>CM075664.1:40663069-41268573 GCA_037954105.1 Canavalia gladiata | reverse complement strand
TGACGTGTTTTTTTTTTAATAGGACATTGCATTTTGGAGTAGCAGTTTTTACTACACCAACATTTCTTGGAAATATCCGAACAAAGATAGAGACGTTTGTGCAAATGGTGAGCTACATGATTAGGTGATTAGTGATGAATTGTACGTTGGTTTGTAGTTTGAGAACAAAAAATAAATCCAATTAGCAGTGAAACATTATTCGACAAAGGTACATCAAACATTTATTATTATTGAATCAAATACAACATTTCTTTTTATTCGTTGTCCGAGTTTTTGGAGTAGCAGTTTTTATTACACCAACATTTCTTGGGAATATCCGAACAAAGATAGAGACGTTTGTGCAAATGATGAGCTACATGATTAGGTGATTAGTGATGAATTGTACGTTGGTTTGTAGTTTGAGAACAAAAAATAAATCCAATTAGCAGTGAAACATTATTCGACAAAGGTACATCAAACCTTTATTATTATTGAATCAAATACAACATTTCTTTTTATTCGTTGTCCGAGTTTTTGGAGTAGCAGTTTTTACTACACCAACATTTCTTGGGAATATCCGAACAAAGATAGAGACGTTTGTGCAAATGATGAGCTACATGATTAGGTGATTAGTGATGAATTATACGTTTGTTTGTAGTTTGAGAACAAAAAATAAATCCAATTAGCAGTGAAACATTTTTCGACAAAGGTACATCAAACCTTTATTATTATTGAATCAAATATAACATTTCTTTTTATTCGTTGTCCGAGTCATATCATCAGTTGTCCATAGTGAATGAGGGCATCACTAAAAAAGAAATTAAATAAATGATGTATCATTAAATGGGATGGTCAACATAATTGCGTCAATATTACTCTCTCGCAAGATCATAAAAAACTAGATTCAAATTTTATTTGTGCATGCATCTTTGTTATGTATATGCAATGAGCAAAGTGTTATACCTATTTTATTTTTTTTTTGTATGGTGTTGTTTTAAAATTTGATTTGGTTCATTATCAAGTATGGTAAATCAAGAATCATCTGTTTCAATATCATTCATTCAAGAAAAAAAATACTTAGTCAAAACGGGTATAAGATATCACATAAGAAAGCATGGAATGCAAAACAGAAAGTAATTATCTATGTGTTTGGTGATTGAGATGAATCGTATGCTTTATTACTAAAATGACTCAATATGCAACTGAGTCTAGGTATAAACTTGAGACTAAAGATCTTATAATTGGTGATTAGGTTCATAATGGAACATGCAAATTTTATTGAATTTTTTAAAGTTTTAAGCAATGTTGTCATGCATTTCATTTTTGCAAACCTGTCATACAGATTGATAGTACTTTCCTATATGGAAAATATAAAGGTACGCTCCTGATAGCTATTACTCAAGATGATAATAACTCGGTACTACCTATTGCTTTTGATTTTGTTAAGGGTGACACATTAAATACATGAAACTGGTTTCTAACTTTGTTAAAAGAGTATGTAAGTCATAAGAGTGGAATATGTCTAATATCTAACAAATATCAAAGTATAAAATCAGTAGTTGGTAGTCCGCATTTTGGATGGTAGCTCCCGCGCTTATCATGTGTATTGCATACGACATATTGCATGCAACTTTAATCATCGATTCAAAACTTAGAAATTAAAGTAAAAATGGTTGAAATTATGTAAGCTAAATCTCTATACTTGTTTTGTTTATACTAATAATTTTGATGGGAACTAACTGAATGCATACATTACAAGTTACACCACATCCAAACAAGTATTTGATCATAAACTTGTAAAATTTAGAGAAATTAGCCTTCATGTTGCTAGATGTATTGATAGCATATAAAAAAAAAATAAAGTCTATGATGAAGATGGAAGAAGATATGGTCATATGATAACAAATTTAGCTGAGACAGTAAATAAAATTTTGAAAGATGCATGTCATTTTCTTATAACGACTCTGGGACAATATACATATAGTCATTTGGTTGAATATTTTATTTAGAGGAGGCTAATTTAATTATTTAATTTTTTGAACTAAGTTTTATCAACTTAATAATTTAATAATCTACATAAATTAAATTAAATCAAATTCAATTATATTATATTTTTTTAAAAATTATTGCACTATCTAAGCTACAATATTATTCTATGGAAAATTTATTAATATATTTTTAACATTTTTTAATTTATTAAAATTTAATAAATAATTAAATTTAAAAAAATCAAACGAGTATGTTATATTAAATTTAATTATATAAAAAAAATTAAATTATATTACAAATTTAAAGTATATTATATTAACTTCTTATAAATTTTATGGCTTATTTATCAATATTTTTATATACACATAAATTTCATTTTTTAACTACTAAAAATATGTGCAAATAACACATTAAAATCATACATTAAATATTCTTTTACAACTAAAATTTTAAACAATTATAATAGCAAAATATCTTCTAAACATTTTTAAATGCGTAAAAGAGACCGTTACTACTTAGGCAAAAAAAAATTGTTTTAAAAAATTATTTATGTAAAAAGTATTAAAAATTACCCCAATGCAATAAAAAAGTCAAATAGCTAATACGAAATATGAACAAAGAGTGGCATCATGCGTATTTTTTTCATCCTTATTTAGTTATTTTTACACTTAGATGAGTATTCTCATATTAACTTTATAAACAAAAGAATATAATTTGAATTAACAAGTTTACGCAAAAAGATGGAAACACCCTTATGTTGACTCACTTGTTCCTGAAAGTAAATTAAGTTCATGCCATGATACTAAGGTCGTCTCTATCGATTTTACTATTGTATATTTTCATTTATGTTTAATGATATAAATACTTAATTTATGTTTAACTTGAATCTTCCTAACTATAATATTTATATAATAATATTAAAATTTTATATTTTTATTAAAAATATTTTATTAAACTAATTTCTTATACCTATTTTAATATTATTTAAATTAAAATTATTTAAAATATAATTTAGTTAATATATAAGTAAATCCAATTTATAAATAATTAAAAAATAAAATATTAATTTCTCATAAATTTATCCAAACCTGATGAAATTAAATTTTAATTTTTTATTTTCATAGTTTCTAAACTAACACACAAACTAATTCTTTATAGGATGCGGGTACGAAGGACAAAACTTATCCCTTACCTATCCTGTGTTATGTCTACCACACCTTTAAAAATAATAAAACTATGTTTTGCTATTTCTATAAACAGCAAATGCACCAGGTAGTTATTACTTTTTAAAAATTCTAGATAAGAAACATACAAGGCACCCGTTAAACAAGCTCAAAGGGCAACTATAACGCGAGTATATTAACCTTTTCAATTTAAGAATTGTTTCTAATGGAATAGCATGACTAGAATTGTATGTGACTAATTTTGCAACTTTGTCTTGCAGAAAGAACTCGTAATTAGGCTAAAATGAGTCCAAGAGCGTTAGGAATTCAGAATGAACCAGAAACAAAATAAATAAAGAAAAGTAGTTGATGGAGCACCATTGAAACAAGATCCTAAAAAGGAAAATCAACAAGCAAAAAATAAATTAATCCACCGCCATCCACCAAATCTAGCAACAGGATCAACCATACACAGGAGAGGGGAGAGGGGAGAGGAGAGAGGAAAAGAGAGAGCATCCCTGAAGGCGAGAAACCTCAACATCCCATCCAAAAATCCCAACTTCTTCCATTGCCGATATACTATCAGTCCAAGAGCACCGCCACTACCTGGGAACTGCAAACTACCACCCGAGACCATTTGTTGTCATCACCCTCCACTGCAGAATAGATAAGATGACTAAGAAATTCATGCCACTGTCGACACTCAAAAAACGACTTTACCATAACAAAATAAACTAATGTTACTTTTGTGCTTAATGCTTACCTACAGAAAAAAATAAAATAAAAAAAATAAAAAAATTCAAGTAGTGTATAAGAAATTAAGGAAGGTAGATGGAACTAACAACATCAACAGAACAAAAATAGTGCCTCCTTGTAAGTTCACATATCCTAAAATTTAACCATTGGAACCTGGGATCCCTTAGCAAGTTAAGAAAGAACTAGGATACATTTAAACAGAATATTCACATTCTCAACACGTCAAACACAGCCGTGGCCCTGAAACCAGTATATTCCATACATGTGTCTCGTTAGCTTCAATCCATTTAACACCAAATACAGTGACTAAATCAGCAAACTATCGAAACAGCATTCTTGCACCAGTAAAATTATTCTTGAAATGAGAGGACACAAATAATGGTGCATACGAACAAATACTATGAACAAAGAGTGGCATCATGCATAATAATCATTATTAGAAAAGAAGGAATGACATTGATCAAGGATGGATACTGCTGAATAAAATGCTGGGAAACTAAGCATCATAAATAATAAACAAAGCACTCGATGCAGTTAGAAAGCACATAAAACAAACATTTAATCCACTTCGTGATCCGCAGATGAATGGTTCTCCAAACTCCGGAGAACCAAATTTTATTTTATTTTTTACACTTTCAAATCAAAGATTAATTCCAAAAGATTTTTTTGTAAGGAAAAATTCCAATGGCTGCATTGGCAGTATAAAAATTGGATAGAACATTTACTGATCTAGTGCGCCAAAATTTGGTTTACGTAGATCTTATTTACCCCATTTCTTGGCTTCACTGTATAGAATAACTCCAATAACTCTGAGAATATCCAAGCATTCCAGTCCCTGACATATCAAAATGGAGATAACAATTGCGACAGCTCCTTTCGCATTTCCTAGCACCTGGCAAAGTCATTCTGGCTTCAAGTTAATGATGCATAATATCATAATAAAAAGAATGCAAGGCTAAATCTTATTCACTATCACCAAATAATATTATTTCCACCTCAAATAGATGACAAGCTGCCAGAGAACTTTGACTTGAGCAGAGAATTGTAAGTTGATTGGATACCTAAGGCAATCACTCATTTTCTGCTTTTATAACTAGGTAAAACTCAATTTAACGGAGGTGACAAGCTGCCAGAACTTTGACTCAAAATGGTAAGTCGATATGATGCCTACCTAAGGTACTTCACTCATTTTCCGATTTATAACTCATTAAAACTCAAGATTGAAAAGTGATTGCTGTTACAGTGTCACATATACATGAAAGATTTTCAAGGTAGATAGACAGAAATACATACTCCACCATTGGTACCTATTCTACATAGACATCGCACCTTAGAAGTGAAAAAATAGGAAACGGCTAGTGTTCTTTTAAAAGGGCAAGAATGAAAACTCGTGGTAGGACTAAAGGACAAAAAAGAAGTCCTTCAAACACCCAATTTAGTAAGAAACTAATTCTAATTTTGATGCCCATTTGTTGGTTGGCATAGCACACAAGACAGTTTATGAAAGATAGAACAAACATACAAGCATTTGCGAGACTATTTGCTTCATGTTCCCTGCTTGCCTAGTTTGCACAGTCAAAATTCAAAATTTATCAGCATTGTTTTAGCTTGGCATGATTAGCTCAATGATAACATTGGCACCTTAATCTATGTCCCATATGTATCTTGGCAGATACATCATTAGTGGTGCATCTTAAGGCCACTTGCAATATAACTAGTTACAAAAATTGGAATACATGTATATAGACACACCCATTCACATAAATTAATAATAAGAGCAACAACAGAAAACATTTATGGTCATTAGAACTTGGAAAGATTTACCCTGGCATATTATAGTTTGGTTGGTCCTTACATTTAGTGTTTCTTAGTCTTGATAGTAGCCAGAACATCTAGATCATTTCTTTCATTATCAAAGAGACTGAGGCTTTGATATAAGGTTTTCTTTTCTGGCCTGGATTTGAATTCTAATTGTCCTTCACTTAATATGCAGAATTGATATTCAACATTGCGAATGACATTAAATACTACAAGTGGTTAAAAAACTAAATCAATCAAAGGATTTCTTCAAAAAGTAGAAGATCATACTTAGGAAAAGTGTCCTGTAAATAATACCTTTCCAACGCAGGTAAGGAGGGTGACAATCAGCTCCATAGCAGTGAGCAGGTATGCTGATGATCAGGTGCAACAGTGAGTGGGTTCACTCGCAAGCGGCAAGCACTGCTGATGTTAAATCTTTGTCAGGGTAACAGGACTCCACCGGCAAATTAACTCCACTTCAAGCATGAGACCACTTCCAGTGCCATCTGAGGGTTTAGGATTCAATAAGTGGCTTCAATCAAAGGTTTTAGATTCAAGGTGTGGTTTTGATAAAAAATTTAGGGTTCAATCTGTGGTTATAGTCGAAACCCTTCATTCTTCCAAGATTTTACGGAAAAGGGAGTCAATTTGTTCAGTATTAAGAAATTAACCCATGGGGTTGTTTAAAAATCTCTTAAACTTTAAACACAACAATCTAAACAAAACCATGAAAAGGCATGGCAGATAATGAGGTGGCAACGAAGGTACACATGTTAAATACTATCAATCCACATAAGAGGGGTACCTTCTAAAGTTGAGGATACAAGAGAATTTAATATGTTGAACTTAAAAATATATTTGATGATGGCTATGGTACAACAGAAAATTCAAGCATGAAAGACCAGTACAATTTTAGTGTTATTTAAAACCAGAGAGTAAATAACAGTAAACGAAGTGTAAGGATGGCATAAAGCATTTGGCAACTGAGGTAAATCAATTCTTGTGTTGCAGCCTCCCACTCTCAGCACCGGCATAAGGATCGATCACAACATTTATTACAGCTGGTTTCCGAGCAGAGAAGGATTCTGAAAGAGCAGACTTGAGTTCATCAGGAGTCCCAACAAGATAGCCCTTTCCACCGAAAGCTTCTATCAAAGCATGGTATCCTGCACTTGGGACAAAAGATGTGGGAGCAGGATCATCTTTGTAAGGTCCATTTATCTCCTCCGGGCATCTACGGTCCCCACCATATACACCACCATTGTTGAAAACAATCACAACCACCGGCAGCTGGTATCGAACCAATGTCTGAATAAAAGATAAAGCATCACATGGTATGCTTGTACTAGTAAATGAATCGCAATAGTAATAACAAAAAAGGCAAAAACCTATGGAACTGTATAGTCATGTCAATTGAGAGAATGTACATAATCTGCGCTGAACCTCTTTTTCCTATGTCAAGGACAAAAAGGCAAATCTGTTCACCACTATTAACAAATCTATTTACACCTTCAGGAACAACAGCCAAAAAGTCTAATTTAATAGAAGCTGCACAATATTAATGATCTGTAATTAAAATGGGACCTGGTTTCTGGGTTGCCTAGTAGTAAGTAACATACCACAGTTTATGTTATCTTTCACAAGAGAACATACTGGGATGACTACGCCCTGTGAAGATTACACATGATGCACATTCACCCCGATAAAGCTACAGTTATCTTGTGCGGCACAAAGAGAGAGAAAAATGGAATGGAGGACAAAAAGAAGGAAGTGAAAATTGAATGCTACAGTATAACAGAAACGAATATAGGAATAACAACAACATGCAAAGGTAACCAACATTCATAATAAGGCATCATGGGACATTGCATAGTTGTAAGAACTCCAAAAAGTGCAAACAAAACATTTAAAAGAAAATCCAAACTTCAAAGATAAGGCAGTCACAATTCCTCCTAGATCTTCGAATTTTCTGCAAAGAAGTATCATACTATACCAAAACAGGTGATTGGTATCCACTAAAGGAACCCTATAATAGAACATATGTGGGGATGACATGTCAGTTCTAGGACTACAAACTGGAAAAACAATATTCAGTTTACACAAGACGCCAAAAGCCAATAAATGACAATATCATACACACACAGTTATAGCACAGAGCAGTTCACTAGTAATGAAGCACAAGTAAAGGATGTACCTCAACTTCAATAGCACTGAATCCAAATCCAGAATCCCCTTCAACGGCGACAACAAGGCGATTGGGGGAAGCCACTGCAGCGGCAATGCAATAACCAAGACCAACCCCCATTGTCCCCCACGTGCCCGCATCCAATCTCGTCCTGGGCTCGGTCTGAATCAACACAGATCGACCCACATCCATGGTGTTGGCACCTTCAGAAACCACTATAGGAGCAGGGCTACCCAGAGCGAGAATGGCATCCCGTATGATCCTCATGGGTGTTAAGAAATTAAAGGGCACAACATCCTTGGCCAACTGAGCCTCCATCTTGGCCACATTCTCCTTAGCTTTGTTGGAAATAGCTTGCACCCAGGGATGCGTGCTCCCCAAGCAAAACGGGTCATCCTTAATCTCCTTATTCAGAACCTCTATTACTTGTTTAGCGTCTCCAACCAAACCCAAACACGGCTTCCTCAGCTCTATCTCTTCCTCACTCACATCCACCAAAATAAACTTAACATCCTTTGACCACTTGGGTGGCTCCCCAAAATGGAGCAACCAATTGAGCCTAGCCCCAACCACAAGCGCCACGTCACACTTACCAATCGCGAGTGACCTCGCAGCAGTAGCCGCAAGGGCGTGAGTATCCGGCAACAACCCTTTCCCCATCGGAGTAGGAAGAAACGGAATCCCCGTCGTCTCCACGAGCTTCGTCAGAGCATGTTCCGCGCGTGCGAACGCTGCACCTTTCCCAAACACGATCAAAGGCCTCTCCGCTCGTCTTAAAAGCGAAGCAGCTTCCTCAACCTTGGAATTGGGAATAGAAAAAGGAACCTCATTTTTGGCGCGGTTATTTTCCGCTTCAATTAAGAGTCTCTGGGCTTCGGATTCTGTTACTTTTTGATGTAACACGTCGGAGGGAAGGTCCAGGTAGCACCCACCGGGTCGGCCCAACGCGGCCCAATACAGGACTTGAGCGACGCAGTTAGGGATTTGGGAGATGTGAGTGGCTTTAACGGAGAACTTGGAGAAGGGTTTGACGGCGTCAATCTGGTTGAGTTCTTGGAAGTCGCCACGGCCAACGTCGGTTTGGTCGCAGGAGCCGGAGATCATGAGGGTGGGCCACGTGTTCACGGTGGCGTTGGAGAGGCCAGCGAGACCGTGGACGCAGCCTGGGCCGGAGACGGTGAGGAAGACGCCGGTGCGGGCGGTGAGGTAGCCGTAGGCGGAGGCGGCGTAGCCCGCGGATTGCTCGTTGTGGAAGGCGATGAAGCGGATGCCGAGCGAGACGGCGCGGTTGGCCAGTGACGTCACCGGGATTCCAACCACGCCGAACATGTGCTCGACTCCGAACTTCGCCAGAGACCTTGCCGCCAGCACGTTACCGTCGATCTCCGTCTCCATTGGAGAAGTTTCAGTGGTGCTTTCAAATGATTTAGCTTGGATTGGGTACGAGGGTGATGGAAACTGATATGACTCTGATTTGCCGGTTTGGTTTTGCTGCGAGTCCAAATTTATAGTGGAATTCGGAACACTTTTACCAGCATTGGTTGAATTAGATTTTAACTCCTTCAAAATTGGTAAGCCGTGAAAAACAATGAATATGAATTATTTTGAAACTTACAATATTCCATCCTTAGCATATATATATATATATATATATATATCTTCCCATTCTAGTTTTTATTTCTGTCAAATAAGATGCAAAATAAAAAAATAGACAAAATAAAACTCCAGATAAAATAACAGTAAAGTTGTGATAAAACTCCAGACATAATAAGAAATGTGAGCTAAACTTTCACTAGAACATGGTTAGAGTGAGTAGATAAAAAATAGCATGTCTTACCAATCCTACCAATACAAAATTATATAGTAAACAGATTAAATGCGGGTGGGATATAGAAGTAATGAAGTAATATCTTATTTTGCTTTATTTACTTATTAAACAAGAGAATGAAAACTTAGATTTTTTTCCATCATAAAATATCTAAATAAAGGAATAGTATGTTAATTTTATGTTATATTAGTTATTTTAGTTCTTTACTATATTATTTTACTTCATTTTACTCACCGTGAGATATTTAATAAAGAACAATGATACTTTTAGATATAAATAAAACTTTACATCTCAATATATCTTTAATCTAACGCTTAAACATTTCAAAATAAAAAATATCCAACAATTTATATTTAAATATAAATTTATTTTTCAAGATAAAAGAATCTTAAAAAACCTAAAAAGAAAATAATCTTAACAAAATTATGATTTATAATATATATATATAATATTAATAATTAATTCCTCAATAATAATTAAATTTGTTATCATTCATTTAAACATGAATCATCCACTTTAAAAGAAATAAATTTAATTAAATGTTTGATTTTAAGGGATTATATAACTTAATTGCAATATAGCAATCTATCAACTGTGCTAAATGTGTAATTTAATTTTCTTACAAGTTGAAATTTATTTTAAAATTTTAAATTATGAATATCAATTAATTTAATATTTAAAAGTTATAAAATGATATTTTAGCTATTAAAATTACCATAATAGAAATTTTAAGTTTTAAAGTTACAATAATAAAACACTAATATTTAATATTTGTGGACTTAAAATATTATTTTTTATAATTCAGATATTAAATTATTAACATTTATATTTTTATAAAATAATTAATATATATAAATTCTAGGATTACATTTTATGAAAATACTTTGTAGTTTTTTTAAAATATATATATATATATATAGGAAAATTGTTTTTTAATATTAAATTCCTTCAATTGCAATGCCAATTCATCTACGCCTCTTCCTCTCCACGGGACACATAGCCTCCACCACGTCAACCATCGCACCAGCTATCACTAAATCACGGTCAACTTACTTTTTGCCTCACAGGCTAGGGTGTGAATCATGTAAAAAAATATATATTTATTTTCCTTTTTATTCACCAAATTTGATTAAGGGGCTTGAATTAATAAGCAAACTCATCATCTTCAACCATTGTCACTCACTTCTCTTCTTCGTGATCTGCTAATAACACTTCGGTTTACAAATTTTATTATGTTATTTTTAAAATTGACAGAAAATTTTATTAAAAATATGAAAAAGTATATTTTTAATATTTAATTTGCTGCAGACAATGATTGAAAATTAATAAATAATTTCCTATTAAAAATTATAGTACGTATTACATTTGAAAATAATATAAGATTCCAAAGTTAAAACTCAATAATAATAATATAAAATATCAGGCATTTTTCTTTAAATAAAAATAAAAGTCATTATTAAGATTATAGTTGGTAACGCTGGAAATTAAACTTAACTAGGCCATTTGAATGTTGGGTTAAAAGATCTACAGCATGTGTAGGTCGGATTTGCTAGGGAATTGGATTTTACACTCTTTTATATTGGTTTTTAAATTTTTTTTAATGTAAAAAAAATAAAATTATTTTTAAAATTTAGTTTTTGAAAATGTAAATTTAAAAAATTTAAATTTTTTTACATTTTTTTAATATAAAAAAAATAAAATTATTTTTAAAAATATAAATTTAAAAAATATAATTTCTTTTAGATATGTACTTAGAAGATAAATTATTTTTAAACATCTATTTTAAAGAAAATAATAATAAATTTCAAATTTATTATTACAAAATACTGCGTAAAAAAAATATAAATATAGATTTTAAAAATATTTTTTTAACGTAATTAATAAATTTCTGGATATTACAAAAATACTCTTTGCAATATAATGAATGAATTTTTAGAAATATATATATTAAATTTTTTTTAAAATAAATTTAATTATTTTTTAGATAAATATTTTTAAAAGTTTAATAAATCTATTTTATAAAATTATTTTTAAAAATTTATTAAATTTATTTTAAATAATAAAAATAAAAATAATTTTAAATATTTAATTTTATAAAAATAAAAAATATATATAAAAAATAAAAATAAAGAATATAAAAAACAACTCCCATTTATTAGCCTTCGTTGATAGGCTATATTCGGGCCACCGATATCCAAGTTTGGGATGCTGAATCCAAACGTCTACCTCTTATACTTGTAGTTGGCAGGGGGCAAGCCACAATGGGACGATTACGAAAATTATCATATTTACATTAAATATGTCCATCTATATTTTAAATTTTATTTTGATTAATATATATATATAATTAATTACAAAATTATTTATATAATTAAATTAATTATTATTTTATATAAAAGTAATCATAAATAATTTTTTAATTAATTATACATTTTTAATTAATGATACATTTTTAATTAATTACCGTTTAATTTATAAGTGCTAATTAATTTAAATATATATATATAATTCAATTAAAAAATATTAATATAAAATAATGATTAATTTAATTATGTAAATAATTTTACAATTGATTATATAATTTAATATAATCAATTAATATTTTAAAATTTTAAATATAAAATAGATATAATTATTGTAAAAATATTTAAATATTAAATTTGTAATAATTATTAGATATTATTAATTTAATTATATAAATAATTTTATAATCAATTACATAACCTAACATAATCGATTAATATTTCAAAATTTTAGATATAAATATATTTAAATATCAAAACCATAACAATTATTAAACATTATCTACTGTGGGAACATGCATAAGAAGCTGCTGCAAATAATTGGAATGTGAAAATAATGATTTCAATGTAGGGTTTTATTGTACTCTAATGCACTTTCCAATAGAAGAAAACTCAATTGGACAAAAGCTCAGAACCAAACATGACAATGTCATTTATATGTTGAGAATTCAAATTTGTAGATTCATTCAAAGGATTGAACGACATTGAATCTGATGTATGTTACCATTAGTGAAAACTAAACATTTTCTTTTTATACTTTTCAACTATTTATGTTTACTTTTTTACTTTTACTTTATATTTTAATTATTTACTACATTTTATTTATTGTTTTTCAACTAGGAGTGTGGTGGAATAACACCAAACCATTTTACAACTCTAATAAGTTTACTGAAAGGATTCATTTTAAAAAATAAAATTTATTATTCAGACAATCGCTTAAAAAAATGCTAATTGACTAAATATATGTTTCATATAATTTTTTACTCAATTTTAGCGCTAACATAATTTTAACACATTTGATTGGACTTTAACTATTTATAATGAAGATTCTTTCATATTTTTGAGATTACAATTAACATATGTAACTATGATTCAAAAGAAGTATCAACATAATATTCTTGACACCAATTTTTTTTTTTTTTTTTTTAAAAAAGTAATAGGATCTCACGACACCATAATAATTATCATTATAATCGTATCCTATTTTCCACGTAATAGTAACTCAATTTATAACTAGCCTAACCATCTCATTATCTCCCTAAATATAGACGTTTATTTTGGTGAATGAGCTCGTGTTAAAAAAGGATATGAGATTATTACTTCCAACATTTAGAGTACCTGAAAATGTGAGTGCGTGATTTCATCTATGAAATTTTACTATAAATAAACATTGTGAAATCTAAAATACAAAATAAGATATAAATAGTATAAAATAAAGAATGAAAAGTTCAAAATCTTAAATTTCCCTCCACATATATAAAAAGAAGTGAACAAGTTATTTAAATATGTTATTATGTTTTAAACATAATTTTTTTAACTTTCATTGATTTTAAATTATTATATTCTTTTATATTTTAAAATAATATTATTTTAATAGTTAATTTTTAAAAAAATTAATTAATCATCCCATTATATATATTATCTAGTATAATACTTCTTAAACTTTTCAATTCATTTAGTTAACAATTTATAATTTTAATAAGGAATTCCGTTATATATATATATATATATATATATATATATATATATATATATATATATATATATATATTAATATTATTAAACATCCAGCTATAATCAAATTATATATGTAATATAAGCAACTCTTAAAGAGATTATTATCCCAGTTTAAATTTTTTAATGTATATTTTTTTTAGTCTCTATTTTTAATAGATTAATTATTCAACTCTTTTAATAGTTAAATCTAATATTTTAAAAAAAATATGAGACTCATAACAAAAATGGGAGAAGAAATGAAAAAAAAAATCCAGTTTTCTATTATTTTTATTGAATAAAATCATTAAATAACTATTGAATCAATATACAAAATAAATTATATCCTATCACATTATATTAAAAAAAATTCACTTTATTATAAAATAAAATGTGAATGCTTGACTTTCATATATAAAATTTTATCATAAATAAATATTAAAAAACTTAAAATATAAAATAAGATACAAATAATACAAAATAAAGAATGACAAATTTTAAATTTTAAATTTCCTTTCATATATGTGAAAAAAAATAACAAGTTATTTAAATATGTTATTATATTTTAAACATATTTTTTTTAGCTTTTATCAATTATAGATTATCATATTTTTTTATATTTTAAAATAACATTATTTTAATAGTTAATTTAAAAAAAAAATTAGTTAATCATCCCATTGTATATTTATCTAGTATAACACTCAATTCATTTAGTTAAAAATTTAAAAATTTATAATTTTAATAAGTGACTCCATTATATGTTATATATGTATATTTATATATATATATATATATATATATATATATATTATTAAACATTCAGTTATAATCAAACTATATGTAATGTAAGCAACTTTTAAAGAGATTATTATTCGAGTTTAATTTTTTTTTATATGTATTTATTTTTAACTTTTATTTTTAATTATTAGATTAATTATTCAATTTTTTTAACAGTTAAATATAATATTTAAGATAAGAAATCATGAGAATCATAAAAAAAATTAAGAAAAATGAAAAAATATATATATTCAATTTCCTATTAATTTTATTGAATAAAATCATTAAATAACAATTGGATCAATATACAAAATAAATTATATCTTATCACATTATATTAAAAAAACTTTCACTTTATTATAAAATAAACTTTAAATTTAATATAAACTTACATTTTATCTCTAAATAAATTAGGATGCTAGATCAAAATAAATTTAAAATTAATTTAGACTTCAAAATAAAAATCTATATTTTATTGAATTTAATTAAGTTAGTCTAATTAAGAATGTCTATTTTATCACCTTTGTCATTACATATATTATATATCAATTAAAATTTGAAATGTACTGTCGAATTATATATAATAATGTATGTTTGTGTGTGACTAAAATTTGTCTTGAAGCCCATCACTTTTATTTGATTGACAACTAAATTATAAGAATTTCTATTTGAGTACAAGAATTAAAATAAAACATATAATTATCAAGGATAACTAAATGAATTAGAGGTGGGAAAATAATTTTACAAGAAGAAGTACACGATTCAGCAACAAAAGTGTTTTTTAAACATATAAATTTGGACCAATTTTAAGGTTATTAATTTTTTTTACGTGTACAAAATAAGATTTTAAGTTTTTAACCTCTAGTAGATTCTATTCATTTACAAATATTCATATTACTTTAACATCTCAGCCAAACTTAAGTTACAATAACCATGTTCAGTTTTATTACTTGTACTTGATATTTTACTGAGAGTAATTTACACACACTAATTCCATTAGGATTCAGTTTTTATCCTATATTTACTATAAGAGTTCATCATGTACATTTTTAAAATATTTCTGTATAACATATCCTCTATATTAGACAGGATTTTTATCATTAGTATAAATAAATTATGAATGTCAAAATAGATTAAAATTCAGAAAATTTAGGACATTATATGATAATATGCATCAGTAATATTAAATATTTTAATTTCTTATAAAAACTACAGAAAGATACTTAAAATATATATTTTTTAAATCAAATTATTTGGATTTGAAAAAATGACAAATAGAGATTAATAAATACTAATATAAAAAAAGAAAGAGATCAATAAGATGACTGGGCTTGTTGTTTTGGGTAGAAGAAGACAAATACCATCACTCACTGAGCATTGGTAAATGAGTCCGGTGTTGATTGCGGGCCCATATGGCGACTGCCCTCCCCCAGACAAAACCAAAAGTCAATTGTCCAAATGAACCGAACCGCCGCCACCAGGGCTCGCAAATATGAATATCTAATATCGATCGTGCTCAAGAAATATTCCGTTTTGCTATATTTTTAATAATGTTTTTATATTTTTATTTTATAAAATAATAGCTATAGTTATTATCTTTAAATATAAAATTATTTAATACTTTTTAGGCAAGAATGCTCAGATTTTAAAATTATTTATTATATAATTACTTAGAAAATGACATTTTAGTCCTTTAATTATGCTCGTTAGTGGTACTTCGACATGCCTACAACAGATCCTTTAGTTTTTTTCTTCTTTTGTATTTGTAGTTAAAGTTTTGATTATGGTGTCAGAAGCAAAATGTATATTTAAGCATGCACTCTATTTAGTTGAGATTAATAAAAAGAAAAAGGAAAAATAAATTTTAAATAAAAAATGGAAGGTGCACAAATTTTAAATTTTTTTTTTAAATTTAATATTCTATTTTTTTATTTTATTTTATATTATCTTTAATCAAATAATAAAAATATATTATTATTATTCATATATTTTTTTATTTTATCTATCCATTCAAACAAAATATTAAAAGAACCGTTTTAATAATATGAGTTAGTCATTTTTTCTTGTATGAAATAAAGGTCTAGGAGATGTTATCTATCACATCATTGTGCCCACGTCATCCATCAATAGTTATAAGAACCATTTACACAAATCATATCTTTTGAAGTTCTAGCAACTTTTATGGCTACTAACATCGGATTATTATTGTCATATCTTCTTATAACAAAGAGTAGGTGCCTACCAAAACAACTCTTCAAGAAGCAATTTGATTTACACCTATCCCAAGAATCCTCATTTGCAAGCCTAAAGACAGTAATATATCCTTTCAAATGTAGCATTTTTATTCGGGGATAACTTATCCCAAGTTGTATCTTCATCATGCTCTATAGATTATACTCCGTAACCATGGTTGCATAATACTACAAATTGTGATATTGCTTTTTGTCTATAGAAAAAAAAAAATAATATATATATATATAGTAATATGCATCTATTTATATTCATAATTTAACGGTTCAAAATTAAAAAAAAATAAAAATATAACAACCTACACCTATCCATATCCAGGTGTGGAGCACTGTTCCTACGTGTTCCAATCAGAACTGTCTTTTCTATATCCGAATTTGTTTTGTTCTTTCTTATTTGCTTTACACACTTTAATTATGCAACATCAACCATTAAATCATTTTTAACTTTATTTTAAAAATCAATTATATTATATTAAGATTATCCATGCATAATCTTTAATTGATTATTTTAGCTCAAATCATTATAATATGTTTGTTGTTATATTTAATATTTTTAAATATAAATTAATCATAAACCTAAAAAAGATATTAATTTATGATTAAATAATTTAACTATGGACAAACCAATACATTTGCAAATATGTGTGTGCATGTGCATCACACATAAATAAACATAGTATATTACTAATTTCACCACGTTTATATATATATATATATTAAAAAGATAATATACAAGTAAATATAGCATAATAATTTGGTGAAATAAAAACGTGTCAACATATGTTGGAAGACTGGTTCAAATTCCAATGTATAATTTAACTAAAGTTATTTCAATTACTTGTTTCATGAACAATTTACCTTTTTTTTACTAGTTTAACAATTTAAAAAGATTGATTATTAGATAGACTTGTTTGATGTTCTGATGAGATCGACCAATAATTTAGTTTATAATTAAACTAAATGATCCAATTTTTAAAAATAATTATATTTTTTATCATGCATGTACTTACTTTGAATGAATCTTACATATATTATCTTTGCTACTATTATTGTTTATTTTTTTAACATGATATTTGGTGTGAAGTAATTAAAGATATAAGCTACATTGCATAGTTTTACATGTATGGTTTATCTATTGAGATATTTATTGCAAATTTGAACTTGTGCACTATGGCTAGCTTAGTAGCTCCATAGGTGTTTCATCTTTTTATACTAGCAAAATAAAGCACAAGTTATTGAATTAGATTATTAAGAGTATATATAGAGCAGAATATCAAGACCTAAACACTAAGAATACATTTAACATATTCCACTTTCCTTGCAACTAAAACATCAATGAGAGGACCACACTTCTAGTTTTTCTATACCACCTCCAAATGTTTTAAGTAATTTAAATAATAAAATACCAACAACATCAAATTAAAATTATATATTATTTTAAAGCCTTACACTGGTTTTGATTTGAAAACCACGTCTACAATATTAAATTTAGATACTTATATGATGAACAAGTTTATTTAATCTTTTGTCATAGGTCAAGTTATATCATATAAATTAGATTTGAAAACCATGTTTACAACATTGGTTTTAGATACATACTTATTCTATTGTATGAATAATCCATGTAATTTATTACTGTATATCTTTTTATATAACATGAATTTTAAAATATAATAATTTTGTTAAATAATTTTTTATATATAAGTTTAAAGATAATATTTTTTTTTCTGAATAGTCAATATTAATTTTAACATATATTTAATGTATTTAATGTTGGTCAAACTTAATTTATTAAAAATTTATTTTGTAATTAAGGATTCATCGTATATGTATTTTGTATAAAAAAAATTATTGATAAAATTTGAAATAAGTATGAATAATTTGTATTTAATTTATATAATAAATATTTATTAACCTTGGTTAATATTTTTTTCATCCATCTTCTTTTTCTTCTGTCTGCGTAAGAGTCCATCTTTTGTCGCTTTTTAATTTTTATTTTTTAAACTTATGTAAATCACTGTTTTTTATTTCCGTGTTGTTTTTATAAAAAATACATAAAACTATATTTTTTTTTATTTTAATTACCTTTAATTTATTTCATTTTAAGTTAACTAGTCTGCTGTTTATTAAAATTAAGTAGATTTAATGTTTTTGTTAATTTAATTTTTAAACTTAATTAAAATATATTATTAAAAATTATACTTCCATTTGATTATTATATTTATATAATTAAAAAAATTAATTTTTATATTTTTTAAAAATCACATCTAATATAATTTTTAATTAATAAAAAAGTATATCAACAATATATAAAAATTAATTTTTTTTATTTAAAATTTTTATAAATCAAATTAATTAAATTATTTTAAATCTTATTTTACTTAAAATTCATCAAACAAAAGTTTCAAACATCAAATTTCGATACTAATAAAAAATAACGTTTATTTTCTTGAATCCTATATCTTCTTAATTTTTTTAGATCTTATTATTTTTTATTAAATTTATTACTTCCAAGTATTTTTTATATTATAAATATAGAATACAATATTCTTAAATATTAATATATAAAATAATAATTTAAACGTAAAAGTAAAAAATTACAGTAAAAAATTAAACTTGTTTAATTTAAAAAATAGAAAAATTTACTCAGTTTGAAAAAAATTTAAAAAATGCAATTATAAAAATAAATATAAAATTACCCCTTTCATAGTTTATATTTATTTAAAGTTTTACTATGGTTTTTTTTTTAAAAAAAACCTGATCTTTCATTTTATTTATAATAAGAGGTCTGGGATATATTTAAATTAAACGTAAGACGTTAATTTTCATATAATATTAATATAAAATATTTTTATCATCAGTTAATTAAAGATTATAATAAACATAATTCTTGAAATAATTATTATTAAAATTAATAGTTTTAAAAATATAATAATCAAAATTAAATGATAATATAATTTTTTATATTATTAATATATTTTAATTAAATTTAAAAATGATTAGAAGGGTTTAAAAAGTAAAAGTTTGTTTTGAAGAGAAAATTTAATTTAGGATAAATAAAATTATTTCAAAAGATGTAAAGTTAAAATAATTTGAATAAATGAAAAATTTTAAAATAGTTGAATAAATTTAGTTCATAGAAATTTAAGAACTCTAAATTTATGATTACAAGATGATTGATCAAAGAACTTAATTATGAAAAAAAAATTAATAATTTTTTTACTTTAACAATTAAAAGCTTAAAAAATATAATCAAAATATTTTGAGAAGAAATAAACTTTAATTTATTTTTAATTTAACAAATTAAAATTACATATCCCAATAAATAGTCACGCACTTTAAAATAATAATATTCAAGAACAATTTAAATGAGATAAAATTTTAAAATACTTTTATTTGTTAATGGTTAATACTTTATAAATGGTTGATAGACATTAATTAAATGCAGAAAACACATATCAAACAAGTATTTGACTATATCAAAAGGAGTTTACGCAATTTTGTTATTGTCCCTCGGTCTTTTAACCAAAAAATGTACTCTAAATAAGTGCAATTTATCCTTTGCACCCGCAAATTTAAGCAAGTTTTTACCTTGATGCGTTACAGAAAACATCAAAGGCAACAAATAAATGATGCAAATGAATAGGACAAAAAATTCCTCTAAACACAGTTTACAGTATTTTATTTCATTGATTGATAAATATGTTACAACACTGAGAACTCTTTAACAAAAGGTCACTACTCACCAATACAACAAAATCGTTTAGGTAAATATCACTCTTATTTATAATATTAATTTAATTATATTTTTTATTTTCTTAATATAGTGTTAAGATACTTTTAATTCTCCTGTTTTTTAGTTTTTATTCATTATTTTTTAATATATATAACTTTTCCTTAAATTTTAATTAAATTATTAAAAATGTTAAATTCAAATATTCATTAATTATTAATAAATACTTTTAATGATATCATTGTTTTGGTCAAAAAATCAATAATGCTTATTGAAAATTTATTAAGATTCTCTACTATTTTTTATTCGTTTTTATAAAAGTTGAGTAGGTAAAAGATAAGATAGGGTGTCAACATCAATCACTTGCCTAATTGCAAATTGCAAATAATAAAAGAGGAAGAAGAAGTTCTATTAACAGGATTTCGAGAACATTAATTAAAATTACATCGAAGCGTATTAAAAATTATTATAAAAACATATCGAAAATATTTTTAACAAGAATATTTATTTTTAATTTCATAATATTACTAATATAGTAATATGGATAATGCGATGATCCAAAAGTATAGAGGGGGGCCCACTCTCACGGTTATTGTGAGATTTGAGGAACTAGTCAAGTGTTGTCAGTTTCTTTCGAGGAGGGTAGGGCTCAGCTCAGCCATTCTATCCGAACGCCGCTCTCTCACTCACTCACTGTCTCTCTCTTTCTCTCTCTTCACTCTCTGGTATTCTTCTCCTTCTTCCTTTGGCCATCATCTTCTGTTCCTTTCTCCTTCTTCTTCTTCTTCTTCTTCTTCTTCTTCTTCTTTTTTCTGTTATTTCAGCACTGTGATACTGGTTGGTAAATGAAAGATCTGAATAGTTTTTGAGTTCTCACCTAGAAATAAATATTCTAACTCCAGAATTAGGTTGACATGTTATTTTGGGTGATCATAAATAAAGTCTTCGGGTCCACACACTTACCTATCCAAATGTTCATTTAATCAGCGTTTTGAAATGAAGGTTTCTTTCATGTGTTTATTTTCAGTTCGTTGCTGCTGTGTTGATGTTGATGTGTGTGGGTGGGGTTTGTTGTGATGTGTGCCGATGAACTGTGTTGATCGTTTTGGTTTTCCGGGACCAGTTTGGTTTTGCTGAACTTTTATATGTGCATGAATGAACCTTTGGTGACCTAAGAAAGAATTCTGAATAAAAAGGAAAGGTTAGAGTGTGATTCAGAGTTTGCTGCTAATTTGGGAATTGGATCTGTAGCTTCTGCTTTTTTTAAAATATATAAATATATATATATATATATTGTCATATTTCCAGCTTCTGGTACTTATACAGTGATGTTGTCTTGCATGACTCATTTTTTGTGTTTGAGATTGATGTTTCTTCTTTAAATGAAGTTAAGTTAGTCAAATGATTTCTAAGATTTGATTTCGTTATTTGGATAATTGGATCTCCCTCCTAGATACAGTCTAGAATCTAATTGAAGTAATATAGATTTTGGGACTCCAAAACCACTTCTAAAGTACCTTCTCATATGCATGTACTTGGTTCTTGTGCAATTCATTGCAGAGCTCTAAGCTCCTTCCTTGAATATGTGCATCAATAGACTTGAGCTAATTAAAGTACAAAATTACAACTTCTAAGATGTGCTATGTGGTCATTAGACAGCCAAAATGCAAGGAGGATTGCGATCATTTTTGTCACATGGGAATGTCATAAAGAATGCTGTTTTGCAACGAGTCCGAGTGGTGAACCCCCTGTTGCAGCCAGCTGCCTTTTCACGGTTTGAATCGGTTACACCTGCTCGCATAGAGGAGCATGGTTTTGAGAGCACCACAATTTCTGACATCTTGAAAGGTAAAGGTGAAGCTGCAGATGGCTCATGGCTTTGGTGCACCACAGAGGATTCTGTTTATGATGCTGTTAAATCGGTAATGCATAATTGATTTTATTGCCATTGGCTTTGCATTAAATCTGTAGGTGTTTCACAGGATTGATGTATTTCACTGCATTGCAGATGACCCAGAACAATGTTGGAGCTTTGGTTGTTGTGAAACCTGGTGGTGAGAAGAAGGCAATTGCTGGAATTATAACAGAAAGAGGTACCTGATAAGGATGTAGATTCTTTATTTTCTAGGTACTGTTATATATTGTCTGGTGGCTAATTTAGTTATATTACAAAATATTGGCTTATGTCAGGGATTTCTATTTGGAAAAGGAAAAAAAAATGAGCTTCTCTGTTACATGTACTAATCATATTGAAATCAATTTTTGGATCTGTACTTGGATCAGGAACATCTGGTTATATGAAACAGCTTAATTCATAGTTGACGATGCCAGGGAATAATTTTTAGTCTTTCAGAAGGATGTTTAAAAT
The DNA here is from genome assembly GCA_037954105.1 of Canavalia gladiata. Taxonomy (NCBI): domain Eukaryota; kingdom Viridiplantae; phylum Streptophyta; class Magnoliopsida; order Fabales; family Fabaceae; genus Canavalia; species Canavalia gladiata. The sequence continues at coordinate 41,245,730 of CM075664.1, read as the reverse complement.
GACTTTTCCTCTTAAAGTTAAGTGGAGTTTATGAAATGAATTTCTGTGAGGAATTAAAACAATATCTTTATGCTGATATGTCCTCATAAAAATTATTGAAAATGCAAAGTAGTAAACTTCAATTTTCTTTGTAATGAAACAAACACAGTGGGGAGAAACTACCCTATGCCCTTTCTTCTCTTGCGCCTATCCCTGCCATCTAAGATCCTGAAATTCTGTAAAAGTCTTAGACAAGACTTTTGGTAAGAATAGTTGAACTGTACTGCATGTTTTGCATGTTAAACTATTTGACGACATATGCATAATTGCAGACATGACCAAGCAAAATGAGATTGTCATCACTGAATTAATTGGCACCTTGTAAATACATGTAAGGTAGCAAAAGGATGGCCTATATTCAGTCAATGGTACTTTTGGCCTTCCAGAATCTGTATCATGTGCTGTAAAGACCTGCATGTGCTTTGATAAGGATAGGCTAAATTCTGGATTAGGCAACTATAATTCTGTATTAGGTAGTTATTAAGCAATTACGTTCTGTGTTAGGAAGTTATAAGAATTTATTAAGCAGTTATGGGTTAGAATGTGACAATTATAATGATTTATAAGGGAGTTACAGACGTGTAAAAGGCACTTAAGGTGTCAGAATAATTTTCCTGGTGTTACGAAAGAAGAAAATCTTTGCTAGGGGAGAACCCTGTGTTTGTTTTCAAATCTGGCCCAGACCAGGTTATTCCTAGCTTTTAATTAGAATTCAGTGTGTTTACTTCTTGAGCCTAACAGATAACAAAAATATGATTCATGTTACGCAAACAAAATTGGCCAACTAACTAAGGGTCCAGACAAAGACTTGGCATAATGTAGTGGAGGAAAATTGTGTGGTTTTTTATCAATATATTCTTGGATGCCGTTAAAGGGTCTAAATATCAACAGCACTGTGTGCTGCTGATTATATTTGTCATCAGACCACTCATGTGTATCTATTTTCCCATCTTGTTATCCAGATTACCTGAGAAAGATCATCGTGCAGGGAAGATCTTCCAAGTCTACTAAGGTTGGCGATATTATGACTGAAGAGGTATGTACCATTGGACTTGTTGTATAGGTAACCTGCATTTTGTGCCATGTGTTTAGAGAATCATACTGTTCCCCTAGTTAGTGGTGCCTCTGCCCAATCAGCGAATGGCATTATTATTTGTGTGTTGGATGTAAAATTCAGCAATCGTTTATACTGTCAGTTAGACAGGGTTGCAGTAACCAGGGGTAACTAGAAATATGGTACATTATTACAAATTGTCAATTTCACCACTATTCATGATATCTAAACTAAAATTTGGATGTCGTGGCTGCAGAACAAACTTATCACAGTCACCCCTGATACCAGAGTTCTACAGGCAATGCAACTGATGACTGGTGGGTGTGCTATTTGGTCCTTTTCGGGGAAAAAAATTAGAAGATATCATATAACTAGCCAATTATTATCATTTGAAGAAGAGATATTACATAAGCTTGTAACTCATGTTCTTCTCATATTCGGGCTTGTTTTACAGATAACAGAATCAGACACATCCCTGTCATTGATGTAAATGGGATGATTGGCATGGTGTCCATTGGAGATGTGGTTCGTGCTGTTGTGCGCGAGCACCGACAAGAGCTTGAGCGTTTGAATGCTTATATACAAGGGGGCTATTAGATGATGATGCAACCCCTCAAGGGTACTCAAGCTAACTTGGATCATGTAATAAGCTTGAGTGCTTGTAAATATGTGATGGTCAGAGAGCCATCTTGTTTGCCTTTTATGTAATTTCATATTTCAGTTTTACGGACATTAACCATGGAGTAGCATGTTAATAATAACAACCACTGGATGCAGTTTGAATTTCTGTTCTGAATTATGTTCCATTGGTGAGTGCATGGATCTTTAACTTGCCCAGTTTGCAAGTGGTGGGGTTTTTTTTGGCTGTGTCAGGGAATCATGAGACAGTTGAAAATGCAACTTTTGAAAATATTAAGCTCGGCTAATTATACAAAAGAAGACTCGAACTTATTTAATTCAATTATGATTGTATTTGATTAAAAGATATTAAACATGGACTAACACAATTTACTAGATGCTGACACGTGGAAGTCACTCAAAATTTGTAATTCTTTTCAAGTATGGCACTAGTTCTGCTAGCACTGATGCCTCTTGGACTAGCGCAATAGATATGATGATATGAAATAAAATAGGAATGGCTTCATGTCACAAGTTATCCCCCAAGTTAATGATTTTTTTTCATTATCTTGATAAATAACAAATGACATTCATTGGTTTGAAAAGACATCAATAGTGACTAAAAAAACACCAGAAGTACCATTGGTTTTTCTTTTTCTTCTTTTTAGTCAGGGAAATAGCTTTGTTTGTTGAAATGGTTAACGGACAAGTGAAGATTCTGGGTAAAGAATCCACTGTTGCGTGCTCATTTTCACTTCTTATCGTACAGAATACGTAGTCGTTTATGTTTGGGTAAATTTTAAGTATATGTTTGATGTTATTTTTAGAATGTTTTGTTAGAAGCAATTTCTTTTTTATTTTTGAGAAGGAATCTTTTTCCTGGAATTTGTTTGATTTTATTTTGATTATTACTTCATCCATTTTAAACTCTTGTCGTTAGGATAGATACATGAAAATTAAGAAATCATTAATTGATGTACGGTTTTGTTATATTTTGATTAAACTCTTAATCTCCTCCTATTTCATCAGTTGGTTGAGATAATTTTGAATTGTCTACCATTTTCTTGAATTAATTATCCATACATTACTAGGTCTTAAGTTTCTAAAATAATGGACTTGAAATAAAAAATATCTGTAATTTTGAAATGGAAGTTGAGTGTTTATGACTCACTTTATATTAATATTGAGGCAAAAATATCGTTTAATTTGATCATAAAAATGTTTGTAATTTAGTTTAAATCATTTTTGAGAATAATATTAAAATTAATAATTCGATTGAATTTTTTACAGTTCTAATTAAATTAATACTTGTTTGTACCTTTTTTTTAAAGCTACAACTCTTTATTGTTTGATCAACAATTAAATGAAAATTTATTAATTGGAGTAAGTCTGTAATACGGTATTCTTAGTTCAGTTTTTGGAAGGATTTTTAAGCCAAAAAATATCTAATCCCAACATAAAAATATATTGTGGTTCGATTTAAATGATTTGAATAAATTTTCAAATTCAATATGGTTAAAGGTAGTTTAAATTCAACAATCCGATTAACACTATTTTTAAATAAAAACATTTTTATAAAACAATTTATATAATAAAAAATATAAGATGCATAATAACTTTAAGCAAATTTAAAATTAATAAACTTAAAAATATATTAAAATGATAAGGTATATTTTTAAAAAACTAATAATAAGATATAACATTGACTGTAAAATTATAAAAATAATTAAGTACTGTAATTTCATAAAAATATAATTATATAAACATGAACAAGAAGTTAACTTCGTAGTTAAATTCTATATATACACATAATGATTTGTATTAGTTTTCAAAATTGGATTTAAAATCAAATAATATAATAAAAAAATGTGCTGTTTTCATTTTTTCCTTTACTTTTTATTAGTTCAGTTTTTTATTATTAGTTCGATTTATGCAATTTACATTAAATTGGACTAATTTATGAACATTTTTAATCTCTAGCACATAAGTCTCTTTGACTAATTTTTCACTTAAAGAATAGTAGGTATTAAATAAAATGTCAAACATACTTTAAAATGAAAACTTGTTTAAAATATTAAATTTTATTATAAATCATAAATCCCTTTAACTAATATTTTATTTAAAAGATAATACGTATTAAATAAAAAGTCAAACATGTTTTAAAATGAAAACTTGTTCAAAGTATTAAATTTTATTATAAATCACAACTTAGTCTAAATTACAAATTATAATTTAAAATAATCTCAAATTTTTATAAAAATACAAATACATTTAGTCACATATTTTCTAAGTTGGAGTTTATGAGGGAAAAATAAAAAAATTAATACAATTTTAATGTATTTTTGGTTAAGTTTGATTTTAAACTTGAAATAAAATCAAATTGCATAAAAATTATTTTTTATTTTTTAATAATTTATTTGGTTTTCAATTTTTTAATTAATTTGAAATAATTTTAATTGATTCTTCAACACTCCTAAATCAAGAAAGTATAAAAATGTCCAATATTAACCAATGTTCAAAGATTACTAGTAAAGAAATAAAAATAAAAAATATTATAAAAATATTATTAATGCATTTTTATTATGATTGTCATCCATTCATAAATTGGTTTTTTAACCAATGTCCTTAAGAAATTGGTTAACAATACTCTTACGAAAATTGTACTTGTTTTCCAATTCAGTTTTTTTTTCCAAAAAAGAAGTGGTGGTATACTTTTGGACGTTAAAAAAACTGTTCTTTTGTGTTGTGTCCCACCCAACTCCTATTGCTTGTGGTAGGATTTGTTTGCTTTACAAGAAAGAGATTTGGTCAATTGTGGTATGGAAAATGGGTGGCCATAATGTGATTATGGTGACAAAAGTCACACAGATGAGCTTTTGCCTTTGAACAAATGATACAATAAATAATTGCCATTTCTTATTAATTATTATGGACATGTTTTATGTATGTTAGTTCTGCTGTTGAGAGGATACTCCTCCAACATTATTATTATCATGTCATGTCTTGGATGCAGTTTGGTTTGATACAGAAAATTTGAACAAAAGGACTTCATGGAATTCACTTCTTTTGGTTCAATCTTTTCTTTTGACTACGCTAGTCCAAGCAAACAAGCCTTGTGGCTAGCATCTATCTTCTCCGGCATCATTTTATGTGTACTTGTAAGTAAATTCAGTTGGTCATTACTGGGATCTGAGTTTTATGTTGCTTCTTAAAATTTACTGATATGTCCATACAAACCGCAAATAGGAGCCTGAAGCCTTATGTGTTTCTTGTGGGGACTGTGTAGCTGTGCATTTTAAAGATGAAGTTATTGGGTCAAGGGCTAAAGGCTTGGTATTGGTTTGAGAAGAATGTTTCTTTCAATTGCTATATTGGCTTCTTTTGTTTGTATTGAGGTGGTTACTTATTGCTCAATTATTTTCCCCCACAAGTAATTTTTCATTAAGATGTCACCACCCAAAGAAAAGTCTAATGCTTTACTAGTTCAGAAGAAATTCGTTTGCCCATGTGTAAGTGGTTAATATAATAATTGAAGAAATCTAGCATCCTTGTTTAGTGCTTTGTACTACACATCCCTTCAAATTCTTTCAATGTACTTGATGCTTTAAACTTCAAATGGGAGAATTTATATTCTTTATAAACTTCAGAGCCTTCAAATTTTACTCTTGGTTTTCTGAAAGGGTAATTTCTGATGGGATTAACTTTTAGCTTTGAACTTTTTGTTCCTTGTTGAAGGTTTATACATCAACTGCTATTTTGAGTTCTTTGTTCTTCAAGGGATATGGCAAATTGAGCAGTGCAGAAAAAATTGAATGGAATAACCGGTGAAATGCCTTTGCATAATCATTCCTATTTGGATTATTATATCAATTATTACTTTGTGTTATGTATTAACATATTTTGTAATGCAGGGGATTCTCTACAATTCACGCTCTTTTTATATCATCTGCATCTTTCTACCTCTTGATCATATCAGATATCTTCAATGAGAATTCACATGACGGCCTAGTTATTAATAGATCATCAACTTTATCAAATACAGTATTGGGGGTAAGTAGATGAAGATATAAGCAAAGTTTGACTTGTAGGTTTCATACCAAACTTTTACTTGTTTTCATCCATTTGTATGTCTTGTTAGTCTCATGGCTATCTTGTTAGCAATCGCTATTGTCAAGTATTATTAAGATTCTGTTTGTCCCACTCTATCTGTAATTTATTTATGGCAGCTGACCTACTTGTTCTGTTGTTTCATTATACTTCCTTGTACAGATTTCTGTTGGTTATTTTCTAACAGATCTGGCAATGATTCTTTGGCATTTTCCAGCTTTAGGGGGTCTGGAATATGTAAGTAGATAAGCTTTTTTGTTAATATTTTATCATTAACAGATTAACATTATTATTTAGGAAAATGTCAACCTCAGTCCTTATCACTCATGTTAAGCATCCAAAAATGATATTTCTATTGAAAAGAAAAGTACTTATTATATCGAAAATATATGTGTAATAAATATTTTTTTTCAATAATTATTACATCTAAGGGTTGAGGTTAACAAAACTGTATTATTAATACCTTAAATTATACTAGATTTTTTAATCTTCTGCTCATCTTTTAACTTCCATGATATGTGTTTAATTCATTATTCAATCTATATGATTTATAAGTGATAAACCTTTCATCAATTCACTTTTAGGTTCTACACCATGGGATATCCATAGGTTCTATTGTATTATCTCTGCTAAGTGGTCAAGTTCAGATCTACATACTTATGGTTCTTTTCTCTGAGAGCACTACTCCTTTTGTAAATCTAAGATGGTAAATCCGTCGTTCAGAAATCCATTTACTTTCATGCACTTTTGTCAAAATTACTTATTACAATTGCATATATAGGTACTTGGATATTGCTGGTCTTAAGAGCTCCAAATTTTACATTTGGAATGGCATTGCATTGTTCTTCGGGTGGTTGGTACTGTCTAATATACTCTTGAACTCAATTCTAATTCCTCTGGTGAAATTTTAAGTACCCTGTAGGATAAATTGTGTAAATTGCTAATGACCATGTTGTATGGTTTCTATTTTGGTGCTTTCGTTTTGCAATTTTCTATCTGGTTCTGAATGAACCATAATTGGGTGATAGGAACAAATTAGAAAGCAATTTGGGCAGATAAAGGGTTCTGAAAAAATGAAAACTGGGTATGGCATGTATCATTTATGTGCATGAAGCCTTACAACAGCACTTTCTACCTTATGGTTTTAACCATTTAAAATGCTAAGTTTTTTTTTTTTTGAAAAACAATATTTATTACATTTTTGTATTTTCAATGTAATAAATGTTTTTTTCCTACAAAAACTTCCAATTTTTAGATGCTTAAAATCATCTTCTAAAAGCTGAAATTAACAAAAATGTGTTAAAATTTTAAAAAATCACTGGTCTTGAGTTTTAGAAGGCTTGTACTAGAGCAAACATCACCAAATAAGTTGGTTAATTATACTATTGTAATGATAATATAAGTAAGCCTGTGTCATCCAACTAAAGCATTACGCTTTAGATGCTGAAGCTATTTGTGTTTTTTAACAGCAGATGGAGAAACATAGTCTTTTGATGTACAATAGATGTAAGCAAGGGTGTCAAACATTGTGGTGACTTTTGATGTTTCTCAGTTCCAATGGTTTTAATGGAACTACTTTTCTTGTAGTTCCAGGTACAGATATTAATGCTTTATGTGCAGACTGATTTTAACACTGCATACATTTTATGCTTAAATTATTATCTACTATGTGGCATGGCAGCTTGCAAGGATTTTCCTTTTCATATTACTTTTTTTCCACATGGGGACCCATTTTGAAGAGGTTAGCATGTGCTCTGTGAATTATGATTCCCTGACACATAAGTCTTCACATGTTCCCTCCACAGAATCAAAACTCTACATTGTTAATTTCAGGTGAAAGAGGTCTTCCTATTGGGGTTTTATAGCTTGTTTGCGGTGCCTTCTGTGTTGGCAGTGATGAACATATTTTGGTTCTGGAAGATCGTCAAGGGTTTGGTTAAAACACTTACTAAAGCAAAACACAGCCAGTGAACTTGGTACATATGTACTGCTCTATGTAGCACACATTCAATATTATTTCTGCTCCTATTTATATTTATAAAATCTTTTAATTAAATTATTTAAGTTAAAAAACTTGTTAAATTAACCAGTATAGTAGTTTTTTAAAAATTTATTACAATATTTTAAGTTTACTTTTGTATAAAATTAAACTCGTATTAACTGTAGAAAGTTAGAAAGATTTAATGTTTTAAAAGAACAAATAAAATTATTATTATTATTTATTTCTAATTTTTATAAAAGATCATATATTAAGGCCTGACAAAATTTTCTGAAAGAGGCTTATAAATATAATTGAAGGTAGTATCTTGACACATATGATGACCATTAACGTTTTATAACTAAGTTACAATCAGCATTTTATTTCTAACGTATATTTTGAAAGAATTTAATTGAAATGTTTATATATATTAATTATGAATTGATATGTCAATGAAAATGTAAGAATAGAAATAGGTTTAAAGTTGAATGTTTAAATTTGATTTGTTTAAAAATTTTAAAATTTAAGTTTGAACTTGTTATCTATTAAAGATTTTTTTTCTATCAAGTCTAACATGACTTTAAAGTCTACAAAATTTACAAGTTCATATAAAAGTTTATATTACAGATAAGATCAATAAATAAATTTAAAATTTATATAAATAATTAATTAAAAAATTTGTAAACTTAAAATTTACAGGATAAAAAAGTTATTAAATAGGTCTAAAATATATATATATATATATTAATAGTATACAAATAAAATATAAAATAAATATTATATAAATATAATATATTAAAATAAATATAAATATATAATATATAAATAAGTTTCTGAATAAGTTAAATAAATTTTTTTATAAATGTAAACCTAATTTATTTATTAAACGAGCTAAAACCAAACTACATTTTAAACAAGTTAAATTATACATATGGTCGAACGGCTTTGTTCACTTTTATCCTTAATAAAAATTGTTGATTTTGATATTTCTATTAATTTTTATAATAACAGTTTAAAAATTCATATTTACAGTATTTTCTACTCGGCAATACTATTGGATTAAAAAAAATTAAAGCTTAAATATGATTTTGTTATTTTTAAAATTTTAAAATTTTGATTTTAAATTTAAATTTTTAAAAATTTTGATTTTGATTTTTTATTTTTAAAATAAATTAATTTTAATCATTTATTATTAAATACATGTAACATATTAAACATAAGTTATTTTAAATATTAAAATTAATATATTTTAAAATATGAGGGACCAAAATTAAAGAATTTAAAAATAAAAAATTAAAACTAAAATTTAAAAATTTTTAAAAAAATAAAAAATATATTTAATTCAAAAATTAATTATCCCTATAAACATATGTACCCAAACTTATGTGGATGAATTAAATCAAGAAAAAATCGAAAATTACTGAAGAAAAAATATATAACTTACAACAATTAACTCATCATAGTGCAGGATACGAATTCGTACTATTAAGTATTTTTTTCAATTAATTAATAGTACATTAAAATTTATTTTATTTTAAAATTTAAATTACTCAATCAAATAGACATTGATGACCACATATATCATAATCATTTTAAAAAAGGACAAATGATAAAAGTAAATTTAGGTTATTCCGATCTTTACTTGCTGGCTGGTAAACTAGAAAAATCTAGGGGTTCATCAAAGGCAAGATAAGATTATGCATGCATAAGAATATGATCATGATCATATTTAAGGAAAAGGATTATAAATTAATATTTTTGAATCACTTTTTTTTGGCAATGAGAATTGCTGCTGGGAGTGGTTCTCACGAATTTCAATTATTTCGATTTTCAAGGGCGGTCAAAGGTGGAAAAGTGATTCACAAAAATATTTCTTACTAAATATATAATTTAGACTTAATCAATTGACATTTAAATATGTGATGTTTGCTTCACTAAAAAAATGTGATGTTTATCTATGTAACCTATTATATATGTCTAAACCACAGACTTATAAATTATATCTGCACAGCATCACGTTAAAGATAAAGTATAATGTATAAACTTGAGCACAAAAGATGAACGTTGCAGCTTGGAATCCATCTTTGGTTTTGGCGCACAACACCTGCCGCGAATTTCAGCATTAGCTTTTTTGGGTCCAACAAAGTACAGAATTTTTTAACTATTTGAGAGCATCAACTTTGCTTACGCGCTGATCTCTGTCTAAAAAACTAATAAATTGGATTTTAAAATATTTTTAAAACTAATTCAAACATTTAAATTAATAAATTTATATTTAAAATGTTTTTAAGAAAAACTATCATTTTTTTCATATTTAAAAGATTTATGTTAAAGTTTGCTTAGTTATATTTTCATTTTTTAATTTGGATTGAGCGATTTGATCGTTTAATTTTTTTGAGTTAATTAAATTGATTGAATTTTATAATTAAAAAAATTTGGTAGTTTTTTTTTTATATTTTAGATTCTTAAATTATTTTTTTATCTAAATATTTAAAGATGTACGATAAATTATATATAGAATAATTTTAAATTAAAAAATAAAAAAATTGGTAAAAGCTGAATAATTTTTATTTTAGGTGTAATTGGTATTTTTAAAATAATTTTTATTTGGAAAACAATTTTGATCGATTTAACTTATGAAAAATTGTAAAATTTAGTTAAGAGAAAATAAACAAAAGATAATTTTATTAAATTTTGAATTTTAAAATAAGTGATCACAATAGCACGTTATTCTAATAAGAGATAGCAGATCCTCAAAATTTTTTAATTATAATAAAAAAAAAGGGCATGATTTCTTTGTTTCTTCTTTAAGAAGATCAATGAAAGATGAAAATTAAGTAGAGATGACATGAGTGATTGAGTGTTACTTCCTAGCTTGGAAGGACATATCTCCGTTAAAAACCGTTAACTTCTAAGAACATTTGTGTTAGCTATTCCCACGGGAATGTGATTGAACGGATCACTATATATTTCACTTGTGGTTATTAATATGGTAGCTCTGTCAACGTGCACGCTGCACCTTCCCTTCTGCTATTACTGCATACCCTGTGCGTTTGGTTTCCCAAATTAGTTTTCAATTTCCTTCTTTCACTTTCTCCGCTGTCTTTGCCTCCCTTTCCTCCTTTCCTCTTTTATTTTTTATTAACAATAAATCCACACTTTCCTTTTTCTTCAATGCATTAGTCTCCATAACTATAGGAGGGTAAAGGAAAAGATGGGTAGTGGTTACATTTGATTTTCACGGTGATATCAATACTGGGTAGTGTTTGTTTTGGGTTGTTTTGTGTTTTAGCGATATAAAGGTTTAATTTTTTATTTATTTTTTTGCGGGGTTTTCAAAAATGTGGAGCAGATGGTGGTGTGTTGGGGCATTGAGGCAAAGGGTATTTACTGTTTTAAATGGAAACCATGGTTGTGGAGGAAAGATTCAACCTTTTGATCCTATTTTGCTGGGTTTGAGGGATTTTGCAATGGAATGTGGTGGAAGGAGAAAAGGGGTGGCATCTTTATCAGTTTTTATGTTGAACCATAAGAGGGGTGTGTCTTCCTCATATTTTCTTTCATCCCCTGCTGGTGGTAACTCTAATTCAAGTGGGAATGGTGGTGTGAGCAATGGGAATGGAACAGAAGATCAATCTATATCATTCTCTGAAGCTAAGAAGCTTATGAGATTGGTGAATGTGGAATCGCTCAAGATGAAGCTAGGTATGGATGGGAAGGAGGTTATTCCCTATTCTGATCTTCTTGAAGTGTGTGAGAGCATGGGTGTTGCAAAGACTTCTGAGGAGGCTGCAGCATTCGCCAAGGTTCTTGATGAGGCTGGGGTTATTCTTCTCTTCAGGGACAAGGTCTATCTGCATCCTGACAAGGTGAGTAATATATGTTTGACTTCCTTCTTTCTCTATGCTTTGCGTAAAAGAAGGGGTTGTTTTCGTGGGGCTCACTTAATTAAAGCATGATAAGATCAAGGTCTATTGCCCATTCATTGCCCCCATTTTTCATGGTCCACTAGCCCTTAGGCTATGTTTGGGAGTTTTGAATGTGTTGTGCTTGTGTTGCTATTTGCTACATCACTTATTAAGTGATAGTCCCTCTGGTGGCTTGTGAGTAGTATTGTGGCCCTCATATTAATAAATTGTTTCAATGATACATTGTGAGTGCTGTTCATACTACAACTTCACTCTTTTCACTCATCCCTCTTCTCTATCACCGCTATACTTTACATTCATAGTCATCTTTAATTCATAACTCACATCTAAGTCAAAGAAAACGTGTATATATAGTCTACAAACACGTTCTACCCTTCCTTCTTATTAGCCATTTCCACATTAATTTTAACTCGTTCCATATGTTCAATATAGAGGAATGCTAGAAACACATAATCTTTTCTACACATTTTCTAGTAATTGGTCCATTTTTTAAGCAGACAAAGCACTTGTCTAGTTAATTTATCAATTTTTAAAATTTGTTTTGATTTTTCAAAACATAAACTTATCATAACGAGAGTGTTAAAGAGAGAGTCTTTAAAAATAATGTGTTGCTAATGTTGCTCAAATTACAATTTGCAGCTTGTCTAGAGGGTTCTCCTTGACCATTCATAACTGGCCCCTCAATTCATTTATTTTAATTTATTTTTGTAATACATAAACTTTTATTTTCATAACATAACTGACCGTTAATCTATGCTTTATCACCATATATATTCAGCCTGCAATAAATTCATTAACTGCTCCTTTGGCTTAACTCCGTAGCAGGTGAAAACGGTGTCTCTCTGTTTAAATACTCTCCTTGAAATTTGGTTGTAGTGTTCATGTATACTTTCAATGTTATTAACTCTTAACCATAACTATATTTCAAGAGTCACGGATATCTTTATATGATCTGGCCACAATGTATTAAACTAAAGCCACAGTAGGGCTTAATGACTAAAAAAATTGTAACATTTTATTATGTCTATAATGACTCATGCTCATTTCTAAAATATCAATTCTTTCATTGATTTAAGATTTGTGTGTTACATTAATTTGATTATACCTTGTCATATAATTTGTAACTAGCTTGTTGATTTCTTTTGTATTGCATGGTCAATGTTAGGTGGTGGATCTGGTTAGAAGAGCAGTTCCACTTGCATTAACAGCTGAGAATGATCCTATGAGAGAGGAGTTAAAGAAGCTGCAAGGGAAGAAGGAAGAAATTGATATGTTGGCACATAAGCAAGTGAGGCGCATTCTGTGGTCTGGACTTGGATTTGGTTTAACTACTGTTGGATTATTCTTCAGGTTAACATTCTGGGAATTTTCATGGGATGTAATGGAACCTATTGCATTTTTTACCACAACCACTGGCTTAGTCATAGGCTATGCTTACTTTTTATTCACTTCAAGAGACCCTACTTACCAAGACTTTATGAAGAGACTTTTTCTTTCAAGGCAAAGGAAGCTTCATAAGAGGTATAAATTTGATGTTCAAAGATTCAAGGAGCTCCAATGCAAGTGCAAGACACCTTTGGATGCCAAAACCATTTTGAAAAATCGCATAGGGGTGGATCTGGATCTGGATGATGCTTTACACAGGGATTAACATTTTTTTTATAATTTTTACATTAAAAAAAAAAAAACCTTACAGTTAACCTTGTTCCCCTCTTTTTTTCATGTTGGTGGGATGAAGTTTATTCTAACTATTGTTCTGGCTAGTGAGTCATCATTATCCTCTTTATATATATTTTTACATACAAAAGAAACGATCATACTATCTTCCATTTGTTGATGGCACAATGCTATTTTAAGTCTAATGTGTCAGGTCCTCTGTCCATGAAACCATATAAGAATTGGACTATCATTTTGTTTCTTCCTTAGCTATGTACATCATACCATATTCATTCTTACAATGATGGTGGAAACTTCAAATCTCAATTCTACCTCCCATTGGTTTTTATTTCTACATGGAATTTATTTAACCAATAACAAATACGGCTGTGTATTGCATGAGTATAATTTTTTTATAAAAAGAATATGTCAAAGAAAACATCTTAAAATTATTAAAAAATTAGAAATTAATTTAAACAACTTTAATTTATAATTTTTAAAAGGAAAACATTAAGGATATCATGTCATTTTTAAAATGAAAATAAATTAAGAAATTAAGTCAGTTTTTAAAGATTGTATTCTAATTTACATATAAAAATAAATTGTTTCACATATTTAATATACTTCAGCAAATTCATCAAAAAAAAATTCCTTTTTGTCACTAAATGGAAAAAGTATCAAAATGCGGTGAGCGTGGATCGAACACGCGACCTTCAGATCTTCAGTCTGACGCTCTCCCAACTGAGCTATCCCCGCGTGTTAATAATAAAGTCTTATGTAATTTTAGGATTCAGTAAATTTAATAACAGCTTGACTATGGATTTATTCAGCTTTTGGTAGCAACGAATTTGGCTCCATAATATAATGTCGACGGTAAAAGAATATTATTTTTTGTTAACATATTATATTTAATAATTTTTTTTATTATTCGTCCTTGTAATTTTTTTTGGGATACTTTATCAAAATTCAAAAATGATGATCGACCAATGGAAAGAGTTTATGATTTATTTTTCTGAGAAAATTTTATTGGCCCTGAATCAAATTAATTATTATAATTAATTAATTAATTATAATTCATCCTTAAGTGTATTCAATCAATAAATTAATAAACATCATTGTACTCCTTTTCAAACATTGAATTTCTGTATATAAAAAACATGAGTATGGTTTATTCATTTGTGTCATCAATTTGGTTTAAGGGCACAAACACAGCAAGGGAAATTCAATAACATTATAATGAAAAATTAGAGAGGCGAATATAAAAGAAAAAATCTATCACAGAAAAGAAATACAAACTTTTTACCTTTATATATTGCTCTACGTGTAAAATATACAAAATTATTTTTATAAAGATAACAAAAATTCTCATAATAAAATATTATTTTCTTTCTTTTATTATTTTATTCAACTAAATTAGTGAAGAGGGAATTTAATATTTACTTATTTTTAATTTTTATATTTCTCTCAACCTAAATAACTTAAAAAATTAACTTATTTTTTCTATTTTTTTTCTTTTTCACTTTTTTTATTATATTTTTTTTCTAATTTTCTCCACATCCAACTTAATGTATGATGTATAATTTGATTTTTTTAGTTTCTTAAATTGAATTAAATTTTTTAATTAATATATGATATATTTGATAAAATTAACGGATTAAATAACTTTAAAATGGAAGATAAAAGTTAAAAACTTATTATAAACTACCAAATAAATTAAAAGTGTTTGATAAAATAAATTATTAAACTAAATAATAAATAAAAATGACAAATAAATATATATCAAATAATAATTTTAAATATGATAAATATAATATAATTTTAATAAAAATATATATCAAAATTTAATTCAATAAAATATTATTTATTTAATAAATATATTTATTTTCAATCCTTACATAAATAAATTTTATAAGAAGTAATTATTTATAATTTTAATTTTTACCAAACAGTTTACTTTTTTTTAATAAAATAAAATGCATAATATAAATATTAAAATAAAAATTTTAAATATAATATTTATGATAATATAAAAATAAATATATCAAAATTGGTAATATTATTATAAAATAATTAAATAATATTAAATTTTAAAAAAATAAATAGATTATAAAAATATATTAAAAATAAATATAAAAAATATTTCAGATAAAAATAAAAAATATAAAAATTATTTAAAATAATTTTTTTAAAATGTTAACTATTGTTTAAAAAAAATGTAAATAACTATTAAAATAAACTATTATACCAAATAAAGTTAAAATGTGATACTAAACTTTTCAGTTAATAATTTTAATTTTTAATTAACTAAAATATTTTACTAAATATATTTATGATGAAACTTTTAAAAAATATAACAATTATTTAAAATAATTTTTTTAAATGTTAACTATTGTTTTAAAAAAATGTAAATAACTATTAAAATAAACTATTATACCAAATAAAGTTAAAATGTGATACTAAACTTTTTAGTTAATAATTTTAATTTTTAATTAACTAAAATATTTTACTAAATATATTTATGATGAAACTTTTAATCATTTATTTTTTATTCAAAATGTTTTAAATCTCATTTTATATTTCAAATTTTTACAAGTTAAATTTATTAAATCATTTTAATTTTTTTTACTCAAATTTACCTATTGAAATATTATATTTTTTTATAATTAAAAAGTAAATATTTTAACTATTTGAAATTCTTAATTATTTTTTACCGGATCCTTCCATTCACCATAATTTTTTGAACTATTAAATGTATTTTATCTTAAATTTAGTATCAAATTTATAATTATTTGAATGGAAAACAATGATACATAAATTTTAAATAAAAAGAAATGGTGAAAATACTTAAATATAATAATTAAAAAATTATAGATTCAAGTTAAAAATTTATTATATGCATAAAATATGGATATTAAATGGAAAAAAATAGAAAAAATGCGGTGAGCGTGGATCGAACACGCGACCTTCAGATCTTCAGTCTGACGCTCTCCCAACTGAGCTATCCCCGCATATTAATAATAAAGTCTTACCTGTTTTAGGGTTTTCAGCAATTCAACGACAGCTTCAGTGTGGATATATTCCGCCTTTAATAGCAACGGATTTGGCTTCATAATATAATGTCGAAGGTAAAAGAATATTATTTTTTGTTAACATATTATATTTAATTATTAAATTTTTAAAATTTAGTTATTATTCGTCCTTGTAATTTTTTTTGGGATACTTTATCAAAATTCAAAAATATGATCGACCAAAGGAAAGAGTTTATGATTTATTTTTCTGAGAAAATTTTATTGGCCTTGAATCAAATTAATTATTATAATTAATTAATTATAATTCATCCTCAAAGTGTATTCAATCAATAAATTAGTAAACATCATTGTACTCCTTTTCAAACATTGAATTTCCGTGTATAAAAAACATAAGTATAGTTTATTCATTTGTGTCATCAATTTGGTTTAAGGGCATAAACACAGCAAGGAAATTGGTTTTGTTATGGAAGATTTAAAGTTCAATAGCATTATAATGAAAAAATAGAGAGGTGAATATAAACAAAAAAGTCTATCACAGAAAAAAAAAATACAAACTTTTTACCTTTTATATATTTCTCTACGTGTAAATTGATACAAAAATTATATTTTTTTATAAAGATAAAAAAATTTCTCATAATAAAATATTATTTTCTTTTTTTATTATTTTATTCAACTAAATTAATGAAAAAAGAATTTAATATTTATTTATTTATTTTAAATTTTTATATTTCTCTCAACCTAAACAACTTAAAAATTTAACTTATTTTTTCTATTATTTTTATTTTTTTCATTATATCCCTTCTTTTCTTATTTCTCTAATTCTCTCCCCATCCAACTTAATGTATAATTTGATTTTTCATATTTTTAAACTTAATTAAATTTTTTGATTTTTTTAATTGATATATGATTTATATTTGATAAAATTAATAAATTAAATAACTTTAAAATGGGAAATAAAAGTTAAAAGCAGATTATAAACTACCAAATAAATTAAAAGTATTTGGTAAAATAAATTATTAAACTAAATAATAAATAAAAAATGAAAAATAAATATATAATCAAATAATAAGTTAAAATATGATAAATATAATATATTTTTGATAAAAAAATATCAAAATTTAATTCAATAAAATATTATTTATTTAATATATATATTTATTTTCAATTCTTACATAAATAAATTTTATAATAAGTAATTATTTATAATTTTAATTTTTATCAAATATTTCTGTATTTTTTAATAAAGTAAAATATATAATATAAGTATTAAAATAAAAATTTAAAATATAATGTTTATGATAATATAAAAATAAATATATCAAAATTGGTAATATTATTATAAAAGAATTAAATAATATTAAATTTATAAAAATAAATAATAGATTATAAAAATATATTAAAAATAATTTTTAAAAATATAACAATTATTTGAAATTTTTTTAAAATAATTTTAACTATTATTTTAAAAAATGTGAATAACTATTAATATAAACTATTTTACCAAATAAAGTTAAAATATAATACTAAATTTTTAGTTAATAATTTTAATTTTTAATTAACTAAAATATTTTACTAAATATATTTATAATGAAACTTTTAATCATTTATTTTTCATTCAAAAACTTTCAAATCTCATTTTATATTTCAAATTTTTACAAGTTAAACTCATTAAATATTTTAAATTTTTTTACTCAAGTCTACCCATTGAAATATTATATTTTATATGGTTGAAAAAGTAAAATATTTTAACTATTTGAAATTCTTAATTCAATTTTTATCGGATCCTTCCATTTACCATAAAATTTTGAACTATTAAATGTATTTGATATTAAACTTAGTGTCAAATTTGTAATTATTTAAATGGAAAACAATGATACATAAATTTTAAATAAAAATAAATGGTGAAAATACTTAATTATAATAATTAAAAAATTATAGATTCAATTTAAAAGTTTATTTAAAGTCTAAATGTATTTTATATTAAATTTAATGTCAAATTTGTAATTATTTAAATGGAAAACAATGATACATAAAATTTAAATAAAAATAATTGGTGAAAATATTTAATTATAATAATTGAAAAATTATAGATTCAATTTAAAAGTTTATTCAAAATCTAAAAGTACAAATTTATTATTAAATAAAAATTTTAAAAATGCGGTGAGCGTGGATCGAACACGCGACCTTCAGATCTTCAGTCTGACGCTCTCCCAACTGAGCTATCCCCGCTGGTTGAAATTGATATTTGTCTTCTCAATAATTCCTAATCAATCTGCGTACCTAATAAAAGATTCAGCTAATTCAATGACTATATTCACCTCTTACTTTATACCTCGCAACGGATTTGGCTCAATGATATAACGTAGAAGGTAAAATAATGTTATTTTTTTAACATATCATATTTAATTATTCAATTTTAAAACTTCTATTATTATTCGTCCTCAAGTGTAAATTTTATTTTGAAACTTTATTAGAATTCAAGAAGGAGGATAGACTAAAGAAAAGAGTTTATTTTGCTGAAAATTTCCTCCTTGAATCAAATTATTTATTATAATTCATCATTAAAAGTGTATTTAATAAAATTACTAAACATGGTTGTACCCTTTTCCAAACATTGAGTTTCTGCGCATAAAAAAACATAAGCATATTTTATTCATCATGCCATCAATTTGGTTTAAGGGCACAAACACAGTGAGGAATTTGGTTTTCTTATGAAAGATTTAAAATTCAAGTATGGTAATGGAAAAAAAATAGAAAATAGGGATTTCAAATTCAAGCCTAACAATGAATTTGGGGTTCATGTATCCTGCAGCAAGCGCCCAAATTTGAACATGGACCCAAGCCATGACATTTGTGTATTGCTGAAAAGCTCTAAAACCAACAAGGGACAGAGATACATCAGTTAAGGCTCCAAAGTTTTCCACTCATGAGAAACATGATGTGCAGCAATCAAATGTTATTGAACTTGATGTTTGATTATGACCAACTGTTCTAAAATTATAGAATAAGAAACAGAAGGGGAAAACTATTGTGAGAAAAATATTAGCATAGTGAATGGTGATCCCTTGATGACTTTATGGAACCCTCTGATCAAAATCCTTCCAATGAATGTCATACTGATTCTGTTTGAGCCCAATACCTTTTGAGTCCCATGACATTGGTATGATATTTACTGTATTGAAATTTCAAATGAACCAAGTGTTTGCGCACTTATGGTTTTAGGTTGAAGCCTGTTTGGAATAATAACCATTTCCAATTGATTCGTGTTGGTTCAATATATAGTGTAACAAATGCACCTTGTGTTTGCCATAATTGTAAACTTATTTTTATCTCCCATTTTTTTTTATGGTAGATCATTAACTAGTTAGGAATCCGGATTCGGTGTAGTAAAAAATCCATGCAGTTGAATATAAAAATACTAATACTTTGGATTTGTACAAATCATATGTAATTTAATAAGAATCATTGGTTATAGAATATTAATCAATTTTTTTTTTTACTTTTGTAAATTTAAGATTACAAAATTTTGACTGATATGGTTGAATATAATGTATCATTTACCATTATATAATTAATGCACTCAACTATATTTATAATTTTTAAAATATTTCTTTTAAAGGTCTTTTAATTATTTTTTTCAGTTTAATCCTTTCAATAATAAGCAATCTATTTGTCTCATTCTCCTCCATTGAGCGTTTGCTATGTGTCATTTAGGTGATGATTCTACCAAACTCTGACTTCACCATTTCCCTTATGTTCAACCATGATGTAGCTGATGGTAAATCTCTTCATCTTTTCATCAAGTTTTGGACCTGGCTTTGCAACTAGAAGGAGTCCTCTGAGACTCTTTGCCTACGCCCTTCCATGAGAGGGATAAGCTCATTTACTTGCACCAACTTCAAAACGATAATGCCCAGGAAACGACACCCGCTTAGGAAGAATAATAAAATGCCAACAAATACTGCTTATATACAAACTCGACGAAAATATTCAACAAAGGAGAAGATAAAAAGTTAGGAGGTAGGAATAGGGTTTAGCAAAGTAGGTGAAAATAATATCAATATTTAATAATTTCATTTATTAAAAGTTAAATTTAAATTAAGTTTGTATTTGTAAATTATTTTTAGTATCAAACTACAAATACTTATAGTATTGGATCCATAAAAAAATATTAAGAGTTATGAAAATTTTAACCACATTAAATATGTGATGACATATGGTATATTGTACTATATCAGTCATGATTTTGTATCTTTAGATTTATAAAAATACTGAAAAAAAAATTAATATTAATATTTTATATTCTGGTGCATCAATTGCATGATATTCGGCATAGTAAAAAAATAAAATAAAAAATCATATAGTTGAATGTAAAGTTGATAATTTGCGTTTATATAAATCATATGTAATTCAACATGTATCATTTACTACAAAGTATTAGTATTTTGCATTCATCTGCTTACTTTTTTATTTTTTATTATACATTATTTAGATTTATTATCGTATTTAGATGAAATATTTTAATATTTTAAAAAATCTGAATTATTTAAATATTTAAATATTTTTATTTAAAAATATTTTTTTTGGATAAAAAATTTAAATTTTTATTTTCATTAAATAATTTAATTTTGACTATATATAAAATTTTACATTTAAATATTTATATATTTTTCTTAGTTTTACTTTTATTTATTTCACAACAAATTTAAATATACAAATATTTTATTTGCTACATATTTAAATGAAATAATAATCTAACAAATATATATAATAATAAAAATAACAAAATACAATTATATATGTGACATTGAAAATATTATATTCTACAAAATAAAAGAGTGCTCCAAAGAGATTAATAAAAAGATAAAATAAAAAAAAAACTTTTTTATTTATTTATGATAATGAGTTGAAAATTTTTAAATTTTATTTATTTGAAGGAATTTTAAAATTTTTCATTATATCTTATTAAAATATTCTTTTAAAGTTTAATTTTTAAAAAAAAAATCAAACAGAATATTTTAATTATTAGAATTTTAATTTTTTTAAATTATTTTATTTTCTTAAAATACCTTTTTCAAATTCAAATATTTATTACGATCTAATTTATATTTCCAATTTAATTAAGAGATATATTAAAGGAAGCATGAATTACATAATTATTCATATTCATTACTATTGATGTTAATATTGAAAAAATGTGATCACATCTCATATGTGTGATAATGATGAAATATTTATTTATTTATAATATGATTTATTAGAATTTAATAATAGCTACAATAAAATAGAAAATATATCTAGTAAAAATAATAAAACAGAAGAGGGTTAAGTAAATATTTTACATAGAAATAATATTTTTTAAAATTAAATTGACTAATAATTAAAATTAATTACATATTTAAAATATTTGATTAAATAGTTTATTTTAAATTTTAATCAAAAAATTAAATTATAATTAATTAGATATAATTATTAATAAATTTGATAGATTCATAATTATTAAATATAATAGAAACGGATAATTTTATATTTAAATCACATTTAAATAGGGAATCCAGATTAAAATAGATAAGAAATGATTATTATAAAATTTATAATTAAAAATTTAATTGTCATATTTTTTAATTGAATATTAAAGATAATAAATCATGATTTTAATTGATAATAAAAATTTGTTTAAAAATAGTAATAAAAATTAATATTATAATTTAGAATAAATAATAAGTAAATAACAAATTTGTTTTAAATTAAAATAATAATAATAATTAAATTTAATATTTATATTGTTTTGAAACATTCAACTTTTTACAACATTTAATCTATTCCTATTATTCCTTTTGACTTAGTGAATGAATAAGCATCCACTTGTTTTATTTGTTTGTTCTTGCACGGTTGCACCCCCTCACTCCAGGAGCATTGTAGCATTGGCTATATCATAATATTAAATGCTTTAAATTATTCCCTTAATTTTACAATAACTATATTTTAATAAAACGTTGCTTTAAATAAATGTCTATTGTTTTAAGATTTTAATGAAATGGAATTTTTTTTTTAATTTTGCTGTGTAGAATTTTTTAAGCGGAAATTTTTTCTCTCCTAAGATGCAGATAATTAACAAAAAAAATTATTTAAAACTTATTTAAAACATTGAATCTCACAATGAATAACTCAGTTCTTTAAAGTCTAAAATTAATATTTTTTATTTATGAAATTCATAATGAATAAGTCAGTTCTTTAAAGTCTAACATTATTATTGTTCATTTATGATTCAAAATGTGAAACATGAGAACAAATTTTAAATTAATTCAAAACTAATACTTTTAAATATGGAAAAATAATAAGATGTTATTTAAAAAAATATGAGAATGAAAAAAATAAATTAATAGATATAATAATTTCATAAATATATGCTTATACAAGTATATATGATATAGGAATTAATTTATAAGTAAAATAGTATTTAACTTAAGTTTGGTTGGATTGGATATTTTTAAAATTAAATTTAAAAATTGATACAATATAATAAAAAATATTCTCGTTTTTTAATTTTAAATTATTTCTATTGGATTAAATCGGTTTATTATTGTGAATATCCTCACCAGCAAATGATTTTTCAAACTACCTCTTATGTTCTTCATTCGGATTCAAACAAAAGGGTAGGAAAACAAACAGGAAATTTTCTTTTCGTTGTCAAAATTTTCAGATGAGATTTCGTGGCTTCAAAGGTTTCTTCCTCTGTTAAGAACTTTCAATTATACAAATTTTGGGTCAATGCACAATATTTTGACATTAGTTGCGTTACCGTAAAGTACTGGTAAGAAAAAATAAAACGTATATGTTCAGACCTAAATTGTATTTAATATTATTTTAACTTCTTTTCTTTATATAATCATAAATAAATTAAAGATAGTTTGTGCAATCTAAATAATATAGAATATTATATTATTAAATTTTAAAAATGTGAGTGAAATTAACCTAAATAAAAAGAAAAGAGAAGGAAAGGTATTATGCAAGTGGATAGCATATTCTAAACTTGATAAACATTCAGTTGAGGCGAAACCGTTACTTAGTGAAACTATTTCACTCTTGAGAGGAAAAGAAACCCACTGAAGATAGCTTGGGAGATTTATTTGTAACCTTTCTTGTCTTCTTATAATTCTCGCTTAACGCAAATCGTTCTGCAGAAAAAGAGGAAAAGGAAAGACATTCCAACTATAAAAATTAAAGAAAATAAATTATTAGATAAATAAATAGAGAAAGGAATAAACGCTACGACGTCGTCCTCGATGTTTCACAATTACCCTCTCATTTCCGCCCTCGTTGCTTTCGTCCTCGCCCAATCCATCAAATTTTTCACCGCCTGGTTCGTCTTTCGTTCATTTCTTTTCTTTACGATTTTTTAAGATTAATTAAAATAAAGTAATAAAGTTTTGGATTTGTCTAATGATGTGTGAATTATGAATCTTTTTGGATGAAGCGAAAAGGATTGGGAATTGCAATTATGTGGCTATGATATGTGATATATGTGATATATGTGTGGTGTTTAATTTAATTGAGGCTTATGAGTGTTGGTGTTTCACAGAGATTAATTTTATCATTCAGGTATAAGGAAAACAGATGGGATCCGAAGCAACTTGTTGGATCTGGTGGAATGCCTTCATCTCATTCAGCTGCTGTCAGTGCTCTTGCTGCGGCAATTGGGTTCCATGAAGGCTTTGGAGGACCTCTTTTTGCTACGGCATTGGTTCTGGCTTGTATTGTATGTCTTTAATTCTTCAAATCAATCAATTTAGGGAAATTTCATGAAGGGCTTCATATTTTCTTTATTACTATAATCATGATTCAATCTATTCTATTTTTCATCTCTGCACCTGTAAGAATGGACATGTTTGTATTTTTACATAAATCATGTTTGGATTGATAGGAAGGACATAAACGGAATAGAAGGTTCTATTGTTTGGATTGGTTTAACACAGGATGGAATGGAATGGGACCTGACGGAATGTATTCCATTCCATCCAATACCCCTCTTTTCTTTTGTTGCTGTTGCATCATAAAATATCCAAACAATAGAATGGGAACTTTATTTCATTCCAGTCCATCCTGTTTTTGCCACATGGTCGCTGACTCACTGTTACATAATGAGAAACTAATTGCTAATGACTAACTTATGAGTTATATGGTTTGGCAAGTTTATGATTGGGATATTGCTGGCAGGTGATGTACGATGCTACTGGTGTAAGATTGCAAGCAGGACGCCAAGCAGAGGTTTGATGCCTTGTACTGTTAGTTATTTTTTTTCACTTTGGATACTGTTGTCCATTCTTTACTTGTGCATCACATTCTGTCCTGTGCAATTCTTGTGTGCCAAACATGAGCCTTGAAAGACCTAAAGCTTTTTTTTCTGTTTGTCTATGATTGCAGCGAAAAATTTTTTTTTGGTTGGTTTCAATTCTTTTTACTGTGTTTGGGTGACTTCATTTTCCCAGGTTTTGAACCAAATTGTATTCGAACTTCCTGCTGAACATCCTCTGGCTGAAAGCAGACCACTCCGTGAACTTCTTGGGCATACCCCCCCTCAGGTTCACCATTTTGTATTTGATTGCTTCCTATGATTATTTGATGGATCTTAGTCAAAGGAATTTAGTGTGCCATTTGCTTGTTTACACACTTCCTAGAATGACATTATTCTCTGGAAATCTATAAACATAGGTGTAATGACCATTTATACATATAATTAATGAGCACCATGTTATTTACTCAATACATAACTGCTGCTGCTCGAGCAAATTAGATTATGATTGTGTTATTATTTGTCTTTTATGAACATTAGTCTATGTTTTATGTTGTCATATTATGCTTTCTTTGAAAAGTTAAGGACTGAGGTTTTCCTTGGGTTATATGCATTGTCTCAGTACTATCAGGAATTCAGGATTCTATCATACAGTCATACTCATATTATCTGATATGGTACTACTAAGTGAATGATGAACCTCTTCATACATAGATAATAATGTGCCAAAACGATGGTTTCAAGTAATTAACATTGTTGTTGCATTTTTTGTTGCTACACATTTTGGACATGCTCTGCCAATCCCATGTTCTGCTACACATTTATTTTGTATTTCTGCTTCTCATCTCTGTGTATCTCACTTTCTCTTTATCTCTCTGAATATTAAAGTGAACAATTACAAAATCCTTACAAGATAAGTAGGTATTCCAGTACTATAGATAAATGGTTTCTATGCTCTGCCAATCCCATGCTCTTATCTCTCTGCCGCTTCTTTTACAATTGGTGGTTTTCTTTTTTAATATTCTCAGCTCTTACTGCAGGTTATTGCCGGTGGGATACTTGGACTTGCAACAGCAGCTATTGGCTATCTAATTACCGTGGCTAGTAGGTGAAATTGAGGATTCCTTCATTCGTATCCCTAAAGTACCGTTGTATAGAAATCAAAGCACCAGCCTCTGCTCTTGAATCTTGTTCCCCGAGAAAAAGTCTGGCATGTGCCCCTTCCTTCGCATCCCAGCCTGCATTGACTTATGTCATGTCATCAATTGCAATGAGAAATTGAATTGTATTGATTACACTTTGAAAGAAAGGAAGTATTTGTCTTGGGCGATAATTTGTTAGCCAGAGTACTTGCTTCTTTAGCATGTTTGGTTTTAGAATGGAATTATTTATGGGTATTACTTCAAGTCACTTGCTTTCTGTTATCCTGATTATATGTTAAATCTAGTGATATTATAGATGTTCCTCTTTCTTTTTCCCCTTAGTCAAAAGTAATTTTATTGGCTATGAATATAACGTTCTTTCAACCTATCTTTAAGAAATCACTTTCACGACAGCCTCCCGAACCACAATAGACCGCAAAATCGCTTATGATTTAACTAACCATTACTTTGTTTGCACATTAGTCATACGCTATAATCTATTTTCCAAAATCACAAAGTACTCCTTGCAGTTATGACCTAATATAAATTTATCGTGTGCTAGTAATACTATTTGGGCCCGGACTTTTGTCACCTCTGATTTTTACTTTTCACATCTCTCTTTTTTTAGTAAAAATTTTATATAAAAAATACCCTTATAAGAGGGCAATGTTTCCTTTTTCAATTTTTTTTTCAAAATTTATGTTCAGAATTAAAATTTTACATTCCAAAAATATATTTCAAAATTTATTAATAACATTCCGAAAATAAATTTCTAAAATTGTATTTAAAAAAATTATTAAAGCTTTCTAAAAATACATTTTCAGAATGTTATTAATGCATTGGGAAAACATTTTCCTAAAATTATTAATAATATTCTGGAAATAAACTTTGGAATGTATTTATGGAAACAAATATTAAAAAATTATTTTCAGAATTCAAATTTTAAATTTTAAAAGTATTTATAATGTATTCTGAAAATATATTTCTTGAATAGTTATACATATTCCAAAGATATATTTTCAAGGATTATTTCATCGTTTCGGAACTAAATAGGATTGGTACAAAAAGCAATTGTCTACTATTTGAGTGAGTTCAATCTGATCCAAAGCTTCCTTTGGGGAAGAGGATTATCACTTATATTTAAACGTCACCTAACATACACCACATGGAATTGGAAACAACCACATCAGAAAATAAAATATGAAACAGTTTCCAACCCAAATTCTGAATTACGCAGTAATTTGTAGTCTATCCTTTACCTGTAGCAACGAACTAGAATTTAACTCTAGTAGCTACGGAAAAGCCACGAGAAAGGGTTCAACATCCAACAAAAATTCCATAAAATACACTGCATCCAGTGCAAGAATATAACTTTTAAAGAGACTCTTGAAATTTGGCCTATATGGTAAATGGAGACCTTGCAGACGAGCTCACAGGAATTCTGATTAGGGCAGGTTGGGTGCACGAGGCTCCTACATTGTAGGTCAGGAATTGAGGATGGTCAGATGCAATGTAAGCAGAGCGGTGGTTTTCACAGTTAGAACATGTGACCGTGACCATAAAAAATTGTACTACTTAAAAAACAAAGTATTCTTGAAAGAAACAAATATATATTCATCCGTGATTTTGATTATTTTAACATTGCATTCCCAGTATAGCAGAAAAAACCTTCTGCATTTCCGCTCTAGGATCCCCAGCAAGTCCTGAACTTGTACGCCAGGCAATGTGTTCATCAGGTCTAACTAAAATAGCCCCTCTGCTCGTCATGTTACACATATCCCACCAATTTGAAGTTAATGACCGAACTTCAACAACATCTACATAATTTTTCCAAGGTGATAATGCTGCTTCGCTTCCTTTCTCATGTTCATCAACAGAATCAGTAGACCAAAAAACACACACTTTGAGAGAAACTCGTCGTTCCTCAGCCACCTTGAATGCTTCACGAGCTAGATGATAAGATTCCTCCACAGGTGCTATGATGAGAATGAACTCAACTTCATCTCCAGACACAAGATCAAGTGTAGAAACAGTCTCCTACAAAATGTTACTTAGACTTATAACAACAAAAGAGAAACTTGATGTTATAAACATCCTCTAGCTAAACCTGAAGAACTATTAAATGAAACCAGCAGTTCCAAATTGCAAGGGAGGAAAAACACAGTTCAAGTAACAAATCAGTAATATCTGAATAGATGTAAACAAAGCCCATTGGGAAGTAAGGCAAAAAAAAAAAACTTAAGTCATTTGGATTAAAATTAATAATTATGTATTATATTTGCAATGCTACGAACCTCACTTAATGGGTTTACTCTCACAAACATATGAGGCAATCTTGATCCTGTTCGGGTTGAGGGGGTGTAGTCCCTCCGATGACCTGTTGGTATTTCTGGAGGACTCTCAACATCATTACTCTCCGGCAGAAGTGCTCCTTGTACGTACCTATGATCAGCAGCAGACTTAGACAGGTGCCCCCAAAGTGCTCATGCATCAAATGATCCATCCATCAAAATGATATACAAAATAGCATATGATTATACTATAAATGATTTTGTTACAACATATCAAAATATCCAAAAATATTTTATCATATCCTTTGGAACTAATTTTTCTATTTCCTCATTATCTGTTAGGATTAGTTACTACATTTGATTATCTTATCATGATTTATTTTATTAATTAATTAGGATTATGATTAGTATAAATAAGGATAAGTACTCTAAGTTTGACAACATAACCTCCTATCATATTGTAATATATCTCAATCAACATCAATTCTTTTATTTTCTTATGCTAATCATAAATTTGGTCTAATTGACTAATATGCAAACAAAAGTTTATAACTAAACAGCTAGAGCTAGAGGAATATGAGAACGGTGATATATATAGCTCAGTAATACAAGTTGTGGAAAATATGTTATTCACGGTGATACCTAAAACCAAGATCTTCAGCAGGGAACTGAAGTTGAAGGCTTTTTCCTTCTTCAAATATATGTCTTAGCTTAGCCAACCTTGAGGATCCAAGAGGGTTACTTTCATTTAGGACAGATTCTGAGAGCTGTGCACGACCTATAGCAAAAATTCCATCCAAAGCTACCTTCTGCAATTTGGAAGGTAAGATGGAACCAATCCCATTCACAATAAATTGATGTACTGCCATGAAATGAGGAAAAGTCAGTAGTTTCTGTTATTTAGTAAGGAAAGCGTTGTGCATCACTGTTTGTAAGATTACCAGATTGATGATGAAGAAAACAAAAGAAAATTATTACATATGCTAATTCTGTATACCAGTATTTGCAACAGTTGGATCGAGACCAAGTGCAGCAGGAACAGACATGGCAGCTCTATAGTTTTCTAAACTTAATCTTGTATTGAATAAAGAAATCTGACAATAACAGGCAACAATAAATGTCAATGGGTCTATTTAACTTCAATATAAATATATATTCAGAAAAATGTAAGAGGAGATAAAAGCAATACCGGTCTACGTTCGTTTTCATAGGTATTTAGCATTGAAGATGGGGCAATACCCTTAATCACAGAAGCAATTTTCCAGGCAAGATTATGGGCATCCTGAATGCCAGTATTCATTCCTGCAATATCACATCAATATTGTGTCAAATTGCTTCATTTAAACAACATAAAAAACCTAGTGGGTATGAATCCTAGAGTTGTAACTGGGGAGGGTTTTACCAAACCATCACCCTCAGCGTGGAATGTGCACCCAAAAATAGAACAGTGCACCAATCTTGACTCTACCCTCCATTTCGTTGAGCAGAAGTTAAGTAATAGAAAGGAAAAAAGAAATAGAAAATGGAAAGGAAGGAAAATTTTAAATTTTTGTCTCTAAAAACTCAAGTTTCTTTCTCGTTTTATTTTCTCTTCAATCAAACAAAAAAAGCACATCACTACAGTGTTTTCTTTCCTCCTCACTTTCTTTTCTCTTGCCCAAACAGAGCATTAGGTATAAGGAATGTATAGGTTTTAACATTCTTGAGAGAGCAATGCAGGAATAAAAGTTTCACTTGTTTGGTAGAAGAGAATAAAAATATTTTCCAGCATAAAAGATTCTTAGTAATGTTAATTTGTGAATAAATAAGAATAACACTTTCCCATCTTCATAGGTGGAAATAGAAACTTTTCTGTAATGATTAATTGCGAAGTTACTAAACTTTCCCATCGTAATTGACCATAAACAAATTATTCCTACAAAAGTCAAAACTTGAATAATAACCAAAACATATTTTATAAATTTTCTTAGGAATCTTATTCCTAGAAAAGTGATTTAGCTGGGGATGAAAGATTCTAAATATCAAATGTCACCTTAGATCTTATAAAGCCACTTGGTGTAGTTAGATGAAAGATTCTAAATATCAAATGTCACCTTAGATCTTATAAAGCCACTTGTTGTAGTTAGCTACGTTTGTGCAAGTGGACTTTCATTCAGTCACTTTGAAAATTATTTACAGAACTACTATGCCAAAAAAATTTTAAACAAATATTATCATAAAATACACACATCATTTAGTCCTCATGACATAGACTTTGAACAAGTGCCTACCATTTAGTTAATTCATCCTGAATATATGGGTATGTCTGAGTGTCTAGTTGAAGCACCACACTAAACAATGGCCTCCATCTAACACCAGCATCCATTATGCTTTGTTTGGATGGGGGAAATAGGAAGGAAGGAAAAAATGGGGTATGAAAAGGTTTTCCAGTGTTTGTTTGCACATGAAAATAGGAGGAAAGGAACAAATTCCTGCGGACCCCACTAAAATTTATTTTTCCCCAAATTGGTGAAAAAAAGAGAGGACGAAGCTTGCATATTTTTTTTTTAATTTTAAATTATTAAAATTATTATATATTTATAAAAAAGATATATATTAATAGAAAAACATAATAAAAAAATTAATCTTTTAAGTTAAATTTTATACTACTAATATATTTCCTTCCCTCTTTTTTCCACCCATCCAAACAATAGAAATTCTTCTTTTCTCTCTTATTTAGACACATCCAACCAACTCATTTTTCATTCTTATTTCCACTCTCTTTTCTTTCTCTTTCTTTCCTTTCCTTTTCTTTCCTTCGTATTTCCTCCGTGAGTCAAACAAAGCGTTAGTGACATTGGTTATTTCCAGCCATGTTCATTGTTCAACATCTAAGTTAATTGATTTCCTTTCCCCTATTGGATTTGGATCCTCTCATTTTCCTTAGGGTCTACATAGATGGAGGAGTTCGTAAGGGACGAAGAGGAGGGCCAATTTTTCATTTCTAAATTAAGAGAATTATAGATGTTTATAAAATAAATAAAGGATTTTAGAAGGATACATGAAAATCTCTCATTTTAAAAATATTTTCAGATGGGGGGAAATGACAATGGCAGGTCCAAATAAAGAAAGATACCAGCAAATCTTGTACATGGAAACATGAATCTGTCTCTTTCCATGACACTGTCATGTTCCAAGGAAAAGGAAAATTCCAGATTCTGCCCCATTTTGCAAATATACAGGGCAATACAATATAGATTATTTTTGACTGACACCAACAGAAATCTACTATCAGCATAAAGACAGAGTAACTAACCAAATCCACCAGCAGGAGGAAATCGATGAGCAGCATCACCAGCAAGTAATACTCGGTTGCCACAACATATAAACCTCTCAGCAACTTCAGCATGCATAACCCATGGTTTTATATCAATTACATCTACATCTCCAAACTCTCGACCAACAAGTTTTCTGATTAATTTCTCACATGCCTACTACAAATCAAGCATTACATAAATGTATTATGCTTAATCACAGGCACAACCAATATGATGCATGTTATTTTACACATATACAACAGTATATTGTAGCCCTCTTTACAAACTTAAAGTTCTAACTTCAGCATGTGATATCTATCCACTATATTATGACAAATTTTATTTAAAAAAGAGTATAAACCATCTGTTATGGATGGATGATACCTTTGGACTAAAATCCTCAATTGTTTGCTGAGGTGGATAAAAGGGAATCTGCAATAATATAACTAGAATCACATAATTGATTAATTTATCACAATAAAGTAGTTGTAAAATAGTATGGTGACAATTTTAAATTTACTATAAAGCATATTTTACCTGCAATACAAATTCCCCTTGCCTTAGATCATGAGCAACAAGGACCCCGATAGCTTCAGTATTGAAGATAAAAAATAGCATACCAGGATTCTCCTCGAGCAAAAACCGGCCAAGGCCTTTGCTAAAGAAATGGACACTGACAAGTTTTTGCAAGTCCTTTTCACCTTTCATTTCTATTCCTACAAGCTTTCTTACTGTACTTCCTGCACCATCTGTACCAATAAGGATGTTACAATGAATGTTCTGTTCTACACGCTTCCTTTTGATGATAGAAGATGTGGTTACTGTTATAAAGTCATTGCTGGCATCAATGGATACACACTCGTGGCCAATCAGTATTCTTTTTTCACAAGACTGTTGATTTCCTTCCAAGCTTTCAGGTGCACATATTTGAAAGCCTAGATTTTCAAGTCGCTTGAGTAGTAACATGGTTAGCTTGTATTGTGAGAAGTGTGCAACAGAGACTGGGCTGACAACATGCTCAAGATCTGATGACAAGTACAATATATATATATAAATCTTCTGAAGCTCAATGCTGACCAAAATGAACAATATCATGTAGTCTATTTGTTTATGTACTACATATTTTAAAGGCTATGTATAAATATTGATGAAACTCTACTGAAAACCTTCCTATGTCTATCAGACTGGAAATTGGCTCTCATGGACTACAGAATACCACCTTCAGGTTGTATGTGATCTACAGATCCCAGAATTGAACCAGAGAGGGAAGTACAATATATAAATTTCCTCCATAAATCTACTGGTGGTTGAGACCTTTGGATCTCTTCAACAAGGCCATCAATTTTGCGGAATATCTAAAAATGGCACCACCAATCAAAATAAATCACAATGCTTTTTTGGAAATAAAATAATTTATCAAAGAATGTTTTCAACCTCCATGGATCGATTGTTGATGAAATGTGCTTGTGGATGTTTCGAAAATGCCTTGTTTCGCTCCAAAACTGTGCAATTGATACCTATAATAAAACAAAAAAGATGCTCGTATCATGATTCATGAGCAATAATCAACATGAGTGAATGCATAGGAGTAATTTGATGATATAGGAAGAAAAAATACAATGTGGAATAAAAGCAATTCGACCTGTACTTTAAAAAGATTAAAAGGAACACAAATAAAAATTTATCTCTTCCGACAATTTTTATACCAAACATATAAACAATAGAGAAGAGAAAATTACCTTTCATAATGAAGTTAAAAACTGAAAACATTATTCATATCACCACTGTTGTTGTAGCATTATTAGATAAGATAGAACAAATTAACAAAGGAAATTCAATAGTTCATTTTTTAAAACCTTGAATTTCTATTACAGAGATTCTTTACAACAAATATGCAAAGTATAAACAATGGAGAAATAGAAATTATTGTCATTGCAAAATTACAAACTGAAAACAGGAATTATCTTATCATACTAGTCATGGAGTTTTCTGACACGCTTAACAATGAAACTTTATAGCTAATGTTACTGAAAACCTTGCATTGGGTAGGGAAAACAAATAAACGCACATATTGTAGAATATCTGTTTGACAAGAGTATATGAATATGAACGCAGTTTCCAGACAAACACTTAATGTCAGATCTACGGCGTCCAAAACAAGCAGCAGGCATTGATCAATATTGAATGTTTTAACCTTTGCAGTGTCTACCTAATTTTGTGAGAAGAATAGAGAGGACAAGACCCACAGGTCCTGCACCAATGATCAGAACTGGATGCACCACATCATTGCTATTGAAAACTTCATCCTTTGAGAATGTTCTGCTTTGCATATGCTGAATTGGGTATGCTCTATTTCGAGTTTTGTCTTTGAAGGAGCATTTATACCTTCTAATTAACCTTAGAAACCCCATGACACTAAAAATTGACTGCCAGGCTCAATTGTTCTCCATGAACAAGAATATTCAAGGCCCTGAATTAATCTGGAAAAAAGAGAGTAAATTGATCATGAACAAGCAAAAGTTCAAAAGATGCACTACCATCCTTATAATCAGGACATTGATGATATAGGAAACAGTTCATTTCATTATTTAACATATGCTGTAACCCTCCTCGAGGGCGCTTGCTACAAGCAAGGCCACTGAATAAAAAAAAACTTTTGGCCCCTAAATACGCCCACGGTTTCAAATGAAACGCTCTCAACATAATACACAGGTTTTCTATGATTTGGACCTTACATCAAACATATTGTGGACAGAGCGACCTACTACCTATATACTTCTACATTATGCATTTTGTGTATTGCGTTTCATCTCTAAAATCATCAAATCACACCCTCATACACACAATCAAAAGCTTTGCAAGTGATGTTGATATAGAGGATTTGGGGTTCCACTCTTTTTGGAGAAAACGAGAGAGCAAGGAAAGGACTTAAAGCTTACTAGGTTGCCTTATTATAACCAAAATCATAAAAATATAAGATTCCCTATATTTTTGAAAAAAAAACAAAAAATCAAGCCTAACATGTCCTTGGCTTCTGAGAAACACAGTTGGCATAGTCCTAACTAGTCTAGTGGAGCTTCAGAGATTATTGGCATCAACCAAATCAATGGAACCCGGATAAAATTTGTTGTAGTAACACAGGTACAGGATATTACGAAGATAATGAAAGCTCAAAGCTATGCTACGTATATTGATCCAAGGGGCATTTCTGAGCTCTCAAATATCAGAACAGATAAGACAGGTATTGAAATTGGAGCAGCAGTGACAATATCTAAAGCCATTAAAGCACCCAAAAACAGAGGGACCAGAACTGCAAGCCCCCAAATGCACCTCCGCACCAACCCTAGATATAGGGCCCCAAGTCGGAAATCATTGGTCCGTGATAACCCAGAACTGCCGCCAACAGAGGTGGGGATTCGACGCAGCCGTTGCCGGGAGTTGAGTTTTTTTTTTTTTTTTCTTGGAGTCTTGTTATATTTTAAGCATTCAAAATGATAAATTTTTATTGGAAGAGGAAGTAGTTATTATACTTTTATATAATAATTTATTTTTTCAAACTTTATTTTTAAAAATTTAAAATTAATTTTAGGAAGTTAAATTAATGTTTTTACAAAATTATTTCATTTGGCTTAAAGGTTCGAAGAATATAAAAGGAGAATGAAAAGAGTGAGAAATCATAAAAAAAAAATTTATCTTTCGTTTAAAAGTAATAATTTAAAATAAATTTATTTTTTTAAATTAAAATATTTTTAAAATTTATAATGATATTCAAGGAAAGATAATAAAAGTAAAATTAATTTTAACCTTAAAAAGAGTTTTTTTTCTCATTTAAATTTTCTTCTATTAAAATTTATTTATTTTTCTCTTTTAAATAAATCAATATATTAGATTCGATTTAAAAATTGAATAAAATTTATATACAGATATATGAATATAATTCTTAAATTTATAAAATTGATTATCTAAATCAATTATTTAAATAAAAATATATATAATATTATTTATATATATAATTAATGTAATGTATAAATTTTTTACAATTTTAAATTTGGTTTGATTATTTAAAAAAAAAGTAATCTAAAGATAATTATTTAATAAATAACTTAGATCTTAAGTAAATTATGTTATAGAATTTATTAAGGTGGTTTAGTTTATTTTTTTTATTTATGATGAAAATAAATTTGAACAATTTAGATCTTATTATTTTTAGATATATTTTTTTATTATTTATTTTAAAAAATATATTATGAATTAAAATTATTTTTCAATAAATTAGTATTTTTAACTAGATTGGACTTGGATGAATTTGATCCTTACAAAAATGAGTATTTTACACAAATCTAATTTTAGATTATTGAAAGAAGGTAGAGATATACCTATACATGTTGGTAATTAATGATCAATTGTCTCCCTTTTATAACAAGTTATTTTTTGTCATATTTTAATTCATCATTATATGAGTTTATGGTAAAACAAATTATGAAAGGTACACATCATTATATTATTATCCTATATAAGCATATGAAGCTAACATATAAAGGACAATGTTTTACACTCATCTTGTTAATCATACTTCACCTTTAATTTTTAAGCAAGGCTAAATTAAATCTTATAAATTTTGTAATCTCTAATTTTTCTTCTTTATCTATTTACATATTGCTTTCTTCAATATGTCCAACAAAATTTCACATTATCTTTAAATTTATCCCATATAAATCTTATACAAAAAGTGAAGTTAAGAAAAAAATATCTTTTAATGTTATGAAGAAAGAAAGGTAAATAATATATACAATGAAATACAATTTTTAAAAGAACAATTCAACCATTAAAAGAGAAATTTTTTATCTTTCACAAAAAAACTACTTCCAAACCTTCCATACCATAAGGTTTGGGATCTTTTTGCAATTAAAAAACTTTTCCAACAATATGATCTTTCTCCTATCCTTTTCAATATTTGGATTTCTATATTTAAACCTGCTACTTGAATATTGTGAAAGTTGATTTTAAGTCAAATACAAGTTCAAATAACATCAACATTGCTTCTATCATCATTTTGTCATGTGTATTTTTTATATATAAGTAATGTATCATCTCCACATTGTAAATAAGATATTTATAGGCTCTTTTATTATCTTACGCTTTCACAGTACACACAATTTTTAACTTTGAAACCATTATTTCAACTTCTTTAATATTGATAAAAGTATAAATGCAGAATAGAAGATCTTGATGTAAATCCTACCCAACTTCAAATTCATATATGTAAATTCCACTAATAAGAGGTAACACCTTTAATAATTTTAAACATTCCATTGTCTATTAGTGCTATTTATTAAACTTTTTTTTATCATATAATCAAATAATTCTAATTTACATAACTATACTTCCTCCTCAAAGTAAAGAAAAAAATATTTTTTATAATATATTTT
Source organism: Canavalia gladiata (assembly GCA_037954105.1). Classification (NCBI taxonomy): domain Eukaryota; kingdom Viridiplantae; phylum Streptophyta; class Magnoliopsida; order Fabales; family Fabaceae; genus Canavalia; species Canavalia gladiata. The sequence goes on along the minus strand of CM075664.1, from coordinate 41,208,869 downwards.
TAGTGTCAACCGTTAAAATATATATTTTTATATATTTTTACAAACTTTTGATAATTATCTTTTAATCAATATTTTATACAACTAAAGGATAAAAGATAATTATAATAAAATAATAAGAATAAAGTTTAAAAATATAATTTAGGAGTTTACAAACTTAATTTAAAGTAATAATTTTAAAAATATCAATGGTTAATTTTAAATATTATATTGTCAAAATAAATTAATTTTACTAAACGTATTTTAATTTAATTTGATCAATATATATTTGTAATTACTATATATATATTGATAATAAAAAAGTTATATTATTTTATTTTTTATGAATGATTGATTTATTATATATATTATAAGTTATAGATAATAATGAGCATGATTTAAGTGTAATACCTATTTCTATATTTGTATTTTAAAAAATTATTTGTATATATTTTTGTATCAAAGTTTCTAACAACTTTTGATTCTCATTCTCATACTTTTTTTCTGACTACTTACATCTCTATGTTTATTTTTATTATTGTTTATTTACCTGCAAGTTAAATTTTTTTTTCCTAACATTTTTTTAATAAATTAATAAAATATAAGCACCGTAATAATATAAAAAACATCAATTAAAAATAAAAATCTAAGATATGTTTGATTTGAGTAAATATTTTATGTTTTTATTTTTTATTACAAAAATAACACATTATTTTTATTTTATTTTCTGTTTTTAAAATTTTGTATTAAAAATTAAAAACAGAAAACAACTATTTTTGATCTTTACTGTTTTTTTTATAAAATATTAAAAATTAAAAATAAAAAATAAAATCAGAAAACGTTTTCTAAATCAAACACCATCTAAATTTTTATTATTAAATTTCAAGAAATTAAATTTTTTAAAGTGCTTTTTAATTAATATATATAAAAATTTAGTGTTATATATATATATATATATTACAAGTAGATATATTAAAAATATGTAGATATTTACCTATATTTAAATATATTATTAAATATAATTTGTTTATAATTTATTATATAGATTATCTTTACAAAATTTTATAAATATTTTAAAAAATAGTTTTAAATAAAAAATCAAGATAATGAAAAATAATTAATTTGAATTTAAAATAGACATAATAATATATACGAATAAATATAGTTTAATTTATACAAATTCCTCTTGAAATTATAAAAAAATATAAGAGATAATTTATTTAAATTATAAATTTAATTTAGATATAAACTTTCGAGTATAATTAGTTTGTATTTGGAATAAGTATTTTTTTATATAAATAAAAGTATATCCTAATTGACAGTGGTAAAGTAATTCTTTTGAGTTAGAGCTTATTGAAGTAGTTTTTACTCTTCCAATTAAATTTTTTTCCGTATATTATATCAACATAATTAAAAAATATAATTATCTCCCAATTATATAAAGCTTTATTGGTAAAATAGATATAATAATATAGTAATAAATATATTTTGATTTATAATATATATAATATGTAAAAAAATAAATTTAATTTTAAATAAATAATAAAACATCCTTTTCAACACATTTATGTTTTATAAATAATAAAACATAAATGTTTAAAAAATAGTCACCAAAAAAGGCTAAGAAGATCCAGTAGCCCAAGAAGGGCCCGTTAAGGCAAAACACCGGGCGAAGAGGTGAACTGTTTTGGTTTCTTTCTTTTCTTTTCCTTTCCGCGGTTGACTTTTGACTGCACATGTAAACTAAACCAAGCAAAGTAACGAGCACAAAAAAGGGAAAAGAAAAACGAAAAAGCGGTTGTTCATTTGGATGGGGATTGGATGGGTTGGAATTGGAGGGAGCGGTGAGTGAGAAGGGTTAGTAGTAGAAGAAGAAGGATTGTTATGGAGGCGGTGGCGGAGGGGCTGTGGGGACTGGCAGAGTACCACGAGAAGAGAGGGGAAATAGGGAAGGCGGTGAAGTGTCTTGAAGCCATATGTCAGAGCGAAGTGTCCTTCTTCCCAATCGTTGAGGTCAAGACTCGCCTCCGCATTGCCACTCTCCTCCTCCACTATTCCCACAACGTTAACCATGCTAGGTCCCACCTTGAGCGTTCTGTTAGTCCTCCTTCTCTTTCTTTCTCTTTATTCTTCATTTTTACCTCTCTCTCTCTCTCTCTCTCTCTGCTCATATTCTAATTCTAATTCCTCGGTTTAACCTTTTTTCCAGCAATTGCTTTTGAAGTCTATTCCGTCTTGCTTTGAATTGAAGTGCCGAGCATATAGCTTGCTCAGCCAGTGTTACCATCTAGTTGGCGCTATTCCACCTCAAAAACAAGTCTTACACAAGGGCCTCGAGCTTACTGCATCTGCTGGATACGAGTATGTGTCGCTTTCTCTTTCTATTTAGTAGATCTTCGGTTAGGATTTTAGGATTTAGCTACTCTGAAGTGAAGTGAGGGGAGTGGACTTTGGAAGATGAAGTGTAGTTACAGTACAATTTCAACTAGGTCTATATGCGCTGTTATTATTACTGTCAAGTTTAGCTTTGGTCTTTTCAGGGTTCTTGTTTTGGGATGCTTACCTTTATTTAGGGATTCTTTGGTTGTGTAGAAAATAGAAATAGCTTCTTAGCCTTAGTCTGTGTTCGATTGAATAATTATCATGTTTTGGATTCGGTTTGGTTTCCCTTTTTGGTATCCCTGTCACATGGTTCTACCATAGTAAATTAAATTAGTCTTAGATGGAAAGTGTGGAAGTAGCATGAGAGAACTGAATCAGAGTTAAGGTGAAGAATGTAGTGTTTATTGATGCAAGAAGCAATGTCTGAATTTGTATCCGAATGATACTGACATAGAGATTGAGAAACATTATAGAGCAATAGAGGTGCTGAATATCCCAAGCTAGGTATTCCAGAGACCTTGGCTCTTCCTCCCAGTCTAAAAGACTAACCACTATTATTTCACTCCTAATATATATATATGTGTGTGTGTGTGTGTGTGTGTGTGTGTGTGTGTATGTGTGTATGTATGTATGTTATACCATGTTGACTCTCCCACTCTTAACTTCTAACTAACTCTTCCAACTAGCTGATTGAGACTGGTCCACTTTTTAATTGGGAGTCTGCTAATGTGGTAGCTGTAGATAACAAATAGCATTTTATGCTCCATTTGTAAGTCATAATAAGCTTGGTTCCTATGATTTATATGTTTCAGCTAGAGGAGGAGCATCAAAATAATATCTGTTGCCTGTAGATAGTAAATAGAAATGATTGTATGCAGTATATTGATCAATACATTTTCAGCCTGAAAATTACCTTCTACTTTTTCACATGAGTATATGGGTATGATAAATGTCAAAGGTGTTTGATATTTGATATTAATGAACCACTGGGAAGGCTTCCCCCCCCCCCCCCCCCCCTCCCCCCACCCCACCCCACCCCACAAAAAAAACTGGGTAAGTGACATATACAGCCAATTATTTATCACTTATGTTTATAACATTTTGTCAATAAGATTGTATTGCATACTACTTATTCTGATCAATGTTGCTTCTACCACATATTCATAATTTCTAGTTTATTTTCTTGAAGGATTTCAATGAAGTTGTGGTCTTGCAACTTCAATTCGCAGCTTGCAAATGCTTTATCAATTGAAGGAGATTACCGGGGTTCAATCTCTGCCTTAGAATGTGGATATGTCTGTGCTACTGAAATACGCTACCCAGAGTTGCAGGTATATTGTTAAAGTTACAACGTAAAAAAAAAGACATGTCCTTTGCTTCCTTCTCTGCTCTTTGCCACTGATTCCTTAATGAATTTCAACCACTAATAGGTAGAACCTTCTGGAAGCTTCTTGTTTTTCACTCCTGTTATGTGTGTCAACTGTCAACTCTTTAGTATGCTAAAATAAAGGGAACCCCTTTTGTGCTGAGTTTAATGTGATATTGCCCATCAGCACTTTTTGTGATTTCTTGTTTTATCACATTGGAACAGATGTTTTTCGCCACCTCAATATTGCATGTCCACCTCATGCAATGGGATGATGATAATTTGGTTGAGCAAGCTGTTAATAAATGCAATGAGATTTGGGACTCAATTGGGCCTGATAAAGTGAGTGCAAATGTTCTTGGCTTCTTGCTTTTCTGTGTGAAGACAATGTACAGTCATAGACACTGCTTATCTCCAACTGAAATGTGACCATGATTCTTTTTTCCTTTGATCTAATTTATTTTCCCTCTTTTCTTCCACACACTCCTCAGAGACGACAATGCCCTGGCTTACTCTTTTATAATGAATTATTGCACATATTCTATCGGCTGCGACTATGTGATTACAAGAATGCTGCACCCCATGTAGACAATCTGGATGCTGCCATGAAGGCTGACATGCAGCAAACACAACATATACAAGAGCTAGTGAAGGAGCTCAATGCTTTGGATCAAAGTCTCTCCAGATCTGACCTTCACTACAGGGATAGGGTAGCATTATCTGAAAAGCAAGCAATGATTCAACAGCAGCTGAAGAATATAAATGGATTGAATTCAATTGGGCGGGAATCTCTGCAACCAGTATACTTTGGGAATGTCAGAAGGGCAATAGGAGATAAGCTTCAGTTAGCACCTCCTCCTATTGATGGTGAATGGCTTCCTAAAAGTGCTGTCTATGCATTAGTAGATCTAATAGTCGTTATATTTGGGCGCCCTAAAGGACTATTTAAGGAGTGTGGAAAGCGCATACAGTCTGGAATGCATATAATTCAAGGTTGTTGACCCGCTTGTTTTGTGAGTTTGTGTAAATTTTTTTCTTCTTTTGGACTTGGTCTCAATTTATTGCTTGGCACATAGCAGCAAAATCACCAGATAGCAAGTAACAACTGCTTATTTTGAACACAAAATAACAATTGCTTGTTATAGTTCATGAAACAAATTTGTATGAACTGGATATCCAAATAGCTTGGTGATAATCTTGGATGTTGTCTTCCCTTTTACCTGTACTTCCACCACCTATCAGTCATCAGCTGTTCTATATGTCTGATCACAGCCATAGAGTCTTTTCTGTTGGTTTCTAGGCTTTAATATGAAATGTATTTGCAAGCATAAACTGATTAGAAGCACCACTCCTTTGAATTATTTGTTCTGGAAGCATCATTGATGAGTTGGTTTGTTTCTGTTATTCACACAAATGGATTTCCATATTAGTCATTGCTATTGTGCATTTTTCCGAGATGAAAAATTGTAGCCGCTTTGGGCTTATTTTCCTTATTAAAATAATATTTCTTCTGCTGTAATAGTGTCCAACGGTGTAAATAATGTCTTTTGCAAATGACTCAATTATAATGATTATTAGTTGCCATACTCAGGAGATTCTATTTTGGGCAAGTGTTAAAGTATCTAGGTCTATATGTTGAAAAAGGACTATGTACCTAAAATCAATCAATAATATTCAGCTTTTCATATTTTTAAGTTCTTCCCTGCAGACGAGTTAGTGAAGCTTGGAATTACTGATGGTGTCAGAGGTGAGATTCATTATTTTAATCTTGACCATAAGATGTTTATGCTGCCATGAAAACAAGGATTCCTTATGCAACCTTGTGGAATCTTTCCTTTTCTTTTACCAGAAGTGGATTTACAACACTCTTCTATCTGGATGGCTGGTGTGTACTTAATGCTACTGGTTCAATTTCTTGAAAACAAAGTGGCCATAGAGCTCACACGGGCAGAATTTGTTGAAGCACAAGAGGTTGGTTATGTTCCTATTGTATGTTTTGTCTGCTCCACAGATGAGAAGATGTTATAACTTGCATTTTATTCCATAAAATTTCAAATCTCAATTAATAGTCTACTATATTAGTCAGCTTGCTTCGTGTGATACTTTTCTTATACTTGTAGATTTAAAAAGTTGGCAGTTCAAATGCATCCTGTTTCCAGAATTGAAATCAATAATGATAATCACTGCAATTTTTCAGGCTTTGGTGCAGATGAAAAACTGGTTCATGCGGTTTCCAACAATATTACAGGCATGTGAATGTGTCATTGAGATGCTTAGAGGCCAGTATGCACATTCTGTTGGCTGTTATAATGAAGCTGCTTTTCATTTTATCGAAGCAGTGAAGGTATATATTTGATATGTCTGTAACATAGATGTATAGTTTAGTTGTGGAGAAGATGTAATCTCTGCAGATTTGGTAATTGTGATACATCCATAAACTGATTTGGCATGCTGGAGACCATATTTATGATTTCTGCTTAGACCTTGTTATTAATTGTTGACGGGAATAACTTCATGGTATTCCAGATATAACTAAATATTTCTTTGTAGCTTACAGAGAGCAAATCAATGCAAGCTATGTGCCAAGTTTATGCAGCTGTCTCTTACATCTGCATTGGTGATGCTGAATCTTCTTCACAGGTGGAAAAGAACCTGTATTTGTAAATTACATTGGTGCTACATTGTTTTTTTTTATCAAAGTAATTAAATTCCATGGACAATATTTTTTAACCAAATGATAGTTTGCCTGCAGGCACTTGATTTGATTGGGCCAGTTTATGGAGTGATGGATTCTTTTGTAGGAGTTAGAGAGAAAACAGGTGTTCTTTTTGCGTATGGTCTTCTATTGATGAAGCAACAGGATCTACAAGAAGCTAGGTAAGTTTTCAGATAATTTTTGTTCAAACATTGTTACTTGTCTGAGTGTGGAAGTCCAAATTTTAATTTTATTAATAGATCTGGAAAGTTTATTCATTTATTTGATAGAAAATGATTTAAATAAACACAAGATTTTCCCAAGAATTGGGTTGAGTACTGCAGATCTATAAACCACTTTAGTGTGAAATATGGGTATATACTTTCCATTCTACCTGTGTCACAATTATCTTCTTTGATTTGCTGAGATAGGTAGTTAGCTTGCATTTGGATTAGCATATTTTATGTTCAAACTAGCTTTATCATTGAAAGCTTTTTGAGTGAAATATATTTTTTAAAGAAGCTATTTTCTCCATGATAATCAAAACCAAACATTTGTTACTAGTTTGCATCCTCAAATGCAAGTAAAGATCATAGAAGAACTATCTTAGGGTAAATCTTAATCTCTTTCCTCATTATCTCATGACTTGGTCAATCTGGCACATATTTGGATAAATAAAAACACAAAATCATGAGCTTAAAGAGGATATACAAATAGTGCTTAGAAAGTCAGACCAAACTGACCAGTTTGACCTGAAAACTATTTAACTGGGCATCATATCCTATCCAGTCAATACTCATTTGTTTTAGTTGAAAACTCTAGCCAGACACTAAAACTGGCTCTGAACCAGTCAAATCATTTTAACTGGCTGCAGGTGGTGCAGTTTTGGTGGGCTTCTTTGATTTCTCCATTACTTTCCCTCAAATGACACACATACCAATTTTCATGCCCCTTTCCTAGAAACCAAGTGGCTTTTCATGGTTTGATAACCCACTTTTACAAAGGTTAACATGTTTCATGTGCTTGGGACACACTTTCAAGCTGTTTACAACTGAGAATTGGACCTGGCATATCCTATTTCATCAAAGAATGGTCACCATTGCACCAAACATGCTTTATATTGTTCGTAATTAAGACAATTTGTTTATTATATAAGGAAGTGTCATGTTTTGTATCCTTATTGTTTGTATAGCATATAATAAACAAACAACAACATAAGTTTTAATTTACTTGGTGATGTCAGCTATATGGATAGAAATATTATTTGAAATATGGATCACATGATTGGGCTAGGTAAAAAATCAAATTATTTGAAATATTATTTATTACAAGATCTCTTTTAATAATTTCCTCTAAAGTCCTTGTTAGATTCAAGAGTTTGTACAAAACTAATAGGACAGTGTATTTGATAGAAATTGTGGATGAAACCAGAATTAGAGTTCTACAACAGAATTTCATAGCCTAAGCTCTAATAGAGTTTTTCTCTCTCAAGCATAAATTCAGAAAACCACCCAACAAATAACTGCCCCCAAACCCCATACATGTAAAAAATCTCGCATGAACTGCCACACCCTTCTATAACTTCCTAAATATCTGTATCTGCTTAATGACAAATAATACACAAAAATAACAATTCAGACCCATAACTACCTAAAGAACTGCCTAAAGACACAATTACTACACAAACACTAATTATTCAGCCCAAGTAAGTCTAAATCTGTTTTTAATTTCTTCTCACATAGACTTTCCAAGATATTTCTCTATCAGTCCTTCTTGGCCTCCCTCAACCCCTCTTCACATGACTAAAAACCATGCTAACTATTCCTTGGTTTCCCCAACAGCCTTCTTTATTCATGTCCAAACTCCAAATCACCTTAGCTGATTTTCTGTCATCTTCTCAATAGGTGGTGATGCCACGCCAATATCTCCTCGCATACCATCATTTTGTATCCTGTCCTTTCTAGTGAGTCTGTGCATCCATTTTAATATTGTAATTTCTGTTACTCCCACTTTTTTCTCATGTTGTCCCTTTAAAACATTCACTACCACAAACAATAGCTGGTCAAACAGCAGTTTGATAAAACTTCCCTTTGAACTTGATAGGTACTTTGCGGTGACAAATAACTCCCGCCTTTCTCCACCTGAGCATCCAGTTTACATTCTATTTGTAACATCTCCATCATTCTGTAAAATAGATTCTAGATACTTAAGTTGTGAAACCTATGGTCACATTTGCAAAAGAAAGTGTGACTGTGATGGCTGACTCTTGTGGTATGACATCATCTCCAATTTTTACTCCCAAATCATTTTCATCTTTTTTCTTACTAAAATTCGAATGCATATACTATGTCATATATAGCATATAATAAGTTAACTTTTCTTAATATAAATTTTACTTCTACATTGCATTTCATATATGAACATAGAATTCAATGATTTAATATTTATTTATTTAATCATATATAGCTATGTATTCACATGAAAGAACATACTTTATCCATAGTTATTTATTAATACACTTTCCTTGTATATTATTTAAAATCTCCTGCTGAACCATTTACCCTTGACCATTTTCCTATACTGCTTCAGTTTTAAAACATGGATACAAAACAATGGGAACGGTTGCTCTGCCTTCTGTTAGTTCTAAACATGAATGCAGAGACATAAAATTGGATGGTTTCATTCTTATAAAAAAAACCAGTGCTATTCCTTAGTTGGCAGATATTTCTTTAAATGATTGTCATATAGTAGATTTGACTGTTATATGGACTGTAAATTAAGCAATCTCTATTTCTTCCTCCTTCCTCTAAGATGCAAATTTGTTGCAGAAATCGCCTGGCAAGGGGATTGCAGCTGACACATACATATTTGGGGAACCTTCAACTTGTTTCCCAATATTTGACAATCCTTGGCAGTTTGGCCCTTGCATTGCGTGACACCACACAAGCCAGGGAGATATTGAGATCTTCTTTGACCTTGGCAAAGAAACTTTATGATATTCCTACTCAGATTTGGGTGCTATCTGTTTTGACAGGTGATTCTCTATCTAAGACTACATTGTCTGTGAATGCAGCAAATCTCCTATTATGACTTTACGTGCTCCCTAGTTACACTTTTGTGGATGAGTACTTAGCCTTTATTGCTGGTTTGTTGTGCTCCTTTTCTGGTTTGAAGACAAATCTTGTGTAAGAGTGGCTGGTATTTAAGTGGGATATTAACTAAATAAGAATAATTGGTGTACAATGCTAAAAAGTTCTTCAAAATTTACTCTTAGTAGGTGTTTTATATATATATATATATATATATATATATATATATATATATATATATATATAAGAAATGTATCTTGTGGGAATATTTGATTATAATGAGAAATAAGAATAATTCATATTGATCCTTAGATTTTGATTAAATGGTCAAGATTAAAAGAAAATGGCACATGATATATTAGAGTGTTCATATGACCACTTACTGCCTTTTAATTTTAAGTCTCCATATATGGTTGTATGGTCCAGATTTATTGTTTTTATTCTTAGTGTAATTAAATGTTCTCACTAGATACATCTTATGTATATATATATATGTGTGTGTGTGTGTGTGTATGTATCTAGTGAAGTCATTTTTATATAAGAGTGAAAGCAGCAAATGAGCCATACAATCATATATGGATAGTTAGGATTAAAAGGTTTTTTAAGTCACCTGATCACTTTAAAAAGTCACATGACTTGTATGTTTTAATCTAAATCATTTATAGTAATATCTAATGGTCAATATTTATTCCTCAACCTTTCGCATAAACAACAGCAATGTTGTTGCCTTGTAACCTGGCAATCATGGGTTCAATCCTAGAAACAGCCTCTCCACTAGTGCGGTTAAGATTTTGTACATCTTCATTCCTCTGATTCCACCTAGTGGGAGCCTCATGTGCAAGGCTATCTGTGTCATAGGTTTGTCATCTTTAGTTGTATGTATTCTCACTGTTTCTTGTAAGATTTCTTTTTATTAGAAAAATTGTTTGATTATATTTCCTGGCTCTTGCAGCTTTATATAAAGAATTAGGGGAAAGGGGAAACGAAATGGAGAATGCTGAATATCAGACAAAAAAATTTGAAGATTTGCAGAGGAGACTTGCTGATGCACATGCATCCATTTATCATATTGAAATAGTAAGTTCATATTGACAAAGAAGTATGCAACATGTTTTTGGGTTTACAGTGATTGATTGTTTGTTTCGCCATTTTGATTAACAGATTGACAAAGTAAGACTAGAGGTTCACCAACTGCACGATTTGGACATCAAACGTGCTATGGCAGGGCCAACTATGGGAATCAATCTTGATATCCCAGAATCTATTGGTCTGTCTGCCCCCTTACCTGCTCCATCATCATCAAGGCTAGTTGATATAGACACTGGAAGACGTGGAAAAAGGAGAATTTAGTGTTTTTCTCATGCAGGGGAATTCATTATATTTTTGTGAATTATTTACAAGCAGTTGCTCCAAGGTCCAAGGTCCAAGCAGGTTGAAGACTTTAGCAGATAGGGTTTCCAGCTGACCACTTACCAGCAAAGTTTTCTATCATGTGCATTTCTGTTGAAGATTCTGTACAGTTAATTAGGATATTTATTCTTAACTTATACAATAGCATTTTTTGTATCAATAGATGATAGAACTCACCAATTAACATTAGAATAGGTTTTCTGTATCAAAAGAAAAAAATGCAGAATAGGTTTTCTAAGGCAGTTCTGTAGCATTTCTTGTGTTTGATTCAGATGTTTATAGCATTTTTTATCCACGGAAGTCAGTTTGCTTTCTTATCTAAAGATGTCATACCGGAAACCAATTGCAGAAGTTTTAGTAAAATATGAATTTCATCTATCCCACGTCTTTCTTTGACAAAATTAAACCTTGAGTTTGTATCATTCAAGGCCGTGTGGCAGATCTACCTATTTACGATGAATTTCATTTTCCCTATGTCCTTTTGCAGTCCATGTTCATGGCCATACAGTATGGAATGCCAGAAGCTTAATGTATGTATTTAGTTGCTTGAAGGTTGGAAAACTGGGTTGGTAAGTAGTATCGTCAAGCTACCACACCTTGACTTAAATTATCCGTACTCAGTCCTTCGTTTGATATTTGGTGACAGTGCTCTGACCTGCAATTAACTTATGTTAAATGCTACCTTGCTATGGAGTATGGGTTGCTTCCATCAGGAGGCAACGATTGGTGGCTTTCTATCAGGAGCCAAAGATTGGTGGCAAAATCCTGGTTTAAAACTCGAGTAACAGCATAGAGAACAAAAGACTGGCTAAACAGGATGAAATTTTGAGGGTGTTTTCAGGATAGTTAATGATTCTCCTATGTACAAATAATATTATTAGTTTATACTTTTCATTCAATGATTCATAGTTTTTTAAACAAAAACCGAAAAATAACATAGATTTAACAATCCATTTTATACCTTTTATTCAATTTTTGATAATTTTTTTAATGTAAATAGATGTACATTACTATTTGTATGTTTAATAATTTTTTTTCTTTTAAGATCACTTGCTCTATGTTTAGATGAGGGATTTTAAGAGAAAAGTATAATTTTTTAAAAAATTTAAAATTTTAAAATTTACAATAACTTGTCTAAATAATTTTTGACAAAGCATTTAAAATTTTGAAAGGATTTTAATAAAGAAAAATGGAAGAATTTAAAATTTTATCAAAATAGGCAAAATTTTAAATTTCACCTCTGTGTTGTTATTTTTAATATTTTTTATTTATTAATATTATTTTCATATTTTTAAAAACTATTTAAAAATAAAATTTATATATAATAAAAGTTAAATTACTTAATTCAAATAAAAAATTTAAAATTTAAGAAATGTAAAATTTTTTATCCAAACAAAAAATTTAAAATATAAAAAATTTATTTTTTTTTATCCAAATAAAACATTTTAAAAATGAGAGCATTTAAATTTTTAAAAATTTTAAATTTCTTATAATGTTAAAATCATTCATCCAAATACAAAGATTAAACAAAAGTCATTAAATATTAAAATATATTAATATTTTTTTTGAAAATGTAAAAAAAAAAGGCTTTAAAATTACCTGGCATGGGATTTAAAACATTTTTTGCCCTGCAATTTTTAACACATAGTATAAAATTTTATATTGCATAAAATAAAATAATATAATGAAATAAAAATAAACACTTTTTTTTTACAAAACTTTATTTAAAAAGAACATTATATTTATCTTTTTTTTATCTAAATTACTGAGTATTTTTCATAGTTAAACTTATTTTACTAATAATTTAATTGTAATTTCATATTTTAAATTTAAATTTAGATAATGATTAAATTGAATATTTTAAATTAATCTAAATTTGTTATGTTAAACACAATTTTTTTAAAAAAATGTTTAAAATTTTTTTTATAACCAATTAATAAAACTGTATATTGAGATTGATAAAATTATCACATGAATCTAAATTCAATTATTAACAAGGTTTTTAAAATTGGATCCATTATTAAACCAATCAAACTATCGACTTAAGATTCAATGATCTAATCATGGTTGAACAAGTATTATTTAAATATTATTTTTAATTAAGAATTATATATATTTTAATTTTTAAATTTAAATTATACAAATAAAATAAAATAATATTTTAATATTTTAAAAAAATATTAAACAAATATAGAGCCGATTTTTAATCGATTTACTATTAATTTTTTACTAAAATAATTTTATGATTTAATTAACCTAAAAAAATAACTGGTTAATACCACATACCAGTCTAGTTTAATTTTCAAAACTATGATTATTAATAACAAATTTAAAATAAATCTTAAATTATTATGATATTTTAAAATTATATTTGTATATGGATGAAAAACAGTATTTTTTTTATTTTTTAAATAGTCATATTTTTTTATTGTTTATACATTATTACACAATTTAATGTTAACTTTTATTTCTAGTTTTTTCTTTTAGGTATTATATGTATAATTAACTATTTTAACAAAATATTATTAAAAAAATTTACATTATGTTGTAAATTTAATAGATAGGTATCATATTTAACAATTAACAATGTGTTTATTTTAAATAAAATTATTTAAATGTGTTATGTTAATTTAATAATATGAATATTCTTGATATTATTATTTTTATGTTGTGCATTTGACTAGTTTAATGCATGCTTATGTGTATAAAAAATAATATATATATTTATTTTAGTAATTTTTTAATTTAAAAGAGTTTATTGTTATCTTTTAATTGAGTGTAAAAAAAAAGTTTAGTGTTAAAGTGTTTTTATCTTATGTTTATATAGAATATTTTAATATTTTAAATTTTTTTAAACATTTAAAAATTAAATGCTTTTAATTTAAATATTTTTATTTGAAAAATATTTAATTTGGATAAAAAATTTAAATTTTTATATTTAAAATTTTTTATTTGGATAATAAATTTTAAATTTATTAAATTTTAAAATTTTTTATTTTAAAATTTTTATTTAAATTAAATAATTTTATTTTCACGATATACAAATTTTACATTTAACTACTCATAAATTTTCTACTTTTTTTTATTTACAAAATAATTTAAATATATAAATATTTTGATTGTACAAAATATTTAAATAGAATAATAATTCAATAAATATATATAATTTTTAAACTTTTAAATTTTTTAAAATATTACTTTTTTTTTTCCAAAAAAATACCTTATCTAAATACATATTACTATTAACATTTACTAATTTAAAAGATATTATAAAAAATCTCAAACTCATTGTTGTATATTAGAAATAATTTTAAATAACTTTACATTAACTAGTACGTTATATATGCTCAATTCTCTTAAACAAGATTTTCTATTCCAATTTTATATATAAAAATAATATTTATTAAAATAATTAGTCTTATCAGAATATAAATATTTTTAATTTAAATAAAATTATATCCAATAAAAAATATCTATAATTTTTAAAAATTAAATTAATTTTTATTATAACTTAAACTAATTTATATTAATTAATTGTTACTTAAATTATTTTAGAATTATAATTTTTTTTAAAAGTGTATACTTCAAAGTCTAATAAAAAGTTAAACAAAAGTTGGTGTAATTAGGAATCATTGTAAACATGATTCAAATAATCATGCATTTAAATCTCCACTGCTGATGTACGGATATTTTTTAGTGGAACTGTGGATATCTGTAAATACTTTGTAAAAGTTCTGTAAAATACAAGACATGTTTCGACTTCAATGAATTTTATAATTCAATCAAACTAAATCTACAACTAAAATTTTATTAAATAATTTATTAATGTAATTCATAAAATAGAGTCTGATGATTAATAAAAAAGAAAAAAAAATTGATAGACAAACCTATAATGCTTGTATCAAATGTATTAACTTATTATATCATGTTTAATACAATTTATCAAACTAATTTTTAATTAAATTTTATTTAAAATATTTATTAACCAAACTATTAATTTAGAAAAATACTATATAAAAAATTAATTAATGGCAATAATAAATATCATTATAATGATGATAATAATAAAAAAAAAGTTAATAATAGATATTCCTTTAAACTAAAATTGATATTTACTAATTTTTAAACTGCTAACAGTGCATCCTCTATTAATACATGAATGGATTTTAAGTTAATCTCGCTCTCACTAAAAAGTAAAATGTTAGACTCACATAAAATTCATTTTATAATAAAAATGGAACTGTGTGACTTCCAATTTTGCTTCATCTTCCAGAAGGGGAATGTTTATTTTTAGGAAGAGTCAATGAACTTGGCTCAGAGAAGGGGGAAAGGGGGCAATTGCATACTTTTGCATTGCTCCTACTCATCTCCTTCAATAAACCTCTTTTCCCTCTTCTCTCTCTAACACTCTTCAATTTCAATTCCATTAGGGTTTGCTTTGCTTTTGTCCCATTTGCATCAAAATGCTGGCTGCCGCTTCCAGGCACCTTATTCAATGCGATGCAATACCCAGCATTGGTGCTTGCAGTGCCAGTGGCAATCGAGTTCGCTCGCTTTTAACTGCTTCTCGCATCACCACCGCTACCTATCCAATTCACCCTACAACATGTTACGGTTACCGTTACAGTTTCAATAACCGCCAACACAGAACATGCCCGAGTTTGCTTTTTACTATAAAGGGGTTTATCTCTGATCCCTCACCCTCTTCTGCTTCCAATTCACCGCGTGGCAGAGTTCCTAAACCTTACTTGCCACAACCTGTTCGTTAAAAGGCCTAACTTATTTATTTTTGAATGAATCATTTCTTGTGATTGGTTCTAATTTGATGGCTTTGATGCTGATTGTGGTTGTGAAATTGTGTGGAACAGAGTTCAACGCTTGATGGGCGAGCATTGTTCTCAACTTCAACTTCAACTAAAACTGATGATGGAAGCCAGAGCCAAAAGGCTGCTTCCACCGTTGCTAAATCGCCTCCTCCCGGGGGGCAAGTTGCTGATATGAAGATCCTTCGTACACTTGCCAGTTACTTGTGGATGAAAGACAATCCTGAATTTCGGTTTCGGGTTATTGCTGCTTTGGGTTTGCTGGTTGGGGCTAAGGTTGGTAGCCTGATTGCTTGTTTTATCATTCATTGTGTTATGTTGTGGTTAACTTGATGATGCTGATCATTGACCCTTGTGTTTGTCACATGGTCTTTCAGGTTTTGAACGTTCAGGTCCCTTTCTTGTTCAAGCTTGCTGTTGATTGGTTGACGACTGCCACCGGAAATGCTGGTGCTGTGGTCCTGAATTCGACTGTGGTGACTCTTTTTGCAACCCCTGCAGCGGTGTTGATTGGATATGGAATTGCGCGGTCAGGAGCTTCTGCTTTCAATGGTATTTACAAAAAATAAAATTGATTGCCATAATACTTGTTTTGTCTGACTGCTGAAGCTGGTCTTACCTATGAGAGTGGTATTGGCTGGCTTTACAATTCTAAATTCTTATGCCTGGACTTCTGAAAGGAAACAGTTGTTCAAGTTATGTTTTATGCTAATTGAACCTATATTTACGTTAAAGATTTATCTTCCACCCTATTTTTTTGGAAGAAAAAGAAGATGAAAAAATGTTATTCAAATTTTAGTGGACTAGGAGCAGGGATAAGATATATCATTAAGAGCTGAAATGAACTAGTCCAAAGCTTGAAATGAACTAGGAGTGCGGTAGGGCTGCCCAATCCCTCTGCATATTAGAGATGGCAAAACTGTCAAAACTGCCATAGGTAGAAAATAGTGGAGAGTTTGAGAACATATCCCTACCCCAATGCAAATTGAACCAGCTATGCACCCTTAAAGATGCTGATTTCTCAGAAACTGAAGAGTAAGTGTGATCCCACAAGAATAACTAACAAAGTTCTCGTCCAATAAGAATTTGGGCTTTCTAACTAATTAAGAATTGCTTAAACATCAAGATTCACACAGTGAAACACTTGGAGAACAAAACTCAAGCTCAATAATAGCCCAAGCATGGTTTTCTTGAAAGACAATATAATGGTACAAAAATTACTTAAATAGCTTTTAATATAAAGGTTCCCATTTTAAAGCATGTATAACCAGGATTAGGGAACTCAGACTTGACCTGTCAGGGAATTGATCTGGTTCACACATTAAATTGGAAATATCATAGATACCCACCAGTTCTTATTTAGGTTTCTGTTAGTTACAGAATTGTAAACAGAAGGGACAATATAAATAATAGGTAGAGTGAGAGAGAGACTGAGGGAGGCATCTGAGTGGTCATAATTCAATTGTGGGAGATTTCTCTGTCTCAAATACCCTTGGAAGCTATTGTTGTATCATCATCCTGATTTTTTTGTTCTGCTTCCACGTTGGGAGTGGGGCTGGGATTGAGTTCTCAATAAAGATTTACTTTTCTTATGATTGGTGCCAGTTTATATCATGATGCATATGACCTGGTATAAATTGGCATGACTTGGTGAGTTTTATGAAAGACAAGGGAACCAGTCAGGTTGTGTAGACTGGATAAGTCAATTTTTTATATGAATTGCAGAAGGAAGTTCAGTGCTACCCTAGCTCCATGGTTGCTTGCTTCCAGATCAGATTAGTTTGTGGCCTCTTGCTTTTTCCTTGCTGGCACAAAATTGTCAATGTTCATCTGTTGCCACCCTCGTTTGTTGCCATCATAGTTTGCCTTCATTGCCTTCACTCTGTTTTCCGAATTCCATCCTTCATGGTGGAGTTGGTTTAAGATGAAATTAGGGAATTTAGAAAGAGAGAGGTAGAAGAAGAATTGGACAAAGTGAAGGGAGACGAAGGTGTTGGAATCAAGCATTTACCACTAAGCGAAAAGCTATAGGTAATGGCAAGGGTGTAACTTTATTTTCTTAAGGATTCTCAGAGCCATATCTCTTAATGGGCTGCATCCATTACAAGTGCCTTGGTTAGGATGTTAAGTCCATCAAATCCTAAGGGTAACCTTGACCGAATAAAGCCAACAATTTTCCCTCTCTTGTTAAGTGTCACTTAGGGAATTTGAACTTGTGATCTTGCTCTAATACCACTAGTTGGATCAAGCACTTACCACTAGGACAAAAGATAGTTAATGGCAAGAGTGCAACTTTATTCCCTTAAGGATTCTTAGAGCTGCATTTTAGCTTAAGGGGACACACTCATTACAGGCACCATGGGCTAAGATGTTAAGCTCCACAAATAAAGCCAACAGAAGGGAATCTAGAAATTGGAAGATTTTGCATGAAATTTCAGAGTTAATATTTAATATATTATATTATAAATTTTTTTATTGACTTTAGATTTATGTCATCACTCATCACAGACATGTGCTAGACATTAGCTCCTTACTTCATGTGTTATAGAGAGTTGGGTCAATCAACTTTAGCAAAAATCCTAAAGTCATATTTTTTGTTATATTTTACATTTATGCTTTTGATAGAGAAAAACTAAAATGTTGATTGGTTAGTTTTGAAAATTTTCATTTTTAATTTGTATTAATATATATGTGTGTGTGTGTGTATGTGTGTGTGTGTGTCCGTGTGCCTTCATGTGTAAATATAATATTCAAATATATGTTATTTTTTGGCCCCATTTGGGATGGTTGTGAATTTTTTGGTTTCTAGTTTTAAATTTTTATTTGAAAACAAAACCTTTTGGGTTAAAAAGTACTAAGTTGATTTTTAATGCATTATCAAAACAGTTTTAACTCAATTCTTAAAAGCAAAAAATAGATTTCATGATTATTTTTTAATTTTAAAAACTTTTCATTTTTAGCTCTAACCACCTCCACTTTACCACCACTGTCGCAAGTGCTACCATCATAATAATAATAATTTACTTTTTATTTTTATTTCTTATTATTTTGGAATGGTTCAATAATAATAATAATTTGCTTTTATTTTTTATTGTTTTGACTATTTTTGGTGGGTTCATAGTGGACGGGAATGATAGAATGAGTTGGCTTATTTTTGCAACAATTTTAAAAGCTAAAACCTAAGATTCAAAACTTTAGAAAATGGTTTATACTTTATAATGGTTTGTAGGAGTTCATAGTGGTTTGGTTTTTAAAAATTCCAAAATTTAAAATTAAAAACCATCTCGAACAAGGTCTTATATATCCAATTTAAACAGTTCGATCGGTGACCAATATCCTAGTGACCCATGCAAAACCAAGTTGACGACTAGTCTGAGTTTAATAATATTGTCCCAAACCAATGCATGAGAGATGAATTGACTTTTGCACACTTATTACTCTTTAATGTTGCTTCTAGTAGGGTTGGCAATGAGATGAGCTGAGTTTGGCTAGGCTCAGGTTGCTCCATGGTAATTTGTTCAGCTTAAGTTCAATGTAAAAACAGCTCAGTTTTTTTGGCTTGAGCTCAACTCACTACGAGCTTGTGAGCAGCTCAAGTCAATGAGTGAACCTCCATTCGTATCAAGTTATCAACTCATTGTAAATTCTTGAGGATATGAAAGTTCAAGCTATGCTCATTTACTAAACAGGCAAAAATTTCTGGCTCAAGCTAGCTCATGAGTTCATGATTCTAGCTTATTGACCTGTTAGCAAGGCAAGCTTCAAATAGCCCTTTAGTCAGAGCTGGGCTCATTTCCAGGTTCCAGCCCTGGCTGCTGGCATCCTCCAGGACGACATTTGCATTAGAATCTTGATGTGGTTACTTTTATCTATATTTCTTTAAGAGGAGGCATGGTTTTTCATGATTCATTCTGTTAATTTTTATTTATTGGATAACTTGTGGCAGAACTACGGACTGCTGTATTTTCTAAGGTAGCACTGCGAACAATTCGATTAGTATCAAGGAAGGTATGCTGCTTTCATGGTTTTGGTAAATCTGATTATGTATAAAGAAAAGCATTTTTAATACATCTGTTTATACCTTGTATTAATAGGTTTCACTGATTTTGGATTTGGCTTCTTTGAAATAAGAAAGTGTGTAAGTGAGAAGTAAGATTGTATTTGTCCTTGATTTGAAGTGAGTTATTTTAGGAAGTACTTTAATTCAAATTACAAGTCAATACTCCCATACTTTCTCACTTCACACCTTTTCATTTTAGAGGAGCCAAATTAAGAGGTTTTAGGTTAGATTCCTCTTTTGAACCATTTCAGTGTTTTTCCCCCCTCTTTTTCAAAATTGTACTTTGGTTGATTGTATGATTTTAAGATACTCAATTTATGTATCTGACTGTTGCAGGTGTTCTCACATTTGCATGACCTTGACCTTCGTTATCATCTAAGGTATGTTGAGAGGGCTATATATATGTAGGAGACGTATTAAATGGGAAGGTTTATTTTATATAAGAGTGAGAGGAATAAACATTGACCATTAGATCTTACCATGAATGGTCAAGATTAAAAGCTAAAACATACAACTCAAGCCGCATTCAAAAAAGTTACACAACTTTTTTAAGTGATCATGTGGCTTAAAAAATCTTTTAATCTTGACCATTGATGTATGGTTATATGGTCCTAATTTGCTGCTCTCTCTCATATATATAAAATCTATCAAATGACAGGAGTTAATCTTAACCATTAGTTCTAACTATAAATGCTAAGATTAAAGCATTGTCATGTGATCGTTAAATAACTATTAATCTTGACCATTCATTTATGGTTGTATGGTTGAGATTTACTCCTCTCACTCTCACACAATAAATGTCCTCTCACCAGATACATCATCATACATATCCTTATATGTGTGTGTGTGCATATTATGTTAATATTCTGCTATGCTTTTGCAAATCTGAATGAAGAATTGTATGAAAGGTATTTATTTGTCAGCTGGAGGCCTGTGGGTTCTTTTAAAGAATATTCTACTTAATTTAGAAAAAGAAAATAAGTAAACACCAGGGTTGACTAACATAGGAATTTTATGGTCAGTGAAGAGACTTTCAGTTTGAGGATTGAGAATGCTAAAGAGAGTATATATATAGATATATATACCAAGAACGTTATCCCATCCTTTCTTTGTCATTATGTTAACCATTGCAATTCAAGAGTTTGATCATCTTTTACTAACTACTTTGAGTGTAGAAAGTGCACACTAAGTACTATATATCATTGTTCATACTTCATGGCTTGTCTTATGTTTTCTTTTGGACTCGCATGGATTCTCATTGTTTTTAAATCAATGATCATCTCAAGTGTTTGCTATAGTTTTAGTGAACTGTCTGATTTAGGTTAATAAACCTAATGAAATAGATTTATTATATATATATATATATATATATATATATATGTATGTATGTATGTATGTATGTATGTATGTATATGTATGTATGTATATATATGTATGTATGTATATATAGATAGATAGATTCCATTTTGGTTTTACTTTAGGATAGTAGCTCCATAATAAACAAGACTTAGAAGGTTTGAGTAAATTTAGAATGTCCAAAGGAAATTATAATTGCACCTTGGAATGTTTTGAAGATTTGTGTTGCTTTCATAACTTAATAGTTTCCGATTTAATTATGGAATTGTACTGACATGTCTCCACCTGAAGATCCTATATTTGGTGTTTTTTGAAGAGTTTGTGGTGGATGCAGAACTGGGCCAACGGGGTTTAAATGTTGAGCAGCTACTCTTGTAATTTTCATGGTTAATTTTCTGCACTTGTGAACACCTACTTGTTATTTAAGCCTGAAAGTAAAATTTTGTCTGTAGTCTGCTTGTGTGAATGGTGTTATTCCTGGACTTGAGAAAGCCCACGCTCATTATTGAGAACTCTGAAAGTGATTTAAATGTGAATTTTTATTAACTACGCTGCATTTTGAGTGTTTGTCTATTTTCTCTGTGTATGCTTCTCACCTAGTCATTATTTTTCCAGCCGAGAAACTGGTGCATTAAGTAGAATTATTGATCGTGGTAGCCGTGCAATAAATTTCATTCTCTCCTCTATGGTGTTCAATGTAGTACCAACCATATTAGAGGTATGCCTCAGTCATTTCCTTGTTGCTTAGCTCATTGATGTGTTCCCCTAATGTTCAACGTTAAGCATGGAAGATATTTAGCAGGAACTACATTTTGGCATGTGGCTTCCTGTTGTCTTTTGATTTTTCTTTAATGATATTTGAACATTATTTTGTCTTCCCAACTCTTGCTTCCTTTTGTCTTTTCAACAACTTCAGCAGATTTAACACGTATCCATCCAGATATCTATGGTAGCAGGTATACTGGCCTACAAATTTGGAGCTCCCTTTGCATGGATTACTTCCCTTTCAGTTGCTGCTTATGTTATTTTTACACTGACTACCACACAGGTATCATGTGGACCAATCTACATATGTAATATAGTTAGGCTAGGGATAGTTTGGTACTCCCTCATATTGATTGTTGGTCTTGTCATATATGTTAATGAGATTGTGGCAGTCTTGTACATAATTTGGCCATTTGAATTGTGAAGATTAAAGTGGTCAGGAATCAGGGTCCTTTGTGTGCAAAATTATCACTTTTCTTTTGTAGCTCCTAGTTTTTGGATAAGAGGGATGAGATTGATTTCTATAAAGGGAAACCCTAACCATGATACAACAATTGAAATCTAATCACCTAGTCTTTTCCTAAATCAGCAACTGAGTCAAACAATCATTAAAGCAATGAGTCTCAACTTATGTTCCAACAAATTTCACCTGGTAGCAGCCTGGATTGCACATTGTCATAAAAATTTAACCTCTTTACTATTATCAAAACCACTTATTGACTTGATAAACCACATTAAGAAATTTCGAAAATTTTGTATAGAATAAAGTGTCAGTTCTCAGTAAAAAATATTTTATTTGTTATTGGCCAATAATGCGTTGGTAGGATAAATGGATTTTAGGGTGACACAGTGGACTTGTTGAAAAGTTTGTGATTGATAGGGTTATAGCATTCATTTATTCTCAAATTTTCTTGCTTTTTCAGTGGAGGACTAAGTTCAGGAAAGCCATGAATAAGGCTGATAATGATGCTAGTACAAGGGTTATTGATTCACTTATTAATTATGAGGTGAGCATTTCAGTCACTAATGCCAGTTTTTTCATGTTTGTTCCAATGTTTTCTCATCACTGTGATATTGATTGTTTTAATCTTGTTTTACAGACTGTTAAATATTTCAATAATGAAATTTATGAAGCTGATAATTATGACAAGTACCTGAAGAGTAAGTAATCAAATATTCTGGTTAATTTGAGTTTAAATTATTTTGCAGCTAGCATATTTGCAAAGCATGGGTATTTAAAATGATACTAGTTATTTCATATATTGTAATACATAAATTGTTCTAAGAATGAAAGTATCTGGCTATCAAGCAATAACTAGATACTAGTATCTGTTGGTTCTGTACTGTTTGGTTTATATTTTAAAATAAATTTTTAATAATGCTGTGTTAGCTATTTTTATCTTATGAGAATTAGATACTAGTTTTTTAGTGTCTCAAATTTTCTTGTTAGTTGATTTTCACTACTATATGCATTGCCTTCAAATAAATTTCCTTCTGGTGAAGAAAAATTCGCCAGTTTAAGAAGTACATTTTGAAACTAAACTTTACTTTTTGAAAGGTCTCACTTTTTGCATGCTAAGATGAATTCACTATGTTTATGTGTGTTACATTTTCTTTTAATGAAATTTGCGAATTAATTTTAAATGAGTAAGATGTATATAATGTATTTAAGAGTTAAGGCTTAAAATTTTTGATGGAATTGGGGGTAAAGGAGGATCAATGCTTGGCGGTGCTCATCTAATGGCTATTTTGAGGTTTTTCACTGTTGGATATGTAGATTATCTAGCTTTGCTTATTGGATGTGCTTTTCCCTGATTGCTCTTCCTTTTGCATTTGTTTTCTCTTTGGAGAGGATATCATATCTTTACTACTGTACTCTTTTCTTTCTTTTCTCTGATATTTTTGTCATATAAATGAAAGAAAGAAATAAAAATTCAGCATATAGTAAAAATAATATTTTTTTTGTTAAATAAATGAGGAAAGAGAAGAAAATCATGTACCTAGGGTCATCCAAGCCAAATATAGACCAAATAAAGCAGCAAATCGATGGTTTGGTTTCTGCTAATAAAGGATAGAGGTCAATATAAATGATTAATAAGTTCAAAATATAAATTTAAATTAAGAGTGAGTCAATATTGAAGAAGTTCTGATATGCAAGTGAGTAATGGAAAAGGAATACAAAATGAATATTGCTTTGTTTTTATTTGATCTTCAAAGTGAAAATAACCAAGTTTACTAATCTCAAGAGGTTTTTTATTTATGTTTTAGGAAATCAAAATGCTGTTTATTAAATTGTTAGGGTTATTCATCTATTTTTATCTTTCTGACTCTTTGTAAATTTTCTCGTTATTTTAATGATTTCTTTGTTTATTAACAAAATTAAAATGTAGTATTATTCTTGTGTTAGAGTTTAGGCTTTGTTAATGCTAATAATCTTATTGGGCTACTGTATATTCCTATAAATATATACAATGAATTGAGCAATAATGTAATATATGGAGAAGAACACTAAAATGCAGACAAGATTGAACAGTATTGTAAAACATCATGATTATTTAATTTTTTTTGGTAGTAAAGATAACTTTGTTATATAATATTTTTTCTTACCAATTAATGTCATCCAAAAATTATATAAGCCCAGAAATTAAACGCTTTTTTTCAGTAGGTTTCATGAACATGTTTTATCAAATGAAACAAATTGAAAAAAATATGGAGATAGTTTTAATGAGCTGGGTGCATAAAATACAAGTGTGCAGAGTAGGTTACTTATTTCTATCCCAAAAATTGGCTGGCTCATGCAAAAACCAAATAAAAAATAAATATATGCTAGCTGCAGTTGCATATTCCTTGGTGGTTTCTAAATTGTGGTGGCTTCTCTGTTATTCATTTGCTTCTCTGTGAATAAGGATTTCTTTTATTCCTTCTATTCCATTCCACTGTATGCTTTCTACTTACCTTAATCTTTTAATTTCTTATTTTATCAGCAAAATGGCAATTTGGTAGCTTCTCTAATTTCATTTATACTTCTTCTTTAGGTTCTTTTGTATATAACTGATGTTGCTTGTGCTGCTGTGGTTTGTAATCTAATTTTTCAGGGTATGAGGATGCTGCTCTGAAAACCCAACGCAGTCTTGCTTTGTTGAACTTTGGTCAAAATGTTATATTTAGTACCGCTCTTTCAACAGCAATGGTGCTGTGTTCTCATGGGATCATGGATGGCACGATGACTGTTGGTGATTTGGTAAAGTTTTGTCAAATTAAACTACTATTTTATCTATATTATGTTCGGAGATGGTCTCCAAAATTTAATTATTAAATTTTTACTTATTTTATTTGTGTAAATTTTTAACGCAATTTATTGTTTGATATGTGTGTTATTATTGAATATAAAAGATTATCATTATAAATTTTTAGGAATTGATTATGTTTTTGACTCAAAAAGTATAATACCTTTTAGAACTTATCCATTTTTGTTTATTTATAGTCCTTATATTAAAAACTGATATGTTTTTAGTCTTAATTAAAGTGATTTTAAGGACTAAAAATAAATGTTTTTATATTTCTTATGGGCTAAAAATAAAAAAAGAAAATAAATTGACAGCAAAATATATAATTTTAGCTAAAAGAATGTGTTCAAACTAAATTTTTTAGCATATGAAATTTTAAATAATGGTAAAAAATCAAATTGAAGAACATTTTTCTATTTACTTTTTTATTTCTATCACACAATTTAAATATAATATATTTTTTTTCAATTCTTTCACCTAATCTGAACAAAATACTTTTTTTTACATTATTTATTTTTCTTATTTTTATACGCAGAATATTAGCATTAAATTTTTTTAAAATTCCTATGAAAAAATTAAATCAAATCGAAGGAAGTTTTCCTTATTTTTTATAATTTAGTTATTTCTTAACAATTTTACAAAAGTAAAACGAAAGTTAAATAAAAAATAAAAGGATGTAATTTTGGAGACAAATTATTTATGTAAACTTTTTTTAATACACAAAATTTTAAATGATTGTTAAATATCAAATTGAAAAAACTTTTTCTATATTTTATATTTATTTTTATCATTATCACTCAATTTAAAAATAAATAATTTGTTTCTAATTTTTTCAAATAATCTAAATTTTTTTCCATAGTTTTTATTCACCTTTATTGTATTTGAACACAAAAATTTTAATATTATAATTTTTAGTTTCACAATTTAAAATAATATTAAAGAATAGTGTAATTAAAGAAGGTTTTCTCTGTTTTTATAATTTTATTATTTTGGAACAATTTGAAATTGTAAAAATGAATTAAATTAAAAAATTTTAAATTGGAAAAAAGAGAGGAGATGCATGAAAAGTGCTTGTACAATAGCATATGAGAGAAGTCGAACTTCTTTTTTGTAAAGTTTATAGATTCTATTGTGAGGGTTGGCTAGCTGTGCTTCACTGAACCTTTTGTTTGTTATTTAATGTTCGTGTTTTGTTTTCACATAAGAAGGATCCTTTATCCTCCCATCTATCTGTAATGGTCTTCTCTGTCTTAGTGAAATTCTTTTTTATTAAAATAATTGAATATACCTGGATTATAATCTAAATTCAATAAGCAGGTGATGGTGAATGGGCTTCTCTTCCAACTATCTCTTCCTCTCAATTTCCTTGGTAGTGTTTATCGTGAGACTATACAGAGTCTAGTTGATATGAAGTCCATGTTTCAGTTACTTGAGGTATCTTAACCCATGGAATTTTAATAAATTATCTTGCAGTTAATGCTAAATGTGTATTGTTGATTATGAAATTTCTTTCTTTCACTTCAGTGCATACCTTATACTAGTTCAAAATATGGATTGCTATAATTTATGGCAACATGGATAATGGTGTAATTTATTCTTATTTGAGTTAGGTATTATTTATTCCTCATTTTTCTGTTTAATATTCTAGGTGATTTTGTTCTTTCTAATAATGAAATTTCCAACTTTCTTTTGAGCATGAAGTAATTGCAAAATAAACATTTTCTCTGTTACTATGTTCATAATGTTGCCTTCATTTATTTGAAGATATTGTTAGAATAATGTTAGTATTTGAATGCTGTTAGATTTCAGTTGTTAGAATAATATTAGACTTTCTGTTTCTGTTATAACTGTCATCTGATAGTTAGGCTAACTGTATAGCTTGCAGTTCAAGTTGGCACCAGGGTGGGTAGATATTAGTTCCCTTTGTATTCCAGATTAGCAATACATTCATTTACCTGTAATTTTCTCCACCTGCCTGATTCTTGATGATGTTTTGTTTCCTTTTTCAACTATCATTTCTGCAGGAAAGAGCAGACATTAAGGATAAAGAAAATGCAAAGCCTCTGAGATTCAATGGGGGGAGAATCCAATTTGAGAATGTACATTTTAGGTGCATGATTGCCTCTTTACGACATTATGAGTTACTGTTCCTATAGGTTGACTTTTTGCTAATATATATGGTGATATTAATCGAGAGAGACTGATGCAGTACAAAATTATTAGGCAAATTTATTTTTGATGGCTCCAAGTCATCATGTGTTCAGGGACATCTCTGCGTTTTTTTTCTTAATGGGCCTGTTAAAGAATAGTTTTAAGTTATATCTATAAATATACCTTGTTTTTCTTTAGTATTTGTTCGTTGTCTTGCTCGTATTGTCTGTCTGACTTTTTCTGTCTTTCTATTGGTTTTCCATTGGTACAACTTAGTTAACAGCTTAAGCATGTAGGTAGAAGCTTCGGAACTATGTTATATCTCTAACATGCCCCCTCATGCAAAACCATATGGGTTTGAACGGTTGACAATGCACAAGCCGACTTTACCTTGTGCTGAAATTTATTATGACAAATGCGGGTAACAAGGGTCAAACTCTTGCCTACTTGCTCCCACAGACTCTAATCTCATATGGAGGATCAACCTTCTTTTTGGTAGATGGACATGGTTGATATTCTCATGTAGATCTAAGGATGATAAAAAACCCTCCAAAGCAGAAAAGCAAGTCATATAGTGGACATGAAAGAATAAAAAATTAGGATATAGCAGTCGCCAAGGAGAAGTCATAGAAATGGTTCAATCCTTTAACGATGCTAGCATTCCGCTCCAACCTGATATACCAATGTACTGCATAAACTGTATAGTTTTTTTTTTTTTTTTTTTTAAATTGTTCAACTTATAACTAATTATAAACTGCTCCAGTGTAAAAGGACACCCTGTACCCTTCAAAAATCCCAGACAAATGTTCCATAGGTTGCTGCCTTTAGGGTGATCACATGTTGAGTTGGTATTAAGCCTAAAAACCAAATCCATGCATTTGGTTGGTTAGGTCAGGTGTAGAGAATTTTTTTTATCAACCCAAACCAACCTAACCTAGTTATAATTGAGTTTTTTCAGGTCAAGTGATTTGGTTGACATTTTCTCTATTTTTAAAAAATTCCATCAATTGATGTTGTTTTATATTAAAATATTCTATATTTAATTTTTATACAAAATATAAAACTAAAGTGATTGAGTAGGTTCATATTTAATGAGGTTGAAAATCACAACCAAAATTGTTGGTCTGGTTGGACCAAAGTCAACTCAAGCCATATTTTATAGATTGGTTAGTGTTGGAAGTTGGCTTGATACAATCATTGGGTCAAATCTGATCTTATAATCACTTCTAGCTGTCTTTTATGGGAATATCTTTGTTTCTACTGTTGTTGAGGTAGAACGGCACATAAAAATCATTAGGATGAAGAGAAATTTGAGGCATACAAATTGGCAAAAATACATTTGTAATGATTCTAATAACACAACTGTGAAACAAAACACTTCGCTTTAGAGGGTGCTTTGTACTTACTAATGGGTTTGTTAAGAAGGAATTTCTAATGATTAGGATTTAGGAGAGTGAATTAAAAATTGAAAGGATTTGTAAGAAAACACACTTAAGAATTAAGAGTCCAAATGTTCCTATCTGGATGAGTAGAGTGAGAATAATCAAGTAATTAGAAGGGACCTTAACTCACTAGCTGCTCTGTCACTCAAATTTGCACAAAATTGAAAGGTTCAACTAAAATGTGAGCTTGGAAATGAGTGAAGACCTATAATGTGTATGTGTGAATCAAAGAGGGTGGAAATATACTGGAGACAAAATAATCAATGTAGATGAATTAAATGGTGTATAATTCCTTTGGAATTTTTTATGCCTGCTATGTAAATCTTGGGTATACTCTTGGCTTTAGAGCAGTTTCTTTTGGTTTGTTTTAAAGGTTTTAAAAGGAAAAGGAGGGCAATATTTATGGAAGAAAGGAAGTACCATTTTTTATTTTTTGGTGTTTTATTGGACTGGAACAACCATATATTTTTTTAAGGGTCTGTATCTGTTCCAAAATTTGCTTTACCAGTGTTTTTTTTTTCTGCTAGCTTCTCTTTGGTCTATCATTATGGTTGTTTCAAGGGAGTTTTGGTGTTTGCTATGTAGATAGATTGACCAGCTAAACTCATGACTCTTTTTTTCTGTTGTTTCGATCTTCTGTTTTAGAGAGGATATCTTATCCCTTGTTGTACCTAACTTTTCTCTTTGGTAATTTTTTTTTCCATAAAAAATGTTACATTGCTAACAATTTGACATTTTTATTATTTTTGTTCATTTTGATCAATAAATAATTGAATATGTGAGGATGATTTATCATTATTATTTACTTGTAAACTATATGGATTTTGTCCCTCATACCTACATATTAGATAAACTAGTAGCACCTGTTGATTCATATGATAACTAATAATTTTAGTTAATTTTGCTAGTAAGTTATGGAATAGGTGGCATGGAAATTTGCATTTGATTAAATATTCCATCTGCACCTCTATTTGAAAGCTAACATGCTAATCAATATAACTTTTTGAGTTTTGACTAATATTCAAGTGATTGTATGTTGATGCATGCTATATCTTCAGTTACCTGACAGAAAGAAAGATACTGGATGGAATATCACTAGTTGTTCCGGCTGGTAAAAGTGTTGCAATTGTTGGGACTAGTGGAAGTGGTAAGGTTCAGCATGATAATTCTTTATTTTCTTAAATGATTTACTTGCAAGTTTGTTACTACTAAATTTTTCATGCTGCCTATTATTGGAGAGGAATAATGGAATTTCCTAGGATATATTTTTACCCTATATCACTATTTTGCAAATGGTTTTCTCCTGTGTAATTGACAGTGGCTAGCATGGTAGCTATCTTGCTCCCATGCCCCACTCTCTAATGCACATTGTAGTACTTCACTTTTACAATATGGAGTGCTGTGCTACTATAGCACCAAGTTGCCGATGAAGTAGCAGCTGCTATTACAGCATCGAGCTAGAGCCCATTGTTCCTCTGGCTGCTGCAGAAATCCTTCTTGTTTCTGTATTGATTGGGGGAGTGATTGTTCATTGAGTCAGATCCTGAAGTTCCCATCTCTGGCATCACTCCAAATACCATAGTGCCTGTTCAGAATTGAAACCCTGCACTTCTTCCATACAACTAGTTATACATTCAATAAAAATCCATGTTTCTGCACCTTGTATCTTAACCTTTTGGGATTGTAGTTCATGACGTGGTATCAGAGTCTCTATGACCAAATGTTCTAGATTTCAATTCTTGCTGCTCATATTCTCTGAAACAAAGTTTAATTGCTGCACAAAGTAGGTGGGCATGCATTATTCATGCTTCTAGCCCAAAGGGATCTTGTGTGAGGGGGTACATTAGAGATGTAATATAAAACTATTCACGTGTCTTCTCACCAGTTTACCTAAATATTAAGCTTTTAGGAACGTCGGTTCATGACATAACTGTTAAAACACATCACTCTGTTTGTCAAGTTATATTTTCACCCCAATGTAGTTTCCAGTTGCTGTGTTTAATATTCCCTATGATATCAAAGTTTAATATCTTTTAGTTCTTGTATGGTATACTAACTTCTAAACCATGAAATGCCTGAGTATTCAAATTTAAATATGATTTTCTGTCATATTTTCTGGCTTGCACATAATCTCTGCTCCATAATACATGTTAATTTCTGACTTGCTTCAAATTTGTATTTCTTGACAGGAAAATCAACTATTCTTAGATTGATATTCAGGTTTTTTGATCCTCATTCTGGAAGTGTAAGAAATGAACCAATGAATCTACTCTGTAGTGGGTTTAATCTATATTGCCATGATACATATAACATTTGGTGCTATCCTGTCTCATTTGGAATTAGAGATGCATGATTCTTTAACATGTGCTATATAGTTCTACGGGTGTGTTTATAGACTTGAATAAACTATATATAAATTGAAACTAATTTTGTTACTTGTCTTTAGGTACATCGAAAGTAATGAAGTTAAATGTTTGTTGGGATTGATGAGTTTAGATTTCTTTATAACATAAAATGAATGTTACTACAGGATAATCCTGGAATTGAATTTAAGTGTTAAGAAATTAAGTTTGAACCTAACTCAAATCCTATAAGCCAGCTCATTGGGTGAAGATTATCCTCACCTTATATACACTTGGTAGGTTATATCTCTAGTCAATGTGGAACTCTAACACACCCCTCATGCCAAGGACTGGACATCTAGAACGTGGACATATCCGCGGGTGGATCAATTGCAGGAATGAACTTCTGCGGATATCCCAATAACAGATCTAGGATAGAGTTTGATACCATGTTAAGAAATTAAGTTTGGATCTAATTCAACCCTATAAACTAGCTCATAAGATGGTATATATGTTTGGTAGGCCATGTCTCTAGTCAATGTGAGACTATAAGATTAAGAAAAATTAAACAATCATAACCTTGATGTCTGATGTTACACCTATTCACTTCACTCTGTGCATGAATTTGAGTTTGTTAGACTCTTGCCCTTTGTTTATGGGTTAAACTTCAATTTGCTTTGTTGGAATAATTTTTCTTTTTTGATGAATTTCTACAGCCAGTAATAGTGGTTACTATGTACTTATCAGTTACTTCTTGCAAGCAGATTGTGTTTTGTCATTAAGGCTTTTGATAGAGCCCAGTGTCATGTTTTGATCCATTATCCATGTAATTGACCCTGCTAAGTGACTAGTATAAAGCTTGGTTGTTGTCTTTTATCATTAAGATTACAATTGTTTTTCTATCACATTTTCATTTGCAACTTGTACTTCACAGATTAAAATAGATGATCAAGATATTCGGGAGGTTACCCTTGAGAGTTTGCGGAAGTCTATTGGCGTTGTTCCACAAGATACTGTAAGTTGAACAAAGTGTCTATCTCTGTAATTGCATGTCATTGTGCATGCCAGATCTCGCAAGTTGTGAAAATCTGAGTGATTATGAGCAGGTACTTTTTAATGATACGATATTTCATAACATTCACTATGGTCGGCTTTCTGCAACAAAAGAGGAGGTAACTTCTGTGATGTTATACCTCTACTTGCATCTTCAGTTTGGAATTTCCATTATTAGGTTCCAAGTTGTTAGCTTATTACTGTATGCATACAGGTCTATGAAGCTGCTCGGCGAGCAGCAATACATGATACTATCATGAATTTTCCTGATCAATATTCAACTGTTGTGGGAGAGAGAGGGCTAAAGGTAACAGAAATCCCCATTCATGTTTGATAATATGTTTCTCAATACTGTGCTTGTGGGTGATTATTTGTTCTCGGTGAGAAGGGATACGGTATAGCAAATCTCAAATCACTGGAAGAGGCTCACAATGTATTTTATTATATAATGACATGACAATTTAATTTAAAACTGACCTAAAAATTGGGCAGTGTGAAAGAAAAATAAAAAAGAAGTTTGTTAAAGTGGGTGTAAGATGTGGCCTTTGTGGCTAAATTAAAATGATGATTTTCTCCTCTTTTTTACTTTAGTAAAACAAACACTGGGATTTTTGTTAAAATAAAGATGGATATAAGGGGAATCCACTTTCATAACAGTATAGATTTTCATAAAGACAGATGGTCGACCCTGACTGCAATTTTAAAATATTAAATGACTGTTTGTGTGTATTTATGCATCAAATGAAACTAATAAAAAATCTGGGGCTCAACTATACGAACCATCAAATGTATACTCTCTACTAGACTGAAGATTCATCAAACTTTCCCTTGATTTTTGGACAATCATGAGCAATTTTATAAAGCTCAACCATAAAAAGTTACAAATATATGCACTGCAAGGATTAACAGTGCAGACTCTGTTCACTGAAATGGTGCATATAGCAATTCAAGTTGTAATTGAACAACATTTGTTTGAGGACTAAATTTGAAAACTTGCCTGTGTTTGTCTGAGTACAAAGTAATTCTTGTCATCTTACATCCTAGTTATGCTCTGCATAATGTAGTCTTGCCTTATATTGTTGTATGAGTGCATGCATTTTTACGATTTTGTTATGAATGTCGTGCCTGATTAATCTTAACTGGGTTGTAGATTAGAAGCTTCACATCTAAGAATTGAGAACTTTTAGTTTAGGAGTAAACAAGTAATGTCAAACCTATCATTTTTCTTGTCTAAGAATTTTAGTTTAAAATTAATTAAAAATCTACCCATTGTAGTTTAACTCTCAAATTAGCGCCTTAAAGCCTTTTTTTTGTCTCTAAACACCCCCACCCCAAAGTTTGGATTAAAGCAAGAAGTGTCATAACCTTGGTTAAAGAGTGGTTAACGAGCGTAAAAGTTAAAACCCTAGTTAAATTAAACAAAGTTGATGAAATTTAACATTTTCCACTTTAACTCAAACTTCAAAGGTGTTTAGTAACACAGACACACCAGAAGTTTAGTGGTAATGTTAAACTTCAGCAGAATAAAGGGTAATTTTCTTTTTTCCTAAATAAAATCTCAATCATTAATCATGTTCAAATCTTTGCTGCATCATAATCATTGAAAGCCAAAGTTTATGGTAAATTCATGATCAGTAAATCCCATGAGAAGTTGTAGTATATTTGGCTTAAATGTGTTTGATATTAGAGTCATGCTTGATCCCCAAACATGCACTGATTTCATCCAAGATTATTTTCTCACATTCAATAGTATGTAATCAAATTTGACAATTTAGACTCGATAACTTTTTAAATAATATTCCTACATTTACTACAAGGTAAATCCAACTTTACAACTTATAAACCCACTATTTTATCTTAAATTCATTGCATTCAATTCTTTCAACATATTTATTTAAAAATAAATTATAGTCTAAAGCTAAACAGACATGTTGGTGTGAAGCTTGTGGGTTGCAACAGTTGTAACTTGATCAGAACACCCACACTTCAAACTTGACTCGTGTGTGGGGAAAGAAGGGAACTCATTGTTTCATACATTATGAACATCAGATTCTGTTTTTTACTTTTGGATGTATAATATAAAATCTGAATTGTTTGTCTCTGGTATTCATTGCTGCTAGATTGGTTTCTGTTATCCTGTCAGGATACTTTGATCCTTTGGTGAGTGATGTCTACTATGGGAAATACAATCCTGAGTGGTGATAATGGCTTTCAATGACAAACTCTTAAATTTTTAAGTGATAATGGCTTCTTTTAACAGTTAAGTGGTGGTGAGAAGCAACGTGTTGCCCTAGCTCGTGCATTCTTAAAAGCACCTGCAATACTGTGAGTCTCCTAATCATATCATCTAGCAGACACTTTTTAGTTGTGTTTAGCTATATATTTGAAATTTGAAGTTCCACCAATGTGTCATTTAAAGTTCTTTTAAATTATAAATTCAATTGTTTTGCTTAATTATGCTTAAAAATTTTAAATATTTTCTCTTTTAATATATATATTTTGGATCTTGCCAAAATAATTCTGTATATCTTCCTTTTATATCGTTCTTACCCACCTTCCTATGTATTTTTGTCCTTATCCTATCTCATGCTCTGAATGAGGCATTTTCTTCTAGTAACCTATGATTCTTTTATTTAAAAAGAAAATGCAATAGATCATAGTAAGGGAAAACATTAAACTAATGAAATTCATAATATAATTGAAATTAGAAACTAAGTGAAAGAGGGAACAAGATGGGAGAATATTAAGAGCTGATAATTTTTTAAAACGTTTTTTTTTGTTTTTACTTTTATTTACAAGAATGACCACTTTGTTTTCATTTTGTTTTATATTTTCAATGTTTTGCGCAGAAAACAGCGAAAATAAGAAAAAAATTGCTTTCAATATTTTTTGTATAAAAAATTGAAAACAAGAAATAAAATGAAAACAAGGTAACATTTTTTGTAAATAAAGATTAAAACAGAAAACGTTTTTTGAAAATCAAACAGCCCCTTAAGAAACACACTAAATGTCCTGAGGGAGAATATTGATTGTCCTGAGGAAGAAACATGTCAAAATCAGAGACTCAACATACTAGGAAACACATCAATTGTCCTGAGGAAGAATGTTAAACTTTTAAATTTAAAAAATGAGAGAAATCAAGATGGTAATTCAACAAATGAGGGAACTAATCAAATGATAATAAGAAAATCACGATAATGGACTTCATTTGGACAGAAATCAGAATTAGATACTCTGCAAATTAAAAAACAAATATATTTTTAATAAGGAAAGGTATTAAGCATAATAAGTCATGAAGAAATAAAATAAATCAAATATTCAACAAATATGAAAGAATAAATTGTTTTACACACTACCCCCGAAAAAATATCTTTTCTGTGATTTACATTTCTGTCCTACATATATGTTAAGGAAACTTCCTTATAGAAACCATGTGTGGATTTCCAAGAGGCCAAAAAAGATAGCCTAACAAGTCTAAGAATGTCCTTGAGAAAAAAAAAGAATAAATAGAGAAAAAGATATAATCTTAGTCTTGTTAGACTTGTGTGTTATTTTACTCACTCAACATTATCAGGAGGAGCTCAAAGAAATTGTGGCCTAAGTTGCATATGAATATGGGTACACATCTAGTATGGCAACGAGGTATAGCAAAATTTCTAAAAACCAGGGTACAGGTGTACAGAAGGATGGTTTATATAAAAATATAAAAACATACCTAATAAATTAATTTAATAATAATCATAATTTTCACAATATTCTAACTTGAGTAAGCAAATATATTTAAAGAAGGCTCAGGTTTTGAAGGGAGTGTAGTAATTTGTTCTATTAGTAGCAAGCAAACCCAACCACTTGGTAATAAAATTTGGTGTTTTACTTGGACTAACTTGTACTTGAGTGATGAGTGAGTATTGGGTATATATCCCATGTGTATTCAGCAAGTACCAGTACTGGATATATATATATATATATATATATATATATATATATAGTTAGGATCCGTTGATATCAAGTATTAAATTTTAATACTTACACCAATTTAATAACCTTATATAAAATACAAGATTCACTAATCCAATAGTTGAATCATGTTATAATATTTTTATGATCATGTATATCAAATTTTAAAAAATTTGAAAATTTGTAGGTATGTTATTCAATTATTAATATTTATATATATTTAAATAACATATGAGCTTTTAAAATAAAGTTATAAGATGAAGTATTTATTAATTTTTATTTTATATGAAATTTTATATTCTATAAAATTTGACATTTGGTATCAATGGATCATGACTTATATATATATATATATATATATGTATACCTACCTGGTATGAGTTCTGCAACCATTTAGGAGTACCCATATTTCATAATCTGCGATGATACCACAATTCAAACCATGAACTTACTAAACCTACCTCATGTGCCGCATAAGTGGTGTACCTAATTTCATCCCTTTGTGCTTACTGGTTACCATGTCCTTAGTTCACCATTTTCCTAGTAACTATACTTGGACTTCATAAGAAATGATCAATTTGAAGAGAAATTGGTGTGATATACTGATAGATATACATAGTTATGTTTGTTAACTAGCAGTTAGTTAGTTAGCATTGTTGGCAGTTAGTTAGTGGGCTAAGATAGAGAAGAATCAAGGAGGATTGCATATAAATAATAGGAGAGGTTAATAGAGTGGGAACTGGTCATTTGAGAGAAATTTAGGGCCTTATGGCATTGGGAGGTGCAGACCCTCGAAGTGTGTTCTGTAATTTGGGAGTTACTCCCTGAATTTTCATATTAAAGATACCATGTTCCTATCACCTGGTATCAGAGCTCCAAATCTTGGGGCTGTGGGTAGCTATAAAGGGATATTGAAATCGTGACTTAGACTTATTCACTTGAATTTGGGTGTTTATATTTCATAATAATATTATGATGTGTTATCTGATTAAAATAAGAAATATGAATCTATGGTAAATAAACCTACAGGTCCTACTGAGATATTGTTCTATGCCTTTGTAGTCATGTTGCATTACAATCTAATCTGCCTTAAATTCTAAATAAGATATATTTAGCCACTCTTAAATCATGGATGACCCTCGTGATCCAGATCAGCCAAGAAGTATCAGTATGTGATAGATGGAATTTTGTTGGTCTAATCCATGTTGAACTCCTGTTCTTTCTGGTTTTGATGCTTAAGCTCAATCTCTCCAATATATTTGGACTCTAGAATATGTGTGTTGTTGTGTTTGTCCTTCCAATTTCTTTCACACTATCTGCTCCTCAATGCCTCACTCTCTACAATCTCTTCTTATTCTGAAATAAACAATCCACAATACTCAGGCAAGTGGTCCAATCCTCTGATTGGTTCAAACCCTGGGCCAGTCATAACAACTATGATCTAAATTGCGAAGGTGAGGCTGGCATTATACAAGAAGAACCTTTATTCCCTTTTTTATTCAACTCAGTTATGGGTGTGCTTAGCTTGATGATCAATGGTGTTAATAGAGACCGTATCAAAGGCATAAGAGGAGGACCTTTTGGTGCTTGTGTATCTCACTGTAATTCAATGATGTCGTGATCTTATTTCTTGTGGAGGATGTGATCAGCTTTGTGAGTGTTTTTTGCTTCAGAGTTGGGAGATTGTTTATGATTTGAAAATCAATTTGACAAACAGTTGCTTGGCTGATATTGATGTGGAAAATTAGGTTTTTTCCTCTTTTGCAACTTTGACTGATTGTCAGATTTGCAGTAACCTTTGACACTTTTGGGGGACCTCTTTGGGTAATATACTAACTGTTAAATTTTGCCAAACTGTTTATTTTTTTTACAATTTTTAGTAGTTTATGGAATGAACATGTTTAGCATGCCTACAGAGGTCTTTGGCTCCTCTATTAATTATTCTGATGCTAATCGTGAAGTAGTTTCTGAATATTATATATGATGCTGCCAATTTTTATACTTGTATAAATGTATGTTTTAATATTTTATTTATAACACCATTCCAGTATCCTAAACTTTAGACTATGTAGATAACCATATGTGACATATGATTCATTATTTCAAACTTGATTCCCATACACACACCTATTCCATAACAGGAAGGCAATATAGACGAAGTAAATGTTTGTCCAATTCATTTTAATTGCTTGCCCCTGGCCTTGTCTTGCTCTTAGGTTGTGTGATGAAGCTACAAGTGCTCTTGACAGCACAACAGAAGCAGAGATTTTAAATGCATTAAAGTCACTAGCTAATAATCGAACTTCCATATTCATTGCTCACAGGCTTACTACCGCAATGCAGTGTGATGAGGTAAACTCTATCTAGGTTTATGTCCGTAAACAGTATTGAATTCCTAGATTTCATATAATGTCTGATGTCTTGCTGTTATTTACAAATTTTATCCTAGTTTATTTGCATAGATTGCTCCAGAACACAGTTAACTGATTTTGTTTCCTAGTAATAATCTATATGTTGGAGTTGGGAATTAACTTTAAGGCAAACCAAGACACTACTAAAAAAACACATCCCATAACCGTGGATTTATGATGAACCCAGAAATCCATCCTTGCCGTAATTAACATTTTATATTTTACTTGGGATATATATTCTTCTTTGACTATATTTTGTTTACATTAAAAAAAATTGCCATGTTCAGATCATTGTTTTGGAAAACGGAAAGGTGGTTGAGCAAGGACCCCATGAAGTGCTCTTATCAAATGCTGGAAGATATGCCCAGCTGTGGGGACAGCAAAATAACACTGTCGATGCAATTGACACAGCCATCAAACTGGGAGCATAAAAATAATAGAAATCTTCTCCTTCCCTGGTAAAAAAACAATGCATAACACAATGTTAATAGTGCATGCACAAATTTTAAATTTAGTAGCTCTATTTAGTCCGTATATTACATTTCGAATTGTTAACTAGACCAATTATTGCTGATAGACCATATGTCGGGTCATGAAGCAGGAAATATTAATTTGTTTTTAAAATTTTTTCTTTTTGGGGGGGGGGGGGGGGTGTTTAATTTTCATAATTCTTTGTACCCAAATATATAAGTTCTCTCTTTAGGCATCAGTCAAAAGATTATTGAGGTTGCTTTCTGCGGATGGCAAGAGTTTGGATTGTAGGTTGCGGGGTTGCATTTTTGCATAAATTAATACTAGTATTAATCTTATCAACTTGTGCTCTATCTATCTTGTAAATATGGTCACATAGTAGAAATATCATGATGAAGAAATAAGCAGTTTGCATTTGGTGTTTGGTGCCTAAGCTCCCCCCTAGTCTCTTCTCATGAGAGCATGCAAACATCAAGAAAATTGTACAAGAAAGATTCCATAAATTTAATGTTATTAAAATTGAATTCGATATTGCAGTTAGAGGGCTTTAGTTTAGGTTCAATCATATAAATTGACAAGTCCATTCGAATAATGGCCTAAAAATAATTTTCATACTAATGTGAAATATATAAAACATTTATGAAGCATGGAAAAAATCTAATTTTAAAAATATATTAATGATTGAATAGTTAGTTTTAACTAATTTTAATTAATTTTAATTGGGACTGTTGTTGGCAAACATAAGAACAGTTGCTTATATCTGGATATATCCAGGTGTAGCTTATTGATATTTATTTATTTTTTAATTTTTTTAAAGAAATGGAAATCATTAGATGTGGATGTATATGGGTGCATTTTACTGTTTACGTGTGTGGAATCTTTTCTATTTTAATTGTTTGTTTGATTTAAAGCGTTTTTGTTCATTAATTTGATACTAGAGTATCAGGTTCATCGTGATTTTAAAATTAATAATTATTTAATGAAAATTTTGACATAAGATAGTGGGTTTCAGTTCACAATCATTGTTTGTCATTAGCAGCTATTTTTGTTGTGCTAAATAATTTATGGTGAGGAGAGGTTCTGCAATTTAAAGATTTTAATAAACACTGATTGAGTGCAATGATAAACGAGTCACACCCCCTCAAGGAGAGGTTCTCGCAATTAAAAGATTTTAATAAACACTGATTGTACGTACTATTTTAATAAACACTGATTGAATACAATAATAATCGAGTCACACCCTCAAGGGGGGTCAGAGTTAAAATTATCCAATAGATAATTGTTGGAGTAGTTTTTTAAATGCAATAGATTTAATTCTTAATGTAAAATGAGAAAATGTGCAAGTGCATCGCCTTAATTTGAAATTGGTTCT
Source organism: Canavalia gladiata (assembly GCA_037954105.1). NCBI lineage: Eukaryota > Viridiplantae > Streptophyta > Magnoliopsida > Fabales > Fabaceae > Canavalia > Canavalia gladiata. The sequence goes on along the minus strand of CM075664.1, from coordinate 41,168,461 downwards.
CTTATGATGTATTTTTATTCAAATTAAGGATGAATATATTCTAGAGATGATATTTTATCCACACCAGTAGTAACTTTAGTTTTTATCATCATACCTTACGAGTACCTAAATTAAATATTATCTCATATCCTGATTATAAAAATAAAGTTATTAGATTCAAGTAATGGCATTCAACCTATAAACTTGTAAAATGATCTCATAGAAGATGTAATACAGTCGGAAAAACAAAGCTGTTAGTCATCAATAACAAGATGTTAGGATTTTCAATTGAAAAATTATATTAAATTTTGTAGATTACCTCATGTTTTTGTTGTATCAACAGTAGCACCAATAAAATCATTATAATTATGTTCAATACGAGTAAGTTTTTGCATCTTATTTAATTTGGAACTTTTCTAAATTTTAAATTAAATAATTTTTAATTTGTCAAGTAGTTATCAAAATCTACTTTCATGTTATATTGAATTTATCACTGACAACTATATCTGACATCTTATTTTAAATGCTAAAAAATTACTTTTATTAATTCCACCATTAAGAATTTTTAGGTTAAAAGATTTCCAATTCAATGAGTACCACAAATTTCTTGTGTCTTCACTTCAAAACTTTCATGCATTTAGAAAAGGTGGTTTCATCTCCTATTATTTTGCCTAGTAGATTTGGTAAATTTCTCACTCTCTTCTTGAGACCTGAAATGATGTTGTTTAATGCTTATAGTTAATTGTTTCTTGTTGAATTGCTTATCCAGGTTGATCTTGCTTTGTTATCATGGGTATGTATGCCTTCATCATCATCTTTGGATTTTTTTTACTGATATTTCTTTTTTGGGGTGATGGCACACGTTATAATTGCTCAATTTACTTGAACATTACTGCAAATCCCCCCCTCCCTTTAGAGTTTGTCTTCTTTTGTTTGTTTTTAAGCCTTGATTTATTCCCTCAAAAAAGTATTTTATGGCATAGCATCTTGCAATAATCTTTTTGTCATTAAAACTTTGGTTGGACATATCTTTCATCTGTTTTAAGGGGTTTTTTTTTTTAAATTTATGCATAAATTTGTGTGTGTAGACATATCTAGTTTCTTATATTTTTTTTCTTTATTAATTTTTTTAGTATATTTTTGTTGGAATTCAACTCAATTATTTTATTTAGCTATACTTTTATTTTTGTAAGAAATTTCCTTTTGTCACTCAATTTTTGTTATATATTTTAACTTGTACAAATTATATATAATATTATCCAGCATAATTAGTAGATAGTTATATCTTTCAAACATACTTATACTAGGGATTTAAATCCTCACTGTATGTATAAAAAATTCTTTGTTAAACACGACAAAATCCATTTATTTATCTTTACAATGTAAAAGAAATTAATCTTTGAGCTGTTGATTAGAAAATATCCTTCATACATACCATTAAGATATATAATATCAATGTAATAAGTATGATAGTTTTTTCTACATCAAATAAGTTTAAGGTAAATTTTAGTTCCATAGTTATTTCCCATTTGAATTTTGATTCTTCAAGCACTAATATCTTAATCAATGAAACTATAAAGATTCTTTTATAAAAAATAAAGACCTTTTACTTTTCTATAAATATTAGAAATTATGGAGACTATAACTAAAAAATTAGGAACTGATATTCAGTAATAAGAATTAAAAACTAAATAAATAAGAATATTAAAACTAAAATAAATTATAAGGATTAAAATATAAATTAATAAAATAGAGAAATTAATTTTTTTTTAAATATTTTAAAATATCATATGACCAAAGATCACATTATTCAAAGTTTGAGCTAGGATTAGTCCCATCCGAACTTAGGAATACCTTGTGGGAATAAATTAATTTTTTTTCATTTTCAGACTTTGATTTCACTCTCTTGAAAATTTTGCTAATACACAAATTAGTAATATGTATATTAAGTTACCATTAGATATAAAACTAAGCATTACCTGAATACTTTAAATTTCCTACAAAATTTTGTATTTTTACTTATGTGGTATAAATATATTTAAAGTGGAGCTAGTAAATGATATCCTCATTTATGATTGTAACTTAAAATATATAAATTAAAGATATTGAAACAGAAAAGTTAAAAGATTATTGGTTTATAAGACACTTCAAGTTAAAAGCCCAAATGATGATATTAAAGTTAATCAAATAACTAAAATTTGAATATTATAATTTGTATTTTATCTTTATATTATAAATCAAAATTAATCTATAAAAAATATCAAACATTTTATAATTTTTATTATTATCAAAATATCAATAAATATTCCCTTTTTTGAAATTTTATAAATAATATTTTATTTTTAATTTTTAACCTTTCAATTATCTTCAACTCAAAAATAAACACAATAAGAAAAACAATGTCGTTTATTTTATTTTCTTTATCCCTATAAGATATGAGTGTGTGTATATGACAGTGGATCTTGGTGTAAATTGATCATCTGCATGCTATAGTATTTTATGCATTATTTTACATTGTAAAATGTAGTGCACAATATATGCACATTAAGCTAAAGAAACATCTGTTTATTATAAAATAAAAAATTTGAAATGTGGATTATGGGTTGTGACGATGGTACACCATTCTACTCTCATTATATGACACAAATAATTACTACTATTGTAAGTTTTTTATTTTAAATTTTTTTTTCAATTATTTTGAATATATGGCGAACTTCTCCTTCATATTTATTTAATTATTTATTATTTTTATCTCTTAATTTTCTATTATTTTTTATTTACTTAATTAATAGAAAATTTAATTTTTTTATAATGAGTTCCATGAATTCTAATTCATGTTTAATTAAGATGAATAAAAAATTATATGGAATCATAAGGAAAAATCATACAACGATTAATTGTATAATCATATAGACATTTTTCAAATCTTAATAAAAATATTTAACATAGGCAATATTTTAATTACCATTTGGTTAAGAACATGTTTATTAACTAAAGTAAAATAATTAATTCTAATAAAATTATAAAATAAAAAAAGACCATATAGTATTAAAATTTGGAAGTATTTGAGATAATTATCCAATTCAAATAATCTCTTGAATAAATTGTGTAATGAGAATCATTATCTCATACAAAAGACACATATATGTAGAATTTATACGAGAAATTTAAATAGTATGACCTATTTTATATAATGCAAGAAAGTTATTAAAAAGTTTTCGTTTCACTTCTCATCTCCTTTGAGCATATCACTATTTAATTTTCCTTTTTTATTAATTCTATGTTTCTCTATTATTCTTTGTCTTTAACTATTTACGTAATCTTCAATTAAAAATTATTTATCTTATTAACTTTTTGCTTAATCATTATTTATCTTATTTTTAATAGTTATCGTTCAAAGATATAGTTGAAGAAATTTAAGTTTCATAAGTCTTTCATATTTTTTTTTTCCAATTGATCATATTCACGTGTTATAAGCTGCTTATAATACAGTCTATTTAGACATCTCATTTATTAGTAAGAAATTAAAGTATATTGATGCAAACAATAAATTAGAAGTGTTCATATAATATTATTTAACAAGTAAAGTATTTGTTAATTAATTTTTTGTCTTCCCTCAAGGTGAGGACTTATATATCTAATTTCTTTTAAATCTAATGCTAAATATAGAATGTATGATAGGTAGGGTTGTACTAGTGTTAAGGCATGTTGCATATATGTTTATGTAAATGGTCTAAAAAATTTTAAAAAACAATAGATGTATTTAAGGATGAATCAAAGCATCCAGAAAGGAGTAGCAGAATTGTTGCTATGGAATCAAAAAGGGTGAAGGAAAGCAAGAACAAATCAGCCAACCCTGTCATATCTAAATCTGAATCTGATTATGATGAGCAATATTCTCCAACCAAAAAGAAGGGACATAAGTACAAAACACTTCAGCAACTGATGTCATTAACTCAGGATTCATAATTTATCATTCTTATCATGCTTTTAAAATAATTTCACTCTCTGCTAAAGGTTAGCCAAAAAGACAAACAAAAGCATCAATCATAATAATATGTCACATTTTATATATAACTATTTATATTTAGTTTTCCACTAACTTTATCTTGCATCAATCATATCTTATATGCATCATTCACCCTAAGTTTCCTAACAAATATGATCAAAATATTGAGCTTTAAGAGTATTCAAGTTGAAAAATTAGTGCTATGGTTGCACCCTTTTCATGACAAACTTGAGAGTCTCGCATCTGTTTTACAACTGAACAAAGTGGATATACAAACTTGGTATATAATTTTATTTGTTTATTCACTTTCTGTTACATTTTAAAGTCCATGCAGGAAGAACAATACTCTGAAATGGGAAGTACTTCAAGAATGAACGGTAAGTAAGCCTTGTTAATTATCTCACACATGTATATTGTACACTACTATGCACCCTGTCATTTCCTGGTTAGCCATCATACATGATTCTCCCTTAATAGTGATTAATGTACATAACTACGCATTACTAAAAAAATTATATACCAACAATAAATAGTTTTTGTTTATCCTTAATGATATAAAAATTTAAGTGTTAATATAGACATTTATGATTTTACAATAACAATATGATACTGAAAGTATGTTTATAACTATGTATTGTCCTGTACAGTATCATCTCATAATGGTGTGCCAAAAATGGATGGACGTGAATCTATTTTTGATGAGGAACAAAGGTGAAAACCATATTATATAATTTCTGATTATTTCTTTTCAAATCACTAGAAATGTGTCATTTATCATTTGAGATCATTTAAACCTCAAAGGGCCCTTCCCATCCCATGAATGGCTATTATTCATTAAGTGGTTTAAATGAGCAGGGGCAATCCGGAGGAAACATGTGCTGAGCCAATTAATCCTCATGTAATTTTATTTTACCTTTCTAAGTTCTATATTGTTTCTCTTTATTTAATTATTGAACTTTGATTGCTAATGTTGGATTGTCAAGGTTGAGGAGACCTCCAAAGTCAAGCTTCACAAGGGCATGTATACAAGCATGGAACAGTTCAAGGTTTGAATTAAATATCATCATATTTGCAACTCCTATCCCTTTCTCTTTTTCTATATTTTCTTTTTCACTTTGTTCTTTATATATAAATGTTTTAGGAAAAATATATTGTTTTCTTTATATATCTTTTCTTTTTCACTTCATTCTTTATATATCATTAGCTATTTTTTATTTTTTCGCATAAACTGAGATATTGTCTATATTTAATTTTATGTAACTTTATGAATAATTTTATAAACAGGTTATATATAAGAAATTATTACCTGCATTTAATTATAATAACTAATTTTTTTAATAAAAAAATTGAGAAAAAGAATAATATTTCAGTCCAAGGCAAAGAAAAATGTAGTAATGACATATCTATTTTTTTATGACATTATAAAATACTTGATAAAATTTAAATTTTCAAGACGGTAAATAATTTTTGAAAATGAATAATTTATTCAGTCATAATTATCAGCTGAAGAGAAACTTTTTTTTAATCTTGTTTTAGAACCCTTTTGCATATTATTTCAAATTTATTGCTCTTCATCACCTATACCTTCTAATATATTTCATATTTATTTGAACATTTATTCTAGAAAGATGTTAACTAATACTCTTAAGACACTGGTTAAGAAATTAAAAATAATTTTTTATCAAAAATATTATTAGTACATTTTCTCTATAATTTTTAATACAATTTAATATTATTCCTAATAAAAATTTAACAAACCCCTTTATTTTAATATGTTTCACCTATTGAATTATATTGATTTGGTGAAACATTTCCAGTTGATTTTTCATATATTTCAATGATCTACATTTGATGTGTATTTACTGTGCACCAATGCTAATCCCACAAATATTAGTAGTTCATCAAGTGGTATAATCAAATGAAACATAGGAAGCCTTATTCTAAGAATTATAATTCATTGTTTAACTAGGCTATAGATATAATTAAGTTATGTTCAACATAATATCTTGCCAGAAGGATTTTTTGAAGATGTAAGTGCTGCTGACCCTCAACATTTTCAGATGAAATTTTTTTCAAACATGAGGTTCACCGCAGGAGAATCACAGAATGAACCTATGACCACTGGGCGTGGAAGCTTTTGTCCTAAATTTGCTGGTAAGAAACTTTGTTCCATACTAAACCTTTACGTAGTTCTATTCTTATGTTATGTGGCTTCATCTTTTAATAAAAAATGTTTGCCTCATGGTGTCCCACCTGGACAGTTGACACTACTTCAAAACTTAAACTACATTGTATCTCGTACTTGTGACAAACACAATTATGTTGATAAATACTAATGAATTATTCCAACTAGATTTTATAAATTTTTATTTATTTTTTAATCTTTTGTAATGATAGATATGAGAATATCCAGGATTGGATAAATATAGTGTTAGTTATTATGTCTATGATAACTTGCTCTCGTTTATTGATTCTTTGTTTTAATTTGTGTCTTACGGTAATTTTTTTAACTTGCACCCATTTTTAAACCATTGATTCTTTGTTTTAATTTGTGTCTTATGTTAATTTGTACGAGGTATTATAGTTTTGTTGTGTTTTATGTTTGTTGTATCCCTGCATCTATGTCATACTCTACCTATACTTTCTAGAACTCATCTGATAAGAAAAAAGAAAGAGAAGTCTCTCTTCTATTAAAAAAAAGTGATTGAAAATATATATGTAATAAGGAGAGGGATTTAATGGAACCAATTCCCTATTACCTATTGGCAGCAATTTAACTGTTGAATTACCGAACTACCATTTAACAGCATGAAACAAAATGTAGAATCAATTAGTAGGAGTAACTTAGCAGGAGTGCCATAAAAATCATATATATTTAATTACACTGTATGTAGTATTATACCAATGATGATGTATTTCATGTATTATGAATGATTATAAATGTATGTACATACAGTATACTAATGTTTTACATTATTTTTTTATTGTGTTAAAGAAATATATATATATATATATATATATATATATATATGTATATAATCTATGTGAAAAAAAGAAAGAGTTGGAGCGCAATTTAAGAATTTAGCCAGACTTTTATTCAAGATTTGTGGTGTTTGGAAAATTAACCTAAGAATTTATGATTGATTAAAATACAGTTTCAGAGGAAAATTAGTAAACCAAAATTCTTTTTGACAGTTTGTTTTTTTGTTAGAATGATTAAGAGCATGTGAGGAAGTAATTTTTATTTTCCATCTTTTCTTGACGCAGGCGAAAACATTGAATCTCATTATATGGGAGTTGAAAAAGAAAAGAGAGACAAGTCAGTGTGTGCAGAAGACAATAATGCTACCAAACCAAACACTCAAGTAAGATCCCTAACAAAATTCAAGTGAATCATCTATGAATGTTGAGATTAGTGCTTTTAAAAATCAGTATATACATAGAACACCGAGTAAGTCCATGTTCAAGGTTTCTTCCAATTTTCTTGAGATGGGCGAGGCAAATTTGTGAAACATCCTTAACCATTTTTTTTTAAAAAAAAAACATATAAGAGAATCTAGCTTGAGGAGAGCTAGAAAGTAAAAAAGAAATAATAAGGATTTATTTACCATTAATTTGAAGTGGTGGTTTAAATTTACACAAGCTAATATGTAGTTCACACCTCCAGCGTCGGATCTTTGTTTGGACGGGAAGAAGCCATAGTTCTTCCAAAATTTTGCAATTTTTTTATTATTATATTAAGAATAAATATATACATTCATCGTTAATAAATTTTATGTAAAACTGATAAGTATAGATTTCATAAATAATTATCTCTCACTTTTATCTCATTAAGACTTCTTATATGTTCAATTAAGTGATCTTTGTCATATTTTATGAGTTTGGGTTCATATGAAGTTTAATTGAATTTCTTTGCTTACCCGATTAAAATGACACTATTATAGTATTTTGAGCATAATAGGAGTTGTAGACATCCAAAAATCATGAAATCTGTCTTGAATGAAAGCTTAAAGAAGTGTCCATAGTTACAAAGCAAGAGCAGATTCTAAATGGGATGTTTAGGACTCCGGAATTATCTCAAAAGATGAGATAGTGTTGCTGACGTGGAATTTGAACAGTGTGCAAAGATCCGGCCATATCTTGAGATATAAAAGTCATATTGAGATGAAATCAACTTTGTTGGACAGCTAAGATCCAGGGCTACAACTTTTGTTCAGAAGTCAAGCTCTAATTCGGACATGTGAACATCCGAAATTGCGGTTCAAGAAAGTCAAAATTGTTGTGCTCATTGGTGGCAAAAATTCAAAAGTGTTTTGCAATTTCAATAAAGCCCATGTGAAAGCAGGAAAAGGGTAGAAAAGTAATATCCTAGTTGGTGACTTTCTGAAGATGATGCCTCAAAAATCCTCTATAAATAGAAGGGTTTGCAAGAGGAGACACACACCATTTTGGAGATTAACTCCAATACCACTTTCTTTCTTTCTTTCTTTCTTTCTTTCTTTCTTCCTTTCTTTCTTTCTTGTTAGTTTTGCCTCCTTCATGGAAGGCTTAGTTTTTCTTTCTTGTTAGTTTGCCTCCTACATGGAAGGCTTAGCTTTTCTTTATTGTTAGTTGCCTCCTACATGGAAGGCTTAAGATTTATTTGTTGTTAGTTGCCTCCTACATGGAAGGCTTAGGATTTATTTGTTGTTAGTTTGCCTCCTTCATGGAAGGCTAGGTTTGTAGTTTCAATTCAAGGATTCAAGCTATTTTCATTTTAACTTTGAGGTCTTGATCTTTATTTACGTGCATATTAAGTGGTTTCTACTCTGCTTCACTATATTCTTCAATTTTATTCTTTAATCAAAGTTTGATCGGTTGATGTATTTTGGTTAATGTATAATTGATTTATAATTGGTTTTTGATTGGTAAATCATTTTCCAAAAGTTTGAAGAGTAGAAATTAAGTAATTGAATTGAAGGTTTTCATTTTATTACTTACTTCAACTGAATTCTGATTGTAAAATTGGTTTAGATAAAAGATTAAGTGGTTACTAAATCTTGTTGATCATAATCAATTAAATTCTGAGAGGTTTCTCAGTAGAGAATTCAAGGATCATTGTAGGGGTTCCAGATGATCCTAGGTTGATAAACACAATGCATGATTTTAGTGATCAATGATTAGTTATGAAAATAGCCTCTGAATTCCTTGAGTTGATAATTGTTAAGAGAAATTAATTTCAGTCTGTATTTTGTGTTTAGCACTCAATATCACATCTTTACAAAACCCCCTTGTTCTAATTGTCTCCTTATTTGCTTAAGAATCTGAAATGGTCTTTGGGAGATGACCTAGGTTGCACCTTATACTATACCAATAGTTTGGGGGAAATCTAGAAATTATTTTTGCGCGTTTACGACGAGCGTGTCAAAAATTTGGCGCCGTTGCCGGGGACCATTTTAATTTCCTAGGCTCATTTAGGAGTTTGTATAAAAATTTTAATCTTTCTAACAATTGTTTTTACTTTAGGTATATCATTCTTGGATTTTCTGTATGAATTCACCTTTATGTGTATGACCCGATCCAATCCTGAAAATTTATATGCATATGATCCTGAGATTGATAGAACATTCCACCACTTGAAAAGAGCACATAAAAGGCATTCATCCAGTAATAACCAAGAAAGTAACAGTAGTGATTTTTCATCTTTAAATTTTGATAGTTTTAAATATTTTGCTAAGAACATGGCTGATAGAACCTTAAAAGAATTAGCTGCACCTGATGTTGCTTATCAACCATTGTGCATTCAATACCCTGATGTTGATGCACCATTTGAACTGAAGTCTGGACTAATACATTTGCTACCTAAGTTTCATGGCCTTGCAGGTGAGGACCCTCATAAACATTTGAAGGAATTTCACATTGTGTGTTCCACAATGCGGCCACAAGGAATTCCAGAAGATCATATCAAGTTGAAGACATTTCCTTTCTCCTTAAATGATGGAGCTAAGGACTGGTTGTACTATCTACATCCAACATCTGTTACAAGCTGGAATGATATGAAGAGATTATTTCTGGAGAAATTCTTCCCTGCATCCAGAACAGCAGCTATCAGAAAAGAGATTTGCGGCATCAGACAGAACTCCCAAGAAACTCTCTATGAGTATTGGGAGAGATTCAAGAAACTATGCGCCACTTGTCCACACCATCAAATCAGTGATCAATTACTGATTCAGTATTTCTATGAAGGACTCATGCCAATGGACAGAAGCATGGTTGATGCAGCTAGTGGTGGAGCACTTATGGACAAAACTCCTACAGCAGCTCGAGATTTGATTGCCAACATGGCAGAAAATTCTCAGCAATTCAATTCTCGAACTAATTCATTGTCTAAAGGAGTCCATGAAATGACCACAAAGACAGACCATACACGATTGGAGAACAGAATTGAAGAACTAACCTCCATCGTAAGACAGTTGGCCATCGGACAACAACAGCAACTTAATGTTGTTGACAAAACCAAAACATGTGGCATCTGCACTTCTGCAGATCATCCTACTGATGCATGCCCAACATTGCAAGAAAGTGAGACACCTGAGGCTACACTAAATGGTATTTTTGGCACAGGACAACAATACAGGCCTCCTCAACATTATCAGCAACAGAAGTTTGAACCACCTTCTGGAACATACAATCCTAGTTGGAGAAACCATCCTAACTTGAGATATGGTCCTCCACAACAACAAAGGATTCAAACATCTGACTCCCAAAATAAATACCAACCACCGCGTTTCAGACAACAACAACAGCATATGCAGCAATTTGTACCCTCTAATGCTTCTGAACCCTCTCTTGATGATTTGATGAAGCAATTAGCAACCAACAATCTTCAATTTCAACAAAATGTAAGTTCTACCATTCAGGATTTACAAACTCAAATTGGGCAGTTGGCTACCACTGTCAACCAATTGAAATCTCAAGGTTCTGGTCAACTACCTTCTCAACCTGTCATAAATCCCAAAAGTGTGAATGTCATGACCTTGAGAAGTGGGAAGAAAGTGCAGACAGACCCTACAATTTTAAAGCAACAAAGCTTCAATCAGACTAATCCACACCAAAAAGAAGCATTTATCTCCACACCTGGAGATATCTCTGATGAGCCATCTGAATCAGAGGGAAAGTCTGATGAAAAAAGTACACCAGCCTTCGATAAGACATCGAATGATCAACAAAAAGAAGCTTGCCATAAACGATCTGCACTTGAAGCATCTGATGAGAAGAAAACCCCAAATTGTGCTGATCAGAAGGTGTCTTTACCTTTTCCAAATAGAATGGTCCAATCCAAGCCCAATGTTCATGCAGAATTGGATAAGGAGCTTCTAGATACTTTCAGGAAAGTGGAAGTCAACATACCACTTCTAGATGCTATCAAGCAAATTCCTAAATATGCCAAATTTCTAAAGGACCTGTGCACGCATAAGAGAAGACTCAAAGGGGATAAGAAGATTAGTGTGGGACGCAATGTTTCTGCCTTAATTCAACCCAGCCTCCCTCAGAAATGTAAAGATCCAGGAACTTTCACCATTCCTTGCACAATAGGAAACTCTACATTTGGTGATGCATTGCTGGATCTAGGTGCTTCCATTAATGTTATGCCCTCATCAGTTTATAAATCTTTGAATCTGGGAGAACTGAAGCCAACTGGTGTGGTGATTCAATTAGCCAACAGAAGTACAGCTCATCCAGCTGGAGTACTTGAAGATGTGCTAGTTCAAGTGAATAAGCTAATCTTTCCAGCTGACTTCTACATTTTGGATATGGAAGATGAGTCATCCATCAATAGAGCAACCTTGATCCTAGGGAGACCTTTCCTCAAAACTGCAAAAACAAAGATAGATGTGCATACGGGAACTCTCTCTATGGAATTTGGAGATGATATCATCCAATTCAACATATTTGAAGCCATGAAGCATCCCATAGAGAATCATTCACTTTTTCAACTTGATGCCATAGACCTTCTTGCGGATGATTATTCTATTGACAATCTACTTTTTAAATTTTTTGATTTTGATTTAGATTACTTAGATAATTTTACTTGCACATGTGATGAATTTGATTCATGTATTGTGTGTTCCAGGATTAATGCTGCAGACCAACCTTCGTTGAAAGATGACATGTTAGATGCAAGTGTTGCAGACATTTCAATCTCAAATAGATCTCTTCCTTCCATAATACAACCACCTCCTTTGGAGTTGAAGCCTTTGCCTGAACATCTAAAGTATGCTTATTTGGGGGAAAATGAGAAGCTTCCTGTCATTGTAGCAAAGAACCTTCTACCACAACAGGAAGAAAGGTTACTGCAAACCTTAAAAAGCTATAAACAAGCAATTGGATGGACTTTGGCTGATATTCCAGGTATTAGCCCATCTACTTGTATGCATAGGATACTACTGGAGGAAAACACCAGACCTGTTAGACAACCACAAAGGCGTTTGAATCCAACCATCCTAGATGTGGTAAAGAAGGAAGTAGGTAAGCTTTTGGCAGCTGGTATCATCTATCCCATCTCAGACAGTGATTGGGTAAGCCCGGTGCAAGTAGTTCCTAAGAAGACTGGCATGACTGTAGTCAAAAATCACAATGATGAACTAATCCCTACCAGAATACAAAACAGTTGGAGAGTGTGCATAGATTATAGGAAGCTTAACCAAGCTACTCGCAAGGATCACTTCCCTTTGCCCTTCATAGACCAAATTTTGGAAAGATTAGCAGGAAAATCTCACTATTGCTTTCTGGATGGTTTTTCAGGTTATTTTCAAATACATATAGCCCCAGAAGACCAGCATAAGACCACCTTCACTTGTCCTTTTGGTACTTTTGCCTATCGAAGGATGCCCTTTGGTCTATGCAATGCCCCTGGAACCTTTCAAAGATGCATGGTAAGCATTTTCTCTGATCTCTTAGAAAGTTGCATGGAAGTGTTTATGGATGACTTCACTGTATATGGTTCTTCTTTTGATGCATGCTTAGAAAGCCTTTCTAAAGTTTTGGACAGATGCATTGAGACTAACCTGGTTTTGAATTTTGAAAAATGTCATTTCATGGTAACAGAAGGTATAGTCTTAGGACACTTGGTATCTAGCAAAGGTTTAGAGGTTGATAAGGCCAAGATAGACATTATTACTTCTCTACCTTACCCCACTTCTGTGCGAGAAGTACGTTCTTTACTTGGTCATGCAGGTTTTTACAGAAGATTCATCAAGGATTTTAGCAAGATTGCACAACCTCTTTCTAAACTACTACAAAAAGATACCAAATTTGTGTTTGATCAAGCATGCAAGGATTCATTTGATGAACTAAAGAAGCGGTTGAAACTACTCCCATCATTCAACCACCTAATTGGACGCTTCCATTTGAATTAATGTGTGATGCATCTAATTATGCCCTTGGTGCTATACAGTCTCAAAGAGTTAGCAAGAGATCTCATGTCATTGCATATGCCTCTCGCACACTTGATGCAACCCAATCAAATTACACAACTACTGAGAAGGAGCTTTTGGCAATTGTGTTTGCATTAGATAAATTTCGCTCTTATTTGCTTGGATCTAAAGTTATTGTCTTCTCTGACCATGCAGCTTTGAAATACTTGCTGAAGAAGACAGATGCTAAGCCAAGACTGATTCGTTGGATGCTTCTGTTGCAAGAATTTGATTTAGAGATTAAAGACAAGAGTGGTGCAGAGAACCTTGTAGCAGATCATTTAAGTCGGATCCAGCAACCTTGTGAAGAAACTTCAATTGCAGATTCATTCCTAGAAGAGCATCTCTATCATTTGCACGGGAAGGATCCTTGGTATGCAGATTTGGTAAACTATCTGGTTGCTAAAGAAATACCCAAACACTTCACCAAATCGCAACTTGCCAAGTTGAAAAGTGATGTCAAACACTACATATGGGATGAACCATACCTTTGGAAGACATGCAGTGATCAAATCATTAGAAGGTGTGTTCCAGATCATGAAGTTTAGTCTGTACTTACCTTTTGCCATTCCCTAGCTTGTGGTGGACACTTTGGGCCACAACGGACAGCTAGAAAAGTACTAGACTCAGGCTTTTATTGGCCTACAATATTTCGTGATGCACATAGATTATGCATAACTTGTGAGCAGTGCCAAAGAATAGGGAGTATTTCGCGCAGAAATGAGATGCCCCAACAACCACTTCTCTTTTGTGAGGTATTTGATGTTTGGGGTATAGACTTTATGGGTCCATTCCCTGTCTCTTTTGGCTTTGTTTACATTCTGCTAGCTGTTGATTATGTTTCAAAATGGGTGGAGGCAAAAGCCACCCGTACTGATGATGCTCGAGTTGTTGCAGATTTTATCAGGTCTAACATTTTTAGCAGGTTTGGCATTCCTAGAGCTCTAATTAGTGACCAAGGTACTCATTTTTGCAACCGCACAATGGAAGCCCTACTCCGCAAATATGGAGTCATGCATAAAGTCTCCACCCCATATCATCCTCAAACAAATGGTCAAGCTGAAGTTTTTAATCGAGAGATCAAGAAAATCTTAGAGAAAACAGTTCAGCCTAACAGGAAGGATTGGAGTTTGCGCCTTGTTGATGCATTATGGGCATATAGGACAGCTTACAAATCACCCATTGGCATGTCTCCCTACAGGATTGTCTTTGGTAAAACATGTCATCTTCCAGTTGAATTAGAGCATAGAGCATTTTGGGCAGTAAAGAAATGCAACATGGATCTAGACCAAGCAGGAATCCATAGGAAGCTTCAATTGCAGGAACTTGAAGAAATTCGATTGGAAGCATACGAAAACTCCAAAATTTACAAAGAAAAGGTCAAAGCTTTTCATGACAAAAATTTGGCAAGAAAGGAGTTTTTCGTTGGACAAAAAGTTCTCCTTTTCAATTCTCGGCTAAAGCTTATGCCTGGTAAGCTACGCTCTAGATGGTTAGGACCATTTGTAGTTACTAATGTTTTTCCTTATGGTGTAGTGGAAATAAAAAATGAGGTAACTGAAAAAATCTTCAAGGTGAATGGACATCGTCTTAAACCATTTTTCGAAGGTTTTCAAAAGCACACGGTAGAAGAAGTGCATTTGCACAATGCCACATACCTGCAATAAATTCAAGAGAAGTCTCTCTCTCTCCCTCTCTCTCTCTCTCTTTCTCTCTTTCTCTCTCTCTCTCTCTCTTTCTCCCTCTCCCTCTCTCATATTCCTCGCTTATAAGTTTCAACTAATCTCTCAACTTCCTTCTTCACCTCTTAAATCATCCCAACTATTACACCACATTGAGCTTGCAGGAATAATAACTTGAGTGTTTTAAGAAAAAAATGGAGAAAGCTCTCACCAGGATCAAAATTTTGTTCCCTACTCTCCCCAGAAATTTTCTTAAAGACATTTACAATTGCAGACTTGAACGATTGAGAGCATTAACACTCTTAGGCCTTCCAGAAGATGTCCGTTGGATCATTGAAGCTAAGGTACGTCTAGCAGGTGAATTTCAAGAATCATTTGTTAAAAACATGCCAGGTATGGGAAGAAGTTCCTATGCAAAGAAGAGAAGGGCAAAAAGAATTGGAGTTTGCTACAGGTGTGCAAGATGGACCTGTAACACAAGATGCAAGAACCCTGTAATGGTTTCAAGAAATCGAGAGGACAAAATTCAATTCATAAAGGATGGACTGAGTAAGGAGTCATTGGATGATATCATTCAGACTCTTGAGACGCATCCTAGTGGGCATGTGCAAGGAGTCCTTCTTGATTTGTTTGAACTGTTCCGTAAGGAAAAAGCACGTTATAGTCTTGGGAATCTGACTTTAAAAGACCCTGTTGTCAGTTTACAAGAAAACTGAATGGGAAGCACATCCTCGACTCTTAGAAGACGTTTCAGCCATTACTGGACGTAAAACCAGAGGAAGATGTGAGCCACAATCACAACTACTGTTCATTCTCATGCGTGTATGTTTGTCATTTACATTGTCTTTTCAATTTATTGGGCCACCGTTTTTTTTGAAATTTTCACTCCTGCTTAAAGTCTTTCCCCTCTGACATTCACCTTTTCCTTGAACCCAAAATTCAAACTTTTGCAACAAAAATTCAAACTTTTGCTACCAAATCCTGATCCCGCACTATTCAAGCGATCTCCTTGTCTGATATTGAGTCCCTATAAATTATCCACCTCTATGACATATTTTTTCAAAAAAAAAAAAAGACAGAAACACCGTATATGGATAAGATCAATACTATCTGTGTTTTTGGTGGGTCTAACCTTGGAAAGGATGGAGAATTTCAACATGCAGCTTCTACCCTTGGTAAGGCATTAGCTGCAAGAAAAATCAATCTTGTTTATGGGGGAGGGATTCAGGGTTTAAAAGGATGTGTTGCAGGATCTGCACTCACAAAGGGGTGTAACGTCTTAGGTGTTGGCTTAAAAAATGGGAGCACCTCCTACTTCACCCTGGGTACTGAATTGAAGGTTGCAACCATGCATGACCGAATGAGACACATGTTGGTTAATTCTAATGCATTTATTGCATTACCTGGTGGTCTTGGAACAATGGAAGAAATTTTTACCATTATATTTTGGGCCTATCGGAATTTTCATAAAAAACCTTTGGGCTTATTGAATATTAATGGCTTTTATAATGGTTTGATATCCTTTTTAGATCATGCAGTAGAGCAGGAGTTCATGCCACAATCCATGCGCAACATCATAGTATCTGCTTCAACTGTTGAACAGCTACTTGAGATTTTGCAAAATCCTACATCCGAGCTCAGTCAAGTAATGCAGCTGGTGAACCAACCAAATCAGGATGGCAGAGATAAAAGAGAACCAGATACCACTCTTCGGTTATAACTTTTCCTTACTTTGATGGTTTTCTTACATTTCTTTTCCTGTTATATGAAATTCCATATAAGACATTGGGGACAATGTCTTGGATAGGTTGGGGGGAGAATGGTCCGATATCAAAAAAAATTAAAAAAAAAAAAACCCAAAAAAAAGAAAAACCCAAAAAAAAAAAAAATTAGGTTAGATTCATAAACTTGCTTTGAGTAAGATGGCTGAATAAGGAGTTACACTTGACTCTTGATACGCATCTTATAAAAAAAAAAAAAATTTGAATGTGGAAGTATGTTTTTCTTTAGATTTCATAAAATAATTGAAGCAAAATGATTTACATTTCGAGATTAATTAGTTTGGCAACACATATTTGAACTGGATAGATTAGATTTGATAAATATATTACCTGTGAGATTTTGAGCCTTATTATTATTTTCTTTCTTGTGTGATTTTCATCCATGGAATATGTTACTTCAGAACTTGCATTGATTCTTTTTGAAGCTACATTTTCACATGATTTGTACAAAAATGATTGAGGCACTGTTTTTCTTGAACAAACCACTTGGCCAAATAACCAAACCATAAAATTTTATCCTTTGATCAGCCCTTTGAGCCGATTAGCCTTTTCTTCTTTTTAGCTCACCACAAATCAAAAAAAAAAAAAAAAAACAACTTTGTCTGACCATAGAAGGTGAGGAATACTGGATTTATCATACCATAGGTGTTTCAATAAGTGTGGGGGAGATTATTGTTGTGTTCATCAATATCATGGTTGAAAAAAAAAACTGAAGCAATAAATTAATAAATAAACTATTATATTGAAAAAAAAAATAATAAAAAAAAAAGTTGAAGAAGTGATATCTGTTTCTCACACTTGCACTTACAATCAATTCTCAATCTTCACCATTTTCCTTGGTCTAACATTGTATCTCTTCAATATATCATTTCATCTTTCTAATCTCGTTAGAACCAAAATAAAGACCTCTTGATTTGTGCATTGCATGTGTACATAGTAGTAGAGAAGTAGAAGATATGCAAGCCTATGATAGTTCATCTTTCATGGATTGAATTTGAGAGAAACACTTACCAAATCAAACACTTGAGAGATTCAGAGTATATATCATGTGAGGTTTTATCTTTCTCAATCTATGTTTTTCAAATTAAAGTTGCCTTTCTAAGTACTTTCAAAAATGTGATGAAAGAATGCTTCATGAAATTTTGTGAATTCTTGAGAAATCAACTCAAAACTTTGATGTTCTTTCAAAAAAAAAAAAAAAAAAATAGTCACCAATCCTTAACTTAAGTTTGCCCGAGACGTGCAAAAGATAAGTGTGGGGGAATTTGATAAGTATAGATTTCATAAATAATTATCTCTCACTTTTATCTCATTAAGACTTCTTATATGTTCAATTAAGTGATCTTTGTCATATTTTATGAGTTTGGGTTCATATGAAGTTTAATTGAATTTCTTTGCTTACCCGATTAAAATGACACTATTATAGTATTTTTAGCATAATAGGAGTTGTAGACATCCAAAAATCATGAAATCTGTCTTGAATGAAAGCTTAAAGAAGTGTCCATAGTTACAAAGCAAGAGCAGATTCTAAATGGGATGTTTAGGACTCCGGAATTATCTCAAAAGATGAGATAGTGTTGCTGACGTGGAATTTGAACAGTGTGCAAAGATCCGGCCATATCTTGAGATATAAAAGTCATATTGAGATGAAATCAACTTTGTTGGACAGCTAAGATCCAGGGCTACAACTTTTGTTCAGAAGTCAAGCTCTAATTCGGACATGTGAACATCCGAAATTGCGGTTCAAGAAAGTCAAAATTGTTGTGCTCATTGGTGGCAAAAATTCAAAAGTGTTTTGCAATTTCAATAAAGCCCATGTGAAAGCAGGAAAAGGGTAGAAAAGTAATATCCTAGTTGGTGACTTTCTGAAGATGATGCCTCAAAAATCCTCTATAAATAGAAGGGTTTGCAAGAGGAGACACACACCATTTTGGAGATTAACTCCAATACCACTTTCTTTCTTTCTTTCTTTCTTTCTTTCTTTCTTCCTTTCTTTCTTTCTTGTTAGTTTTGCCTCCTTCATGGAAGGCTTAGTTTTTCTTTCTTGTTAGTTTGCCTCCTACATGGAAGGCTTAGCTTTTCTTTATTGTTAGTTGCCTCCTACATGGAAGGCTTAAGATTTATTTGTTGTTAGTTGCCTCCTACATGGAAGGCTTAGGATTTATTTGTTGTTAGTTTGCCTCCTTCATGGAAGGCTAGGTTTGTAGTTTCAATTCAAGGATTCAAGCTATTTTCATTTTAACTTTGAGGTCTTGATCTTTATTTACGTGCATATTAAGTGGTTTCTACTCTGCTTCACTATATTCTTCAATTTTATTCTTTAATCAAAGTTTGATCGGTTGACGTATTTTGGTTAATGTATAATTGATTTATAATTGGTTTTTGATTGGTAAATCATTTTCCAAAAGTTTGAAGAGTAGAAATTAAGTAATTGAATTGAAGGTTTTCATTTTATTACTTACTTCAACTGAATTCTGATTGTAAAATTGGTTTAGATAAAAGATTAAGTGGTTACTAAATCTTGTTGATCATAATCAATTAAATTCTGAGAGGTTTCTCAGTAGAGAATTCAAGGATCATTGTAGGGGTTCCAGATGATCCTAGGTTGATAAACACAATGCATGATTTTAGTGATCAATGATTAGTTATGAAAATAGCCTCTGAATTCCTTGAGTTGATAATTGTTAAGAGAAATTAATTTCAGTCTGTATTTTGTGTTTAGCACTCAATATCACATCTTTACAAAACTCCCTTATTCTAATTGTCTCCTTATTTGCTTAAGAATCTGAAATGGTCTTTGGGAGATGACCTAGGTTGCACCTTATACTATACCAATAGTTTGGGGGAAATCTAGAAATTATTTTTGCGCGTTTACGACGAGCGTGTCAAAAACACATTACTATTTAATTAAAATATAAAGATTCATATTAGTTTTTGAAAATTATAAACATAATTCATATTAGTTATTTTTAGTGTGACTAAATAGTCCTTAAAAGAAAAAATAAGTTACATTGGTAATTTTAAAAGACTAAAATTTTTCATATTTTAAAAAAATGTTATATCTGTTTCAAATATTTTTACCCAATGTTTCATATAAAGAAGACGAAAAAAGAAATTTTTAAAATTAGAAATGAAAAGATATAGGAGAAAAAATTTAAATTTTTATTTTAAAAGTTAATTTTTCTTTCTTTTCTATTTAGGGTTTAATCTAATAAAAAATATATCGTTATTCATATTTTTTTTCTATTTTATTTATCTTCTTCAAAATAAATTATGGTGTTATTTTAAGGTTTAACCCTTAATATGTAAAAAAGAAAAATTTCCAAAATTTTTCACTCCCCAAAAATGTGTAAAAGATCCGCCATTATACATCTCTGTACACTTTCATTAAATATTATGGATCTCTTTCCTCAGAGTGAAAAATGCAAGTTAAAAGATATTAATTGAAAAATTAATAAATAAAATTGTAAATTTAGAAACAGTCTAATTAAATTGATTAGAAAATAGCTATGCTCCTTAAACATGCTAACAAGAATCCAGATCTTACAAGTAAAATTGTTAGACAAAGTAAAATTTACTTTCAGCACCTTTTGAATGATGATACTCCAATCCCAAACCTCTTTGACAATGTTATTGAATCAACAACAGCTCAAACAAATCATGCAGTTGCAGAACTAGAGGCTCTAAACTTTCACCAACTTTTGTATGATGAAACTCTAACACCACAATTTGGACCAACAAATGCAGCCAGAGAACTAGTCCTAGAAGCTCCAGAGTTTGAGCAACTTTTACTTCCTAGTAATGATAAGACTGATCCAACACAAAACCTCCTTCCAAATTTTGGAAAAACAGAACACATAACGGAACTGGTAGAAATACCAATCACAGAAGCCGCCATAAGACTCGAAAATGAACAATTTATGCTAATTTTTGACGGTGGAACTCCACATGCACCAATAAAATCATGCTCATGTTCTTAACAATGCTCTTGCTGGTACGAATGACCCACAAAACAGAAACACCAACAGTGTTAACATCAGCGAAGGTATTTCTTTTATGGGAAAAAAACTCACTGTAGAAGATGGTTGGGATGCTTGTGCTGCTGCTTCTCTTTTGAACAGCGTCTATTCTTACAGTAACAAAGGACTCAAGGGTAAGAATCCAAATGAAAATGCATATTCTCTTCAACAAAACCGTGTGGTGCAGCAGTTAGGTGGTAGGACAAGACAGAACAACAACTTTGCATGGACAACAGCTTCAACTTCTAAGCATGGTGTAAGTTCCACGCACGTGAGAGTGTTGCCAACACGTGTGATCTCAGGACCTAAAACGGAGCTCCCACTTTTTCCTATATTGAATCCAGAAAACCCCATGAAGGTGATAGCAGAGTCCATGATGAGAAACAACCCTTCAGACTCACAAGCTACAAACTTTTCAACATGGGCTACTCCAAACAACACTTTCCAGCACTTTTCGAGTTCAAGCCACACATAAGTCATCAACCATGACCAAGTAGTGAACCAACCCACACACTCTACTAATCCTTTAAACCCATTTCCTATGCCACGGCCATCAGCTCTTGAATTGAAGCCTTTTAGCTGCAGTTATGTGGAGGAGACATGGGTCAGAAAATGTGATCCTAACCAGCCAGAACAACAAGAGGAAGAGGAAGAAGAGGAGAATGAAGTGAATTGGAATTGGAATGAGGAAGAGAATGATGATTTCAATTGTTGGGATTTTGATTATCAAGACGTAAATCTGGAGCTTCAACTCTAAAGTTTGATACATAATCATTTCCATATTAAACAATGGCAAACTCAAATTCAAATGGATTCAATTTATTTTCACATTCTCTGTGTCCGTTTAATTGTGTGTTGTTAGCCAAATCCAATCAAGTCGTGCTTTCTTGGTGGTAAATTGCCACATTCTGTATAGACTGAGGTTTTTTTTTATATAATTCAATCATATGCTGCTTATAATTTTATGAATTTAATTATATAATAATATCACATGATTTTTAAATGTAAAAAAATATTAGGAAGAGATGGGATGATAAAATGCACAATGGTAGCAGCTAGAAACAAAAAGAGATTTTAATATATGTTCAATATAGCAAAGAAAATTTATTTCTTATTATATGAATGCACACATCACAAGTTAAAGATTTAGGCTGTCCCCTTCTGGTAAACCCAAACTCAGATTCTCCCTTTGATTATTTAAGTTCCCATAAATAAAGTCGGTGATTCATAGGAAGAAGACGTCATTAAAAGACTCGGTGCTTAAGAGGTTCAGGTGCACACCAGACAGAAAGTATAATCTTAGTGACTTCCACCTCACCCTGGAACTAAAATTCAGAAGCCATGTCCCTTTTATGATCACCATCATCATTATTTTTCTTGCCTGGCACCCTCCCAAGTTGATTCTAAACCCTCCAATGATATAAAATATTAATCTTTAAAAGATTATACAAAAATTAAAATCAGTCTTACTAATCTTTAAAAGATAAAAACTACCAGTAAAAATGCCAATGTTGAAAGATAAAAAAATTAAACTAAAACAATTTTACATCTTTTAAAAATAAATATAATAAATTTTATCAGTAAAAAATTAATGTAACTGATTTTTAATCTTTTAAATACAAAAATGATAATTGAATTTGACCCTACTATATATTGAATAAAACATTTTGGAGACTATATATATATATATATAACATCAATGATAAAGACAGTTCAAATTAAAACACTAGACCCTCCCAATGCATAAATAGTGTATCTCCTTTTTACCATATATATGAATATGAATACATCACTGATTGCCCAGCTGCCATCACATTCATTAACCTGGACCACACCACCACATAGGTGAAACCCCACACACTTATGTATTTAATGTACTGCCACTTGGACTGAGAGTGGTGTCACCATCCTCAAGTTTTCTTCGTGGAAAACGAGAACTAGGGCCATGTTAGATTCATCAACAGAGACAAAATCTTAAGAAAATAAGATATCTAGAAATTATTATCATCACTCATCAGTGCAATCGGATGAAACATGTGATTCCCGGATAAACAAAGTTAATGTTCTTCCTTCTTTGAAGTTTACTCACATTCTGACTACTACAGTATAAACCCTGTGCTAGTTAATGGTTCCAATGAATGAAGGCCTTAAACTAAAGGACAAAACACAAGATGGATATTAATCACTTAAAAGAGTGTCATTTTCTGAATTTATCAGTTATATTGGCTCAACCCTTTACAAGAACCATACCAGAGGTGAGAACATAATTGGTAGCAACAAAAAATCACTACTGTACAAGGCACATGCAATGTCCTTCATAATGGCCTTTTTATTTTCTGTGATTGTATTATTATATATATTTATCGCTTTTTCTTTGTCCTTGTTCCATCATGTGTTTGCCCTATGAAATGCAAAACCCTCTCCACCAAGCTTGTTGACTGGCCTTTCAAACTCAGCTTTCTCAGATAAATCTTAGTGATTGTAAAAGCATTCTGATACCCCCCACTTGCATATGTAATGTACGGCAAAAATATGTTTCATAATCTCTCTCTTCCAGGAATCCAGCATGCATATATCATAACCATGACCCTCATGTGAAGATTCAACATTGCGAGAATATATACAACAATAAGCATCATGGCATGCACACTTTGGACCACCATTCATGGACGGCTGGCAGGAATAGATGCACACTTATAATATATATATATATATATATATATATATATATATATATATATATGCATGCCGCACCACAAAGAAGTCAAGTGTCATTTTTGTATTACATCAAAAGAACTGAAAATTATTCATAACAAATAAACTTTCTCCAAGAAAAGGATTTGGCAAATGGTTTTTCAACACGTGACATGCAACAGATTATAAAATTATAGAATGACTCATATGTCTCCAAACAAACCTGAAGGATTTGTTGTCCTGCTCTATTAGAATAACTTTAACAATGAACAACATAATTGAAATAATAATACTATAAATTTAATTGAAATATTCATAATATAAAAAATATTTATATTTACTATTAATCATGTTAAAAATAAATACTTACAATAATTATTTTAAAAATTATATTGAAATAATTTTTAATAGAGGGATAGTATATCAAAATTAAACTAATATTATACACATGTGCCAGACTCTTGCAAATAGACAAAAGGGAATTTAGGAAAAATCCAATTGAGATTTAAGATAACCTATGATTTAATACATAAAATGTCCAATCACATGCCCATTTATCGCATATGTAGTATGTATTAAATAAATAGGTAAAAAGTGAGAGATCAAGTTCAATTGTACTTGCATCTCGAACTCCTCAAGTAACTAGCCTAGTCTTAGTTCAGTTACACACATGCAAATGTATATAATAATACCATGCCCTTTTGTAAGTACATAGGAAAGGGACGTGCTACCTCCATAAACTATATTAAAATGCCATAAATTAGCATTCCCTTATAAAACACTCTTGACACAAACAGGGGCTTAAAATGGTTATATGACATTATTCATTACATATATTTAAAAAATAATAAACAAAGATATAAAAATAGTACAATTTAAATCCTATAAAAGCTATATATTGTATCGAGCACGCATTTCGTATTAAATATACAAGCTATATAACAATATTCCCACTAGCCCATTTTTTAAATGCATTAAAGTAAATTGTTGAAAGTAAAAGTTGAATATTGCACAAGATTTTGAAAGAAAGTTGGAAAAACAAATAATAATAGTAATAAAATAGATCTCACAAGTGTGAAACAAATTAGAACCCTGTAGCTCCAAGTTCCAACCTCTAGGTAGAGTAGTAGACCCCAAGCATAGTGAATAGTGTTGCACAAAAAGGCAGAGTTTCTGGCACCGATTGCACGGCTAATATTTAATTCCCAGGCACTGCAAAACTGATCAGAATCCAGAAGATTGAATCAGTTATGCAATAATTATTACAACAGCGTTACTCCAAGAAGAAAATAAGAAAAAAAGTATGACACAAATGTAGATTGCCAGTCTACAAACAGCTATATATTGCTCTTATCTAACAGCCCTTTTACCAAATATATAACGTTATAATAAAAATAAAATATATAATAATAATTATGGTTGTAACATTTTCAAGATTGTAGCTTTTTTCTTGGCCTTTTATGATAATATTATTAATTTGAATAAAAAAATACGTACTTGTAGAATTTCATCAGCCAGTGATGATATTGCTGGTCTTCAAGAACAGTCACCATCTATGGAAGAAAGCAAAGTAAAACAAACCAAGGTGGAGGTTGGCTTATATTTTGACTTGACCAAAGTCTGCTTTGTTTGTTGTTTTTGAATGAAATGACCCACACACATCTCTACAATCAATGGTAGCGTATTTCTAAAAGAAACTCAAAGTTCAGAACCAATCAATATGGATTTGATTAGTAGAATCGCATCAATACTTGTGTATTGCCTGTACTTCTCTTCCTCTGTTATTTTGTTATTTTTATTACCAGTGTTTTGTTTTGGAGCCAGATATTTAATTTCTTATATTATGTAAATGCGTCCCAGACTTTTCTCATTTAAAAATAAATTAATAATTTTTTATTACTTCATACAATTGTCCCATTCTATAAAAGAATCCTTTCATGCATTAGGTCTCCTTATCAATTTTAATGAGACCCCACTTAAAAGTAATCAAGAAAAACATACATCCAATTTGATTTCTTAGTAGTACCAAATCCATCTTATTGTTAGAGAAATCAAAGCAGTCAA
Source organism: Canavalia gladiata (assembly GCA_037954105.1). NCBI lineage: Eukaryota > Viridiplantae > Streptophyta > Magnoliopsida > Fabales > Fabaceae > Canavalia > Canavalia gladiata. The sequence continues at coordinate 41,142,778 of CM075664.1, read as the reverse complement.
GAGTGACCAGGTTCCTATGCCCATAAAGTATAGCAACTTGCCGTACCAATAAATCAATTTTTTCACATATCAACTCTTCCATTTCATCCATTTATCTGTACAAGAAGCAATAAATTTTAAATAAAATAAATATAAATATATACTATTATCCATATGTGTAAAAAAAAATATAACCATGTATAAAAAAAATATAACTATATACCACCATCCATATGTGTAAAAAAAATATATATATAAATATATACTACCATCCACATGTCTATCCATCTTGTATGCTAGAATGATAATATCCTAAAATCTAGGAGTTTTGTTCAACTGAGTTCAACATCACCAGCAAATGAGGTAGTATATACCATTTAAGTGGGTACAACAAGGTCACTTTGGAAAACACTAAACATGGACTTCTATGCATGTGAAGGTACAAATAGGTCTACTTTATCATTGGAGATGATTTTACGTTTATGTACAAATTACAAAACCTTAGAACTCATTAGAGTTGTCCATCCTGACAACAATAATATTTGCATGCAATGTAAAAGAACATTTTTTTTTTACTGAAAGTCCACACGAATATATTCAACATAAAGTGCCTATACAGGTTTATAATCCAAATGGTTTCATAAAATATAGAATTAGTATACATGGGTGTTATTGCGTTATTAGGTTGAGGTAACAAGGTAAAATCATATATTGTTAGTTAATGTTATGGGCATCGTTCCTCGGGGTTAAAAATGGATCTATCCTCCGGGTTAAAAATGGATCTAAAAATGGATCTAGACCCCGAGCAAGAAAAATATGTTAATTGAATTTACTTGTGTCATTGCTAATATGCAATGTGTACTAACCATATCAAGACAAGAACAGCATCAATGATTAGAATTGCAAAATTTGACCACCAAAATTATCATCAAACTATGACATCAATCCTCGGAGGATGACAGGGATGTTGAGAAAACAGCATTACTAATGATTGTCAATGTTACACCAACTAAGCTTTAGATAATGCATAAAGAACCTCGTGCCACAAATTCCTCAAAATGCATGCATCATTGAGATAAGCAAGACATGAGATAACTAATTAGGCTTTCTAACAATAATTTACTAGAAAAGACATGACTAAGACAGTAAATTACATTATTATTTGGGCAATTCATTAGGTTCAGAATGGATCTGAGAAGTATCTCCAGAGCAAAGAGCTGGTCCGTGAAAATGAAAGTATAATTACTAAATTTCAGCATGAATGTAAAGAAATGGAAAAAGTACTTTAACAAGAAAAAAGAGAACATAATACTATAAACAGTAAGAGGGAGCTCCCTTCAGTCCAAGCACAGACAAGAAAAGAAAGAAATTTATCTCCCGCATCATTCACACATTCACAATAGCATGTCATGATGTCTGATCTATTGTGTTTGAATGAATGAGTCAGCAGCTAATTCAAACCCCTTACCCATCCATGAGTGGACTGAAGGAAGCTCTCTTCAACTATTCCTAACACTAAACACATCTTAAATACTACTTTTCAAGGACAAATTTTATTGCATTGAAAAAGAACTCTAATTTGATAACAAGAATGTTATAATTACTTCAACAGAACTAAGATCTGCAAAAACAAAATCAAGATAAGAAAGTGTTCAAGCATAATTGCAAGAAACGTTTAGACTTCAAAACATCAAGGATGGTGTGGTTAGATCTTTGATAAATAACAGAAATAAATCACAATTGCCACACCCACAAGAAAGATTAAAGATAAATGCAACATACAATTAAGAGTTAGACCCAAAACAGAAATAACAGTGTTTTTTAAGTTTTTAATAACTGAGTGGAATTACATATAACTCACAAGGAATCAATTTAATCAAATAAAACTTTCCGATCACTCACAATAAATCATATCCTGTAATTTACATAAACTACTAGCATAACAGGAATATTTTAGATATATTTAAATATAGTTCTGGCTAGTGAAACTCATTCTGGAAGGTAAGAAGACCAAACACAATTTCACTGGACAAGAAAATATATTCTGCATAGAATCCACATCCTTCCCCTTTCAAAATATGTTGAATTAGGAATTGCAAGTGAATGGCATTCTATAAGATGCCAAAGAAAGTACCATATATTTCAGCCAAGATGGCATCAATTCCACAACTGTATGGGAATTGTCTTTCAGAATATTGGAAAAAGCATCCTGCCAAATAACCCTAACCCTAAGTCTAAAAGAAACCATTGTACAAAAATTGGAGAGAAGACATTTTAAGATCGTTAATGGGAGCGTTATTTTTTTTTCACAAAAATATAATAGTTTGTGTCCTTGTTTCTAATCCTTTCATTATCATGCACAATAGATGAATTAGCATATACAATGTGTGCATGACTTAGCCAAAACCAGAGAAGCTTTCTTCGATTAGAACACGTGTGCAAATGTGATATTGATAAGCAAGAGTTAAAATTAAAAGGTCAACCGATATGATATAATGCAAACAAGAAGCAAGTAAATCAAATTAACTACATCTTAAACTTACAGCTTTACCATTCTCATAAAGTCCCACCATGAATCCGAAGCTTGAACTTACTAAGGACAATATGAGAAGCACCACTGAAAGAAATGAGAACCAATACAAGACAGACAGAGAAAGGGGTAAAGAAAATATGAAGTAGAAGACACAATGACTTATATAAGTAAATTAACATGTTAAATCAAAGTAAAAATCAAGAGTGGAAAGGGAAACTCATGAAATAGAAAAAGGGAAGAGAGTTAGAAGCAAAAATCAATGAAGAGAAGGTGTATGTGTTAAAGAAGTAGCAGAGGGAGAGAGAAAGGATGGGAAGTGTCACTGTCTTCATTAGAGTCAGAGAAAGGAAAGCGATTGAAGATCTCATAACCACACATACAAATCTGGCAAAGCACTGTTTCCAAAAGAAATGAAAACAAAGGTAAGCAAAGATCATCTTTTTCTTTTACCAGCAAGGGAATTCTTTTGCAGGAGACTTTTGCAAACTTATAATAAAGATAGACAGATAAATAGATATAGAGAAGCAGAAGGAGGGTGTTTTTCTTTCTTGTTTCTTCTTCCTTTGTGATAACAAAGTCATCAACCTCTTTCTCTTACTAACACAGACACAACTCACTTTTTTTTTTTTCTTTTCTCTCCCTGAAAGTCTGAAACTGAAAGAGACTCTTACCACACACACATAAAATCCAACCTACTTGTACTGTTTATAAGTACTGTAAAGAAAGAGAAAAATAAAAAAAAAAGAAGAGAGTGGGATGAAAGGTGGGGTTCTCCTTCCCCTTTAAGTCATTCTCTCTCATCTTTTGTGCCAGTCCCTTCACTCAACTGTAGTGCACTATTTTCTATTGCACTCTTTAGTCACTGTCTCTGGGATTTTAGCTTTCAATTTTTATATCATTTATTAATTACTATGATAATTGTATTATGTTAACCCGTTAACCATTTTGATCATATCAATTTTTTTTATTAATTTTAAGCGGTTAAGAATATTAAAATTATCAAAGATAGATTTTAGTATATATTTAGAAAAGCTTTTTTAACGAAATAATTATTTTTTAAAAAACAATTAAAAGAAATAAATATTTATTCATTTAAAATAAACTGAATTAAACATACACTTAAATAATTCAAAGTAAGATTTCTAATGACATTTTCAATAAATATTTCCTTTTAATAAAAATATTCTACCAAACAGTTACATTAAAATAAATTTAAATATATTTTTTATTTTATAAAATAAAATTATATATTTATTTTTATAAATTATTAAAAAAATTAAAATAATTATGTTTGATTTTATAATAATGTGAGATATATTTAATTATATGATATTAGTGATTATTTTAAAATAACACATGATATAATCTATCTATATATATTATGTTATTAATGACTAACAACATATTTTATTTTTAACATAAAATATTTTAAAAGATTAAAATTATATTTAATTATATAGATTAAAATATATTTTATTATAAAAAGATTGATAATTAAAGTTTTAATGTAATGCAAATAATTATAGAAATTTTAACATACTGTTATTAGTAAATGAGTTTGATTTTAAGTTTTGTTAAAAAGTAAACTTAATTTTTTATTTGAAATTAAAATAAAATTGATTTAATAATAAAAGTATATTGAATGTTTGATTGTATCTCTTTTTATAGGCTTCTGCAAATATTTTGGGTCTCTACTTTTTGTACATACAAAGTGTTTATACATATACGGAGTGCTGAACATTGGTGCCTGTAGGCTGTAGCCATCCGTATAGGGAGAGCCGTTTGAGGTCACTCATTGCGGAGAAAATTATGAATCAATATGATACTTATAATTATCCAACTTCAAATTATATGCCTCAGCTACCACCTATTGTACTGTCCCATCTTCAATGTCCAAGATGTGCTTTTCTTCACATTGCAGAATTTCAACATGTTTTGCTAAAGTTTCTTTTTTCTGGGTGTGTTGAGACTTTAGAGTAGAGTTTTCAAACAGAAGAAAAAAAAGGATAGTTTTTTAATTATTGAAATAATTTTGATAGTGATAATAAAACATTATAGTATTAAATTTATATTTAACGACATATTCCTTTATTATTATGACATCAATTATAAAAATTGATATTAATTTATTGCATTACTTTTTATATATTATTAAATGAAAATTATACTGATTTATACAATTTAGTTAAAAATGTTTATAGAGTATTTAAATAAAAAATTGTAACAAAGACCACCTTTTACTTTTTTCTATTAGGTATTTTGCCTATTTCATTTTTTGAAAACTTACACAGATTAATAATATGTTATATTTCTAATTATTTAATAAAATTGTGAGGTAAGGAACTTAATTTGAATAATTGAAAATTAGTAGCGCTAAATGTGAGTGATAAAAAATAGGGAAGCCAAAATTCTACTAAAATATAAGAATTAAATGTGTAAAAAAGTTATTTAAATTATTATAGATAATAATTTTTTTAGAAAGCTGCTTACATAAATCTAAATTAAATTAGATTAGCTCTCTTAATTGATTTGCATGCTTATTGGAAAATTAAAAATATAATTAATATATTATTTTTAGCTAAATACCGATAATATCTATCTATAATATACACTAGTTTATATATATATATAATTCAACGCCTCAACTCCATTGTTTAGACTTCATTTAACCTACTTCGTATTTTAGTACTTGTTTAGTTTAATATCAAGTATAATTTATTTTGATATTTTTATTAAAAAAATATTTTTTAACTATCAAAAAAAAATTTTATTTAAATTCTCATATAAACAGCTTATTATCTAACATTACAGAGAGAAGGCAATAATTACACTTAATGTAAAGTATTTTAATAATCACTAAATAGATGTTATTATTACATCTTACTCTAACCAATTGTTATTTTATACCAAGCACTATATCAATTGTTATTATTACAATTTTTTTTATGAAACCATATTAAGCTTTTATCAGAAATATTTTTTTAAAATAAATAAAATTATTATCAATAAGAAAAGTATATTATAATTAAAAATTTAAAATAATTAATTAAAATTAATTATTATAAGTTAATCAACACATTCAGTCATTATTTAAATATTTGCTAAGAAAATTAGTTATCATCGGTCAATCAAAGTATTTTTATTTAAATATTTTTTTAAAATTATTATAATAAATATTTTTTATAAAGTTAAAATTACAATTTTTTTCTAATACAAAAATTGGCCTATTTCTTCTTCATTTTATAAATTAAATACTAATACATTTTTTTCAAGTATACATTCAGAATGTTTGATAAAATATTTTAATTAAATAAAAGTGTAAAATAATTATTAACTAAAAAATTTGTTAAAACGTTCCAGTTTTATTATGTAAATTAATTTATTTGAATAGTTATTAAAAAATTTTAAACTGTTACTAGCATTTTTAAAAAAAATTATTTTAAGTAACTTTTATATATTTTAGATTTTAATTAATTTTTTCATTTTTATTATATTTTTATAATTTAATATTTATTTATGTATTTATTTCTGATAATATTACTTATTTTGATATATTTATTTTTATATTATTATAAAATATTATATTTTAATTAATTATTTTAATATATGTTATTTATTTTAATTATTATATTTTTTATTTATTTTATTAAAAAATATTGAATTATTTAATAAAAATTAAAATTATAAAAAAATTTATTTAATTTTTTTATACAAAAATAAAAATTTAATTAAATTAATTTTTAATATTTTTTATTAAAATATATTATTTATCATGTTTTAATTTATTATTTATTTATTCGATAATTTTACTGTTAGTTTAATGAAACACTTTTAATTTAATTAATAATTTTTAATTTTTATCATTTAATTTTTAGTTAGATATCCATTAATCTTTTATCACACACTTAATAACTATATGGTAATTAATTTAAAATAATCTCAATTAACTGAAAACATAAGTGATAACTAAATAAGGATGTTTCAGGTAAGGTATAATAAAATTTAACATCAATTAATTAATGATTTTATATATAATATGTGTATCAATTAAAAAAAATGATTTTAAGAGTTTAATCTTGACGTAGTGTATGTAAAAAGTTTTATACTGTTAATTAATTAAGACATTATTTCATCAATTGTTTAATTTCAAATAATTATGAATTTTATGATGGCAGTTTATATATTTTATCGTACGTCAGAATAGAACAGATCATGAGAACGCTGGTGACTGGTCATTGTTTTACGAGGAACAAATTCATGGAAGTGTAACTCCTCCTTGCCGAACCAGCAAGCTAACATTACTTTTAAACACATTATTTTTTTTTATTATTTTTTAAAAATAATATACTCCTCAAAAAGTAAATTTTTAAGACATAATTAATAATAAAAAAGTCAATACAAAGATTGTGTTTTAAAAAAAAACGAAACCAACATTTCTATACAAAAATTATCGTTTTAGAATGGAAATATTAATTACTTTTTTAAAAATTAAGTGTATTGAATGCTTTTTTTATCATGTGCAAAATATTAAATGAGAAATATTTTGAAAGATTGTTAAAGGTACAGTATTTTAGCATCATCTTTACCATATTTTCATTGTTAGTTTTTTTTTTTTTTTTTATGTGAATCTAACAAAATGCGGCTCAAGTTCTTGTATTGTATAACAATTAAATATATGTGTTTTTAATAATTTTTTAAAAAAGTTAATTTTAATATAGTATCAATATCAAAAACTTTATACCATTATCAATAAATTGTAATACATGATAAGTATACTTTTTAAATAACTATTACCAAATTTAAATTTTCTAATAATATAATAATTAAAAATCTCAAAATATTAAATTACTGTTTATGAATTCAATTAAATTCATTTTTTCAAACACTTGTTAAGTGTTAAGTGTTAACAATTTTTTAAATTTAAACCAAGAAGTTATTGGTCAAGGATTTTAAACATAGATTAACAAACTCATTAAACATCCTTACCATACAAAATATAATTATTTTTTAATAAATTACTGTTTCACTTCATTAATGCTTTCATTTCTGTTATACAATAAAATGTAACAGAGTATAAAGATAAAAATGAAAGTAAAATCACACTTAGAAAGTGTTTGATAGGAAATAAATAAATATTTTTTTCAAAAACTTTAATTCAGGAATATTAATTTTTTTTATATTTGATATCAATTTTTTTTAACTATGTTCAAAAATATTTTTTTAATTATGTTTCTCATTAAAATATTTGTAGTGAGAGCTGTTGATTTTTTTTAAAGATTTCGCTATTTTCATTCCATGGTTAACAAGCAATAATAGCATAATCTTAATCTAAGATCACAAATTAATTAAAAACATAAATTCCACAGCTTAAATATTTAATTCTACCCACCATAACATGATTAAAATATAAATCAAATCCTAACAGCAACAATCCAAAATAGAACTTAAATTCTAAAAACTTATGCATTATACTATTATATATAAAAAATTATAAAACAATTATAATAAAATACTAAAATTGTAAAATAATCGTACTTATACCATATTTATAATTTAAATATATCTAGAATATTTTAAAACTATTTTGATAATTTACATATAAATGAATTGTTGCAAAACCTCAAATTATTTTTTGAAATCTCTCCTATTTGACAACATATTCAGAAATAACTGGATGTCAACATTGATGACCAAAGTCAATACTGATAATTAAATGCCTCAAGAGTTTGTCAATAACAATTAGGGTTGATGGTAGTAAAATGGTATTACCCTCAAAACCTAAATAGTCATCGATCATCAGTGTTTTTTATAAATACTGATAGTTTACATAAAAATATTGGGGGGCAAATTCTTATTTAGGATACACATTTTTATTGACCACTTCTCAGTACTGATATTATTGGCATAATAATTATAATTAAATTAAAAAAAAATGTAGGCTTCATCAATTTTACAAACAAAAAACTAGTACTTAAATAAAGGATGATCAAACTAAAGACAAGTATACTGTGTTTTAAAATACTTTTTTCTTTTTTAGTAGTGTTTTTCTTTTTATGTTGTAATTTATTATTTTATTGCATTTGTATTGTTTTATGTATATATTATAGTGTATATAATATACGTATAATTTTTTTATAAAATATTAATTAATGAGTAAAATTAAAGTAAAACTAACAAAAATAGTCAAATAAGAATGAATCCAATTTTATTTTATTTTTGACAAAGAAGAAAGTTTTATGGATTGTCAAACTAATCTCTTTACCATCAGTTTGGGCCGACAGAAATATTACGAATTGTGATAGTTGATAATTTGCAAATGTACGATAATGAAATTTTTATGTGTTCCATTCTAAATCAAGAAAATATAATAAATAAAAAATATCATTTATTAATAAATATTATTCTAGCATTTTATATTTTTGTTTGAAATTAAAAAATGATATTTTTTAATGAAAAATCTCTTAAAATTAAAAATTGAAAACTTTATTTTTTTAATGTACAAATCATTAATCAAATATTAGAATATAAATGTAAAAAAAATGTTTAATATTTTAAAATAATTAAAATATTTAATAAAATATATTAAATATTTCTTAATTAGTACATGTTACACCATTTTTTAATAAAATTTAAATGATTAATACTTTTTATTTTATAAAGAATAAATAGATATAATAGAAACCATCATTGAATTTGTAGATGGTGTGATAGAGGATAATCTACCTTAACTATAAATCTCATGCGAGTTGTAATGGATAGATAAGTAGGTTAAATTTCAAAAATTATTATTCACAACTATTCTATTGATTTAAACAAGATCACCTTTAATAAAAGATATATGTGATAAAAAAAATTAGCAAATTACATTTAAGAAAAAAACTACACATAAGATTATAAAAATGAAATATTTTAGTTTATTAAAAAACTGTGAAACGAGATATAATAAAATGAATCATTTTATTGACTATTTTTTATTAACAAAATTATTCCTATATATTTTAGATTTTAATTTTAATATTTAATAGTTATTTTTAATTAATTATTAAAAAATTTAACAATAAACAAATCATAATTGAATAAACTATAAAAACTTTTATAGTGTTAATATATTATATTTAAGTTTTTATTTTATTTTCTGATTGATGGAACCTATATTTAAAAAATCTTATAACAAAACTGTAAACAGTTTTCTCTAAAAAAAAATTATTTGTACTCATTTTTCATTCATTACTAGTTGATATCATAAAAACAGCTTAATGAATCACACACCCGACACAAATTTTAGTGGCTTCTCATGTTAATTTATACATTAGTTCTTTTTTTTAATCACGTGTTATGCATTTTGCCATGATTTTTGTTTCAATTCGACAAGTCGTGTCTTTTTAAATGTATTAAAACTTACTTATTGACAAAAAAAAAAGGCTAAAGCCTAATTATTGAAAAAATCACTTGACCTAATGGTTAAATATTTAGTTAGTTTCTATAATATTCTAAATTTTAATTTTATTATTTTTAACATGTACACCAGAAACATCATAAAAGATTTGTTGCGTAAAAGAAATTTACGCCTACAAAGTTAGATATATTTTATATTATATAATATCTTTGTAAATTAGTAACCAAACTAAAATTAATTATATTGTCTTATATTATATATTTGGCATTTGACAATGTTTTTTATTTTATTTTATGATTCATAATTTCATTTCTCATTTTTTGTTTTTTAATTTTTATAAAAATTTTAATCTATTCATTTGTTTTTAATTTTATTTTAAATTATAATTTATTTTTATTAAATTATTAAATTTAAATTTTACATTAAATTATTATTTTTAAACTTAAATATCAACTATATATATTCTCAAATTTGTCATTTTCAATCTACCCTTCTCTTGAAAATATTATTAGATAAATATTCATAATAAAAATATAAATAATAATTATGAAAAAAAAAATTGTGTAATGTAAAAATAAAGATCAAAGAAAAAAAAATTATCTATCTTACCTCTTTTCAACCTAACTCTTTTTGGAATGAATATCTAAATCATGAACAAATTTTCACCAAACTATAAATTTAACCAGTATCATTTCTATTTTTAGAATAATTTAATATGATATTATTTTTTAAATTTTAATTTTAACATATTATTAATATAAAATTTGTTATACTATTAATTAATTAATTTTTTGTTATTATATTTTTAATATAATTATTATAAAAATTAATTATTTTATAAATATACAATAATTTATAATTAAATAATGATATGGAAAAAGTTATAAATTTAAATTAAATTTTAGATTTATAGCTTGCATCCAAATTAAGATTGTTTGGTCCTACTTTTATATTAAAACACGTGTTGCTTGTCTGCAAAAAAGATGGCCAGCACCGTGTAACTGTCTACCAATTACCAACAAGCAAGTGTCAAATGTAAACGTTCAGATTTTTTATGAGAAAGGTAGTGTAAACATAATCTTTTATATTGGAGATGATTTATTGTTCAATGGAAAGATGGAAGGAGAGCTAGATTTTCAATGTTTAAGTGTGGTTTATTTAAAAATTTTGAGGTATGAGTCTGGATCTGTTATCTATTAAAAGTTTTTTTTTTCTTTTTTTCTGTCTAGGTCTGACCTGATTTAAAGTCTACAAGATCTGATTAAAAACCTACATTACCAAAAAAATCAATAAATAAATTTAAAATTTATATAAATAATTAATTAAAAAATCTTATAAATTTAAAGTTTACAAGATAAAAAGGCCATTAATTAAGCTGAAAATATATATATAAATTAATATTATATAAATAAAATATAAAATAAATATTATATAAATATAATATATTAAAATAAATATAAATATATAATATATAAATATAAATAAATTTCTAAATAAATTAAATAGACTTTTTATAATCTAGAGACTTGTTTACTTCAATCCTTAATTACACATGTGCACAAAAGATGGTGTAGACACAATCTTAATTATATCCTGTAGTTATGCCATGATTTGTCAATGAAAAATTAACAGATTGAATGGTCATTGAAAGTTGTTGGCTTATATTTTCAATTATTATTATTAGTACAAATTTATGATATTATTTTGTTACCACTTACGAAATATGTGTGATATATGCAGCATTATTATTTAATATGTGATTTTATTAATATTTTAAATTTTTGCCTCTATAATTAGCTCTTATGGAATTCATGTTAATCTTTGAATGATAGGTTGATTAGAAAAAATGCACACAAATTATCATATAAATATATATTGTTAAAGTTAATCTGCATTAACTTACAAATATAAAGTTAATTTGTATGTATTCGTGACGTTTTGAGTCTTCATTTAGTTAGTCTTTTTTTTTTCATGCATTTAATTTGTGCTGTTTTTATTTTATTTTATATTTTGTATATAAAAGAAAGAATAAAATCTTTCCCTTCCATTGATATATGGAATAATATATACTGGACTTATTTTGTTTATATCCATTTAATACACTAATAAGCTTAGTCAATTTGTTCACCTATTTACTCTAAGATAATTATAGAATTCTAATTATCTTTTATTTAATAATATTTTTATTTTAATATATTTTTTATTTAATTTTTTTATATCATAATTTTTATGCATTTTAAATAAAATACAATTTTTTTCAAAATTAAATGGGCGAGATCCTGTTTTCTTATTTCTGGTGTGTTTGCTTCATGTCGTTTTTATTTAAATTTAAACACACCATTGTACCCAACTTAAAAGTGCAAGGATCTTATAAATTTTATTTTGTAATTGCCAATAGAGGTAACATGAAGTAAATATCTGGTGGTGTTGTAATAATTGCTCACTTCTAACTACTTTTTTATCTGATAATTATTTTTTTTTTATAAAAAACTAAATATTAATAACTTTCTTTGGAAATGACATAATTCCTGACAAACTTTCTTTGGAAATGACATAAGCTGGAGTCTAGATTTTTTTTAAATGTCTAACTGGGTCAAAAAAAATTAAAAATATGTTTTATAACGAGATTTATTAAATAAAATAATGGATATATTTTTAAATAGGTGAATCAGCAACCTCTCATATATAAACTAATTAGATTAAATCTTTAAACAAATTAATAAATATATAATTTTAAAATACTTTAATAAAAATTTTATATAAAAAATAGTATCATTTATTGTTTATATTTATTTAATTAAGTTAACATGTAAAATAAAAAAATATGTCATGGAAAAAATTTAAATTTAAAAGATTTATAAATATTCTTAAGTTTAATTTTTTAAATTCTAAATTTACATATTTATATACTAACATATATTTCAATACATTTAGCATTTAATAATGTATTTTATAAAAAAATTATGATTATTAAAAATCGTCATAATCTATTAATATGAATGTATTTCGTAACTGTATTAATTATTTTTTTAATTTTTTAATTAAATAATTTTTTAAAAATATATTCAACATTTTTAACAAACAAGCCTAATCTTGCTATGAACCTAGATGACAAGTTTTTTATAAGTATATTTAATCATTTTTATTTAGATAATTATAAATATTTTTAAAAAAATAGTGATATTTTGACATTTCTGCAATTGCATATGATTCATCAACTTAACATATCTTCTAGATTGTTAATTGAAGCATTCATGCAGTTTTCATAATTTTTTTATTTAGCATACATTGATGTAATATATTTACAATTTTTTTATTAGTATAATATATTTTTGTCTTTATTTTTAAATTTAAAATAAGAATTGGCACCGTTCAACATAAAATTCATCATATCCTTAAACAAACTAAAAATGATGTCTCAAAAAGATTTACAACATAGTAAGTTATTAACGTTTTCATGGTTACTTAAGTTGGTTGCTCATATCATAAAGATTGGAAAAATTCAAGTAGTCAAAGCAACCTAACTTTAGCATGTCATTGTTGCAATTAATTTTTATGTTATTTTAAGTTTGGTGTGTTTTATAGTATTTTTTATTTAGATTATAAATATATTTTATAGGAATTAATTTTATTTAAATTAAAATAATTTATCACAAATCATCTTTTTAATAGAAATATTTTTTATGCATAAAATTTAAACTTCATCTTTTATTTAAAAAATCAAATATATCATCTTTTGTAAGCAGTTAAAATTAAAATTTTTTTAAATTTTGGTTTTTTTACCAAAAATAATAATTTTATTTTTAAATAAATAAAAAAATGTTAAGATGAGAGGAACGTTGTGTGGATATACAATATAAATGCATGAATACATATTGAGTAAGAAAGTGGATTTTAATAACATGTATATCTATTTTTTTTATTAAAAAATATTATTTCTTAAAGTTAAAAAATTATTTTTCAATTAAATATTTTTAATTAGTATGTAATTATTTTAAGAGTTAATTTTTTAATGATTTGATACATTATTAAAAGAAAGTTATATTAACATTAGATAAAATAAGTTTACATAGTAACTTTACTATTATATATAATTATTTTTATTAATATACAAAAATTTAATATTCACATTTTAATTGTATGATATCGTTTTACTTAATTATATATTTGTTAATATAGTCAAATTTATCAAATAAATTTTCAAAACAATGTATTCAAATTAACTTCTACTTGATATCATTAAAAGGTTACGACATCATATTTGTTATTATTTGATAGACAACAGTAGATACTATATCAAAAATACAAAATTTTATTTATATTTTCTATTCAATAAATACTCATAAAAAATGTTGCTTCCTTTATCTATAATATTATTGGAAAAGTTAATCTAACAAAAATATATTAATTTCACATCAACATATCATGTCAATAAATTAATGATATGTTTATATATAATATAATATAATTTATCTATGAAAACGTTTCCTGGCAATTTTACAAGCAAATGATGTCTACTTGACAAATTACTAATAGATCCACTAGCATGTACCATTTAACTCCTGTCAACAAAAAAGGGTTATTCTAGCAAAGAGGCCTACTTTACTATTTAACACGTTAAGTTTTACATTTAGCTATAAATTACAAAATCTTACGGCTCATTACAGTTGTCCAACTTTGACAGCAATAATATTTGTATGTAATGTAAAAAAAACACTTATTTATATTGAAAATCCACCGGATATACCCAACATGATGTGCTATACAAAATTATATGCGAAAAGATTTCATAAAATCTAAAATAAAAATTCAGGATGTTATTGCATTGTTTATTTCAGGTACCAAGATAAAATCATATATTTATTAGTGTCTTGGGCATTGTTTCTCAAGATTAAAAAACAGATCTAAACATCTGAGCCAGAAAAAGATGTGAATTAAATTTATGTCACTAATATACTGTGTGCATTAACCGTATAAGATAAGAAGAACATCAATGATTAGAGCATATGCAAAATATGACCGCCAAAAGCATGGTCAAACTATAACATCACATCCACGCAACTGACGCAAGAGGGACCCTATCCCATGCACAGATTTTACAGGTCTCTTTGTTAATTTTCATAAGACTTCACTTAAGATTAATCAAGAAAAAATACATCTAATTTGAATTATTTGTCGTATCAACATTGTTTATATTTTAACTATCTTATTATTAAAAAAAATTAATTTAACAAGCTTTTATACATAAAAGAATGCATTAACCATTCAACCCTAGATTCTTATCCACTTTACTCTTTAATGTTTGCATGTAGGCTACAATTATAAAATCTTAGAATCCAGAAAATTTTTTGTGCAACGTAAATGAGGTCTATTTAGCAAAACATTAGTAGATCTATATTGCATATACCATTTAACTCTCTTCACAAAAAGGTCACAGATCATCATACAAATATTAACATAGAATTTCTGTAATAGGAAGTAAAAGTACAAATATGTCTATCTTATGGAATTATATATTAATTTATAGAATGTATTTAAATTATTTTAAAACTTATTTATTTATATTTATATATATTTTATAAAATATAAAAATATATAATTTGCAACTTAATTTACAGACTACGTAAAAGATAAAAAAAGTAATTTCTTTTAAATATTTCAAAGAGAATATACGTTGAGTTTGAAGCTTTACCAGGTGATGGTGAGGATTTGAAGCCCATTGAACTCTCAGTTACCAGGCCCAAATATAAAGCATGTTGAGTCAGGCCTTTGTTGATCACCTTTAGTAAAAAAAACTAAAGATACAAACTTTTATATACATCATTTTTTTTTCAATTGTACCATTTTTAATATTTTAATTTTAATTTCAAAAAGATCTATTAGACAATTTTCTTCAAAAGTTTAAAAATATTTATTTATTTATTTATATTTGTGCATATAAATTTTGTAAATTATTTATAAATATAAATATATTTAAATTATTTTAAATTTTTTGTTCATATTTATGTATATATATATATTTTAAATTAATTTAAAAATATAAAAATATAATTTTCATAAATTAATTTACAAAATACAATTACACTAAAAGATAAAATTAAAAATAAAATTTAAAAAAAATACTAACACGAACTTTCAGTAATTATAAAAGTATAAATAAATTTATTTTACATAATTATAAATTAATTTATAAAATATATTTAAATTATTTTAAATTTTACTTGTTCATATTTGTGCATATATATTTTGTAAATTAATTTAAAAATATAAAAATATATTTACAGAAAGATATAATTTAAAAAATTAAAAAATCAAGAGGACTGCAAAAAAAAAAAAAGAATAAAAAAGATAAAAAAGCAATTCCCTTTAAACATTTCAAAAAGAATATTTTGGGTTTGAAGCTTTACCTGTGATGGAGTAGGTTTAAAGCTCATTTGACTCCCAACTACGGGCCGAAATGTAAACAACCTTGGGCTAGGCCTCCATTGATCCACCTTTAGTAAAAAACTATAGATCTAAACTTGTTTACATACCATTTTTTTTAATTGTATTATTCTTAATTTTTTAATTTTAATTTCGAAAATATCTATTATAAAATTCCTTTCAAAATTGTAAAAATATTTTTAAAAAAATAATTTTTGAAAATGAATTATATATATATATATATATATAATATTTTAAAATTTAATTTCTAAAATATATAAAATATATTTCAAAAAGCTAATTTTTGAAAGTATGGCCTTACCCTCCTTCGGAGCTTATATGCTTTTATGTGTGAGTTTGACACACTTATGGATTTGTATGCATTTTGGGATTTGGAAAGCAATGATGGCAAGACACTTTTGCAAGTAGGATGAATAATTACATAACACAAATTATATTCTATAATATTATAGGGATGAATATTTATTTGAATATCTATTTTTGTGATTAGAGTTATATGTAACTTTTGAAAATTAATTTTTAGAAGTGTATAAAATATATTTTTAAAAGTTAGTTTTTGAAAAATGTAAAAAGTATTTTGGAGCTCCAGACATTTTTGGACATTTACACTTTTGGACTTCCTGACAACTATAGGGATGATTTCTTATGTCCATTATAAATTTATAAAATATATTTACATTTTGAAGAACCAATTATCATTATGTTATGAAAGACTGCATCATAAATTCTTAAAATAGCATTTTATTCAATCACGCCTATTGGAGAAGGACATCTATATATATTTTTTTTAATTTTACACATCTATAATTTTTTGAATCTCTTGAATGAAAATCAAGACAATAGAACAATTTCTATTTATATGTTTAAGGCAATAAAGGATACTTACTGTATATTATACAAAATTAGGTTTCAGCAAACAAATTTTATATCACTTGTCACACCTTCGTTACTTATTATGCAAACACAAAAGTACACATTAATACTTATATTTTTCTCTTGGATATATTATATATCTAGATTAGTTCTTAAGCATATTAATTGTTGGTTAAACTTTATAGATTTTTAAAAAATTATTGTAAGAAATAATAAATAAACATTTCACAGATTATCAAATTGTAATGGTCGGTGTGGCAGGGAGAGTTTTTGTATGAAATCTTACGTGAATAAACAAACATGGCAAAAGACTATGATGGAAAGTATTTAGGGTTGCAAATTGAAGTTGCTATCCATGCTTTAAAGATCACAATGTCATTGTTGATGAATTTTTTGTTTTGTATTAATTAGGCACCAATTCTTGTTGTTCAAATAATGTGTGTTTTTTTATTAATTATTAAAATTATTGAAGATCAATTAATCCAAATTAATATGATTTACAATTTTATTGAAATTTTCCTTAGAAAAATATTGTGTGTAATTGAGATAAATTTGAAAGAAAACTCAATTTTTGGTGTAAATTGATCTAAAAGAAAAAATAATAATTTTGAATTATATATATATATATATATATATGACTTAGTTTTTGACATTTTAAAAAAGTGTAGTACAGTTCTTAATATTTTTAAAATGTGCTATATAGCCCTTTTATTAAAAGAATACGTCATTATAAGAATCAATTACAGAAAGTTTAAGTTTAATTAGTAGTGATGAATTCTAATTCTAAATATGCATTTGTGTTCATAATAAATTTATTTAATTTGAATAGATTTTGTCTCTTATTAAAAATATTTATGGTTTCATATATAAAAAATAAATAAAATAAGGCATTGATGTTCTCTAAACATTTTAAAAGAAAACTACCAGATGAACTATTTTATATATTTTAAAATATTAAAAACATTTTTTTTCTTTCTAAGTCAAAAGCTAAGTTGTAAATGATCTAAACTTTAAGGTATTAGTTTATATATTTTTTCCTTTTATTTAATAATCTCAATGTTTTAAAATTATTTTCTAATACGTTGGGTTTAATTTATGATATTGGACTGACACAAAAATATATGAAATAGATATTAAAATATATATACTAAACCAATTAGTAATAATATTTTTAAATATCAATAAATGTTTTAATTCTTGCATAGTCTACATTAAGTAATTTTACAATTTAAGTTAATTATTTTATTTATATTAATTATTATTTTAAATGTCAGTTATAGACAATAAATAAGACAGCAATTAATAAAATAAAATAAAATTATTTATTAAAAAATATTTATTATATAATATTCAATATTTTCTTTACTAAGTAATTAAAACAAAATATTATTTTTAAAATATCTTTTAACAAGAGCCAAAACTATATCTCTTTTCTCATATTTCTCCACAACCCAGTTTTTCATTTTAATGGGTTCATAAAAATTGTTATATAGAAATTTTCTAATCTTCTATATTTATAATTAAAGTTAGAACATAAAAATTGAGAATTATAATTAATATTTTTATTTATTAGTATGTTATTCAGTTTTTTTTATTTGTTAGTCTAATAATATTTACATTGTTGTTTCTCTTTATTTTTTAAAAAGTCTAAATACAAAACATATAATTAAAAATAATTAAAATTATGTTAAAATTTTAAAATAATAGATAAATATAAAATATTAAACAAAAAATATTTTTTTATCTCTTTACATTAAATATTTTTTAAGCATATTTAAGCTGGTAAATTATAACCACTCATTGAAAAGAACAAATGCTTATGTTGTTTTAAAGATATTGACTAGAGGAATAAATTATTTTTTTTATTGAAAAAATTATTAAATAAAACTATAAAAATAATTTAATATTCCTTTAAATAATAAAATTATTAAATAAATAATATTTATGTTAATCAATACTCTTATAACATTCGGTTGGACACTTAAAAAAAGAAAAAAGAAATTCTTGAACACAAAATTAAAGCAATAAATATTATTCTTTTAATTTTATAACATTATTTATATATATAGTTTTAATATTTAAATAATACCTAATAATTTATATAATTTTTTATTTTTTTTTACTATAATCAAATATTCTTACAAATACTTTTATATGAAGAAAGAGAAAGAAAGACATAATATCAACTTTATTAAAAATAATTTATGTTAAAATTAATTTATTTAATATTTTTTAAATATAAATTAATAAATTTAACTATTGAATAATATTTGATTAATATGATGAGCATACACATTACTTTTTAAAAATATTTAAAATTTATAAATATATTTTTATAGTTGATATTTACTTAGATTTTAAAAGATATTTTATATTTAAATTAATATTATTTGATAAAATATTAAATATTTTTTATATTTTATAAACTTTTTAAAGTTTACTTTTACATAATAATAAATTTTATTAAATTTATATCATAAAAAATATTATTAAATAAAATAAATTTAATATAATTTTTTAAAATAAATTGATTTGTTAACATATATATTTTTTGTTACAATTTTTTTTAATTCACAACAATTTAACAAAAAAAATTGATTTTTTCAAATAATATTTTTTATATTTATATAAATTGACATTAAATATATTAAATTCTTATGATTATACCATTTAATTTATTATTAAAATATTTTTAAATAGATAATTTTCAATAAATATAATTTTTTTAAAAAAAATTAAAATTAATATCATCATTTTTTTAGTTTTTAAAATTATTAATAAAATAATTTTTTTACGGTGTAACTTTAAAAAAAAATGATAAATTTTGCTAACTATGGTTCCTCCTCTCTATTTCAACTTAAAAGAATTATAAACATTCATCTTAATAAGATTTATATTCTAATATATTTTATTTTTATATTTTTTTATTATATTATAAATAATATTTTTTTCTACTTTTCCACATATCTTTATCCCTCAATGCATTTCACTATATTCCATTTTTGGATGTATGAATTTGAGGCGTCTTTCAACTTTCAAGGCTTTTGCTGGCTTAGTTTTTGGTCAAAAGGCCTTCCTGTTTAGGAAATCGAATGTCCCACAAACCCTTGACTGACATCGGCCTGCAAATGAGTTAATGCTTTATTTTAACATATGATTCTTCCTCAATCACTGCATTTTATTTTGCATATTCTTTGAAGTTTGACCCCCTTAATTTTTAATACTTTTCCCCGTTTTTATCTCACTTTTTATTAAGGCCTTTTATTTTTTCATTAAATAATTATTGTTAGTCTCTTCTTATTATTTCCCTTTCATTATTTCTATTTTCATTCGTTCATGCTTTACATATCCTATCATTTCCTTTTCTTTTAAAGAAAAAAAAATGCAGATCATACGTGTTGTTAAGATATTGCTTAAAGAAAATAAAAAAAGTTATGAAAAATATTTATTATATTAAAATAATTTTATGTACATAACCTTTTTAAAATACTGAATATCCAATGCATCTTCAAAGTAATTGCGTATGTAAGAGAAAAAAAACTCATTATTTTAAACATCCAATGTATCAAACATGTATCTAGGTGTTCGAAATTCACAAATACTGAATATCTCTAATGCATGTAGGTGTTTGAAATTTAAGGAGACAAAAACTCTTCAAAATTTGTATCAAGAATTGTGTAGTTACATAAATATTCTTTTGTGTATCCAGTCAGTTTAAGAGCAAATCTTGAAAACTGTAATCTATTAATCTGATGAACAATGTACCTTCATAGAATATAACTTTGGTTTCTCTTTTGATTTTGAAGATATATTTTTAACATAGATGTAGACAAAAAAGAATGAGACATAAAAAATAATTAAATGAGTCTTATGCCAAAAAAAAATCTTAACAATACATTTTTTTTAATTGACCATTTTTTAAAAATTAAAATATTTATAAAAATATTATTTTATAAAATAATATTTTAATTTAAAAAAAATAACCAATCATAAAAATGTGTAAAAAAAAAAAAAATTTGCTTGCGTTGCTCTTTTATATCAATAGCAACCATATCATCAAGTTATAAAGGTGAGAAGAGGAGCCGCAATCACCATTCATGCATTACAATTTACAGTGAATTTTACCTTCCCAAACACATATGCCACCCCCTACATCTCTTCCTAAATCTCAACTCCAATTTATTATCATCCATTTTTTCCGCGCATTTTCTTCTCTCTTTCTTTCCCTCTTTTCTCCTGTTAACTAATAAGCGGATTCTTGATCAAAGATTAACCCTTTTTTTTCATCTCCTTGAATTTTGAACACCAAACTTATAAGAGTTTTCAAGATTTGCTCTTGAACCCTTCAGGCCAAGTACCAACTAACTAGTGGCTTCATTTGAACATCTGGTTTGTTTTTTGAAACGGTGTTTTCTCTCTATTTTTATTTTTACATTTTTCTTAGGATTACTTTTCCCTTGTCATTAGCATCTGCTATATATACATAACAGAAATCTGAAAGTTTTTTTTTGTCTCTCCTTTTTATGGTAAAGGGAATGCAGAAGAATTTTAATAGACATATTTTGGCCGTTGAAGTCTTTAAATTTTTCTGAGTAGCATTCTTTACATGGATGAAGCCTCTGCCTGTGTGTTTGTGAGGCTAAACAGGAGCAGATTCTAAGTGAATTTTGATTGCTAATGAGATCTTGATGAGGGTGAGAACCAGTTTGTTAGTGTTGCTCTCATTGCCATGCCTTCTTTCTCTACTACTTTCAAGTGCTCAACTTCCACATGATGTAGTTATCTTGGCTCGTTTATTAGATACTCAGCTTCAAGATTGCGCCTTTAAGGCACTTTTCAATCCAAAAACTGGGGTACCATATGATGGTCAAGTGCCCACCAACCTAACAGGGATTAAAGTTTCAGCACTGAGGCTTAGGAGTGGTAGTTTGAGGACCAGAGGTTTTCATAGGTACAAAGAATTTGAGATCCCAATTGGGGTTGTTGATCAGCCTTATGTGGAGAGGCTTGTCTTTGTGTACCATAACTTGGGTAATTGGTCTCATAAATTTTACCCTTTACCCGGTTATTCATATTTAGCTCCTGTTTTGGGCCTATTGGGCTACAGTGGTGCCAATTTATCTGCTTCAGATTTACCTGAATTGAATATAAGGGCTTCTTATAAGCCTATTTTGATTAATTTCCCTGATATGAAACCAGCACCTTTTGGATCCTTGGCCAAGTGTGTGTACTTTGATTTGCATGGTTCAGTGCAATTTGACATTCTGTTACCAGGAAATGTGTGTTCAACAGTTCAACAAGGGCACTTCTCTATAGTTGTGGAATCAAATGCTCCATCACTGGCACCTGGTGGTGAAGTTCAAGGTGGTGGGAAGAAGAACAGGTTAATGTTGAGGATTGTGGTTCCATCTGTGGTTGGTGGGATTCTGTTGCTGATCATATTGGGCCTATTGTTTGGTGGAGTGAGAAGAGTCAAACAAAGGACAAAGATAAAGAAAATGGAATGTGTAGCTGATAACAGTGAAATATTGGATACGACATCAATTGGTAACACTAAAGTACCATTGGCGTTTGGGACTCGAACAAAACAAATGATAGAACATGATTACTTTCCGTAGATTTAAGACATTTTTGCTCCCCTTTTTTTCTGATTGGAATTATAAATTTTCTATTCGTAGTTACCAGTTAGTTCAAATTTGCTGTCCAAATGTTCAGTTCTGTTTTGGTGGGTTTCAATTTAGCTGATTTATTACTGGTACTCTTTTGCTTACAGTGGCGCACTGTTCAATGGCTCAATGTATGGGTGTGCGTTTACTTTGTTTATAAAATGACATTGACTGATTTATAGAGAAGTACGATTACTTCTTTTATTTTTCTTTTTTTTATGTTAGCTCAAACCGTCAAACATGGAATTTGGATTAGCAAAATGAAGGTTGTCTATTTGCTTTGGATGATTACATTAAAAAAATAATAAAAAAATAAAAATAAAAGATGTAGTTAAAAATGATTAAATATAGTTTTAGTTATTTCAAGATTTTTGAATTTTA
Source organism: Canavalia gladiata (assembly GCA_037954105.1). Lineage (NCBI taxonomy): Eukaryota > Viridiplantae > Streptophyta > Magnoliopsida > Fabales > Fabaceae > Canavalia > Canavalia gladiata. The sequence goes on along the minus strand of CM075664.1, from coordinate 41,119,506 downwards.
ACCTTAGTTTTCAACTCTTAAAATGTTTGGTTTTGATTTTTTTTTTCTCTTCAAAATAGATCTTTTAGTTCTTAATACAATCCATGTTTAACAGGTAAGGTACACTAATGTTTGACATGTGAGAAGTGATTAAAAATAATCTATTTTAAAAAAGAAAAATAATTTTTATATATACTAAAAATACATTATATAGTTTATATATCATCTATGATCATATAATTTATATATATATATATATATATATATATATATTAAAAAAAATAGAAAAATTTATACCATTAGATATAAGGTGCATATAAACATAAATCAATGTCTATATGTAAAAGTATTAGTATTTTTTTTAATGAGGAATCTAAATAAATTATTTTAAAAATAAATGACTAAACTAAGATTAAAGAATTTTTGGAAAATAAAAATATATTTAATTAAAAAAGATAAAATAAAATATAAAAATTATAAAAAAAATAAATATATAATAATTATTATTATTATTTGGGATTAAATTTATTTTTTTATTTTTTATTTTCTAAACAAAAATTTAGATAAATATTTATTTATATTAAAAAAAGTTAGGATTCATTAAGTATACATATATAAATAACATATTAGATGTTAAAATAAAATTATGTAATAAAATATTTATTTATTTTTATTTTGTATAAAAATTTATAAATATAATTTATTTGATAAAAATATTTAAACAAATGATTGAATTAATAAATCTTATATTTTATAAAAATTATTAAATTATTTTAAATATTAAAATTTGACAACTTATATTAATGAAATTTAACTCTTAAAAAAATATCAATTAATATTTTAAGATTATTATTTAAAAATTTAAAAATATTTTTAAAAAATATTATTAATATATTTTTTAATACATCTTAATATAATTATTCATAAAAATTTATTTTAAATTTTTAACCTGTATTTTTGAATATTGGTTAGCAAAACTCTATTAAAAAAACTTTTGACTTCTATGAGGTATTACTAGGCTCATGAAAGCATTTAGGGCAACTTTAATGCTCTTGTATAAAAGCTTGCTTTTCTAAAATTATGTAAATCAGGTTATATATATATATATATATATATATATATATATATTATTCATTAACAATTGAAGCACGATAACTAGGTTAAAAATAACCTTATGTTGGACTCAATATCAAAATAATAAAATTTGAGATGACGCTCTTATATTCAAATTTTATTAAACTTTTACCAAAATATATATTTTTTAAAATTATTTCATTTTCTAATATCATTTCAAATTTTTAATTTTTTTTTTATAAAAAATCATAATTCCAGAGTTTCAATCTAAACAAAACATTGAAGGATTAAATTTTTAAAATTTTAAAAGTTAAAGAAGAAAAGTTGATTTTTTTTTGAAAAACTAAATTATACATGAATTAAATTAAAAAGATAAAAAATATAATTAAATTTTAACTTTATTATATTATTATTTTTCCTGAATTATAAGAATTAGAATAAAATATGTTAGTAACAAAAAGTAATTTATTTATTTCAAAACAATTCCTATCTAATCCTACAAATTTGAGAAAATTTCAAAATTCGTACTCCAAACGTAAAATTTGGTTTACAAAATTAAATAAAATATTAAATCAATATGTTAATCTTTATAATTTTACTAATTTTTTAAATAAATTTTTATAATTTAGAAAACTTTTAATTAAATATTTAAAATTTTTAAATTAAAATTTAATGATTAACACCATTAAATTTTCATTAAAAATATATATTATGTATTTAAATAGATAAAAGATAAAATAACTAACTAATTTTTTTAAAAATTATTTTAATTTTATTTAGTATAGTAGTTACTTTATAACTAACAACATTTTTTTTCCTGAATGTTACTTGGAGTACCATTCAAGATTTTACTTATTAACTTAAAGTTATTATTTTTTATTTTATTTTTTTAATACTCTTTGATATTTTTTTTATTTTAATGTTAAAAGAATAATATAAATTTTTTTCTAAAAGTTGGAGACATAAATATTCTATTAAATTGACCATATGGCTAACAAGTATTAGATTATTGATTAAGTCTTTATAAACAATGTTATCATATATAATATTTATATAGAATAATTTATTTAATTTTTTTATAATAAAATATTTTATTTTTGTTGATAAAAGTTTTAAATTATAAAGATAAAATAAATATTTTTTATATAAATATTATTTAAATTTTTTATGAAAAATCAAAATAATATTTTTAATTCTAAAAAGGAAAACTATTGATTTAATAATATATTTTTGTTAAAAAATATCATAAATAATAAAATAAATTATAAAATTTCTTTTTCAAAATATGTATCCATCAAAATAATTATAAATTTATTTATGTTATCTAAATTTTATTCAATAGAAATGCATATAAATTTAATTAAATTAATAAAATTTATTATCTTTATTTTTAATACAATAATTTAATTTAAATAAAATAAAATATTAAAATTTATAGTTAAATAAAAAGTTTATAATACTTAAGTAATACTTGAGTGATGATATATTTATTTATTATTTTATCTTTATAAACTAGATTAATAATTAATTTTATTAAATATTTATAATTTAATTAATGAATTTTTCAAATTTTAATTTTTAGTTAACTTCTTAATTTTTAATTAATTTATCTACTAATTTTACCAATTACATCCTAAATATAAGTGGTATAACATTTTTTTTATTTGGTGCCACCTTTTTTCCCACAAATAATATTTGTCTATTCTATTTTTTTTAATCTTTTTCCATTCTCACAAAAGATGATCATGAAGTTCAAATTGCGGAATATATCCTAATGATGATTATAAGGTTTTGATCAAGGAGAGATGCTTATTTCTTTCAACTTAATTTGAATATATTTTCGTTGAGAATCGTAAGTCATAATAGACTATAATCAAGTATATTATCATGCAAAAAGAGAACTGCAGAACAAGTTAGTAGCGAATTCCCAATATTGTTATCTTTTGTGAAAAAATATCAAAATAATATATTAAAAAATAATTATTTGTCGAAAATAAAAAAAAAAGTTACCAAAATAAAAAATGTTATGTCACTCATATTTAACATTATAAACTTGATTATAAAATTTTAAATTATAAAGACTTAATTAAAAAATTAATAAAATTTTAAAAATTATCAAATGAATTTAACCTAAACAAAATCTCAACTTTAATGCTTTATTTAGTAATAATAAATTTTAAAAAATAATTTGTTTAATTTTATTTTTATATATCTATTTATTTACATTTATTTTATATAAAAAAAGGAATTAAATTTTGTAAAGTTTTGCAAAAATATTCTCAACTATCAAAGGGGGAAAAATAAGAGAAAATTAATTTTTTTTATTCTAAATTATTAAATATTTTTTTAAAAATAAAATAAATAAATATTATGTTAATAAAAATATAATAATAAAATTAAATTTTTTAAATTAAAATTTATATAAATAAAAAATTATACTATTAATATTTTTTTCATTCTCTTTTTTACTCTATTTAAATAATTTATTTTTACTTTAATTCTTATTTTTTATTTTATTTTTTTATAATTCTTTTCATCCTATTTTTCATATCATCCAAAACATTAATAGTTCCAAATTCAGGACTCTCTCTTAAAGACTTTTGTAAACATTATAAACATCACTGTTGGCTACCGCTGTGTATAATAGGACAAATGGAGAGTTTTGTCTAACTTTATCCGTCACAGGCCTTAATTTACTAACACAATTTTCTTTTAAAGCACAATTATTTTATCATTCCTTTTCTTAAAATTAGGGCGCTCAAAATGGGTCAAGTGTGATAAACTAACTCATTTAATTTGTGATAAAATATAAATTGAATTTGAAAAAATTCAGTTTAATTTGATTTTGGTCTAACTAATTATTTATAACATAAATTTTAAATGGCTCCATATACAGTAAGTCAACCTAAATGGATGGATCATTTGGATCTAATCCAAATTGACAACCCTTATTATATAACTTGACATTGGTCACAAGAGGTTTAATCATGTAACCTGCTTAAGATTTCTATCACACATTCCACTTACAAATTACTTTCTTAATTATTCTCAGAGTCAGTGGAAGATGAAATATAATTTTGAAAGCCAAATCTCGAGTTTCTTTGAGCTATTCTTTTTACCAATTTACTCGTTGTTAAAATAAATTGTAACAGGGTTTTTAGGCTTAAACCTCAATCAAGGGATAAATATTGACTAAGTCTCAGTAATTATCATCGTCACTTTTATTCTTTGTATCCTAGTGAGGATGAAAATAACACTGAATGTTTGAAAGTAATTAATTTTGAGTTCAACTGTGAAACATTAGATCATGGGAAATGACGAGGATGGTGGTTTACAAATAGGTGATATATAAGTTATAATTGTGAAGACAGTTGTCATAATTAATAAGCATGAGGGGGATTATAAATAAAGAAGCAATAAAATGAAGAAGAAAAAAAAATAGTGTGTTCCAGACCAATGAATCATTTCTTTTTGTCCTTGCTTCTATATTAGGAGATTTATCTGCAATGGAAAATGGAAAATGAAATTCATATATTTGAAATTTACACTCTTCAAATTTGGATGGGGCGGACGTAACGAAGCTATATATGCTATCATAAAATATTTAAATAATTGAATAATAATTTAATAACTTTAATTGAAATGTAATGATATTATAAAAACTCCAATTAGAAGTTATTATATTATTAAAAAAATTTAATTTTATAATAATTATTTTTAAATTTATACTTAGTATAATTTTTAATTAATCATAACCGTATAATAATATTTATATTATCAATATACCAAGCTTAAAAGTCTAACATATTTCTTTTTCTATTTCATTTTATTTTACTCTTTTTTATTTCATTCCACTCTATTTCATCTATTGCTAGATTTAATGTTCAAAGGTTTTTAACCAAAATTAAATAATTAGTTTAAACATATTTCTAATTTTTATATTTTCAAGATCATTTCATTTTAGTTTAATTTTTTATTTGAATTTCTATATTTATATTTTAAATATTTTGATCCTTTTTATTGACAAGATCATACAAATAATCAAGATGTGGCTGTCTTTTTATTAGTCATATCCCGTTTAGAAATCATTAAAAATTAAGAATGTTGAATAAAAAAATTGGAGACTAAAACTATACTTTAAAAAAAAAAACTAAAACCAAAATTCTATATAAATATAGGTACAAAAATATGTTTAATTCTAAATAATTTCATTTTCTTATTTTGATGTTAAGCTTTACAAAATCATTTAGAGTTGATTTGACTTGTAAAAATATTTTTTATTTTTATTTTATTTGTAAAATTTTAGCTTATTTTTATTTTATTTTATATTTTCAAAATTTTATATAAAAATAAAATAGTAAAAATATTTTTTTATTTTCATAAAATTGTATAATCGTAGAGTAAATTTTTTCAAAAAAGAAAACAAAATTGCAGGATTCCCATGAGTCCATGATCCACTATATAATTGTAACCTATCATATGGCGTTATTTGCTTCACAAGTTCTCATTCGTGGCCCAACATGCACGTTCATTTTCTGCAACTATACCTCAGACTCAGACTCCTAGGAATCCTATGCCTCCCTCTCTATATTCCCCCTTACCCCTCTTCCATTACAAATTCTTCTATTCTATGCCTTGATATATATATATATATATATATATATATATATATATATATATATATATATATATATATATATATATATATATATATATATATATATATCACACACCATATTATAATAATTTTATTATCATATATTTTCATAATATTTTTATCTTAGTATACTTTATTAATTACATTATATTTTTTATTTTTCATCTTATTATTTCATACTATAAACATAACATGTGGAGATTGTTAAAATGTCTATCGTTATATAAAAGGGAAAAGAAAGATTTTTTTTTTCTAACCATCCCTTCTTGGCATTAAATTTAATTCATGACTAAATGACAACAAATTTAGGAATAATGACTTGTGAGGAATCTAACACAAGCGCCCACAGCTGACAGTTCCACATCGATAATAGTCTTCTTCGAAATTTCCACCCATATTTTATTCCATTTATCGTAAATCAATATTTTTAAATTATATATTTTTATATATTAAAGATATTTTCTAAACTTCGATTGAAGATTAATTCACTTAAATGTAAAGATAATTAAAATAAATTTTCTTTTTTATATGAAATCTTTTCTGTACATAAATTAATTAAAAGATACAATTAATTAATAATTATGCTAGACTTTGTTAATAAAATTAAATCTTTTTAAGTAAGCACATTATTTTTAATATATTATATAACTTTAATGTATGAGACTTCACACAAAAACCCTTGAATTTGAAACTTGGACAATATATATGTCCACTTATTTATAAAACCTAAACTCTAGACCACTCATTAAAGTTCTAATCATAAATTACTATCTTAACAAATTTGAGTTATTAAGTGAAAATATATGAATAATTTTTTATATTACTTTTGTTACATTGAATGAAATTTTTTATATTACTTTTATTACATACATGTAATTAAGTTGTTTGATAATTATTTTCCATTTAATAGTGTCATTAAAATTAATTTAGTGATGAGAAATTTGAAATGAGAGTAGTTCTAGAAGAAATTTATCTTGTACACTGAAAAACGAGACACACTGATTCCCTAGTAATGAAGCCTATAAAGTTTCAATCAGAAGAGAATTGTATTGGTAGGTCAGTAGGGTTGGTTCGAGCCAGACAAAAATGGGGGCAAAAGGTGGTATAAGAAACAAATGGCATAACATTAATGTATGATATTTCAAACGAATGTGAGCAAGTTGATTTTAGTATCAATAATAGAGGTAATTAAATTGTCAAGATTAATAGTAGTTTTTTTACCCTTTGTATCTGGAAATTATATTGGATTTCCACTAATTCGAATCAAGTGAGGATAATCAATTAAGGGATAAATCTCCTGAATATCTCTTTTTTCCTTTAAAAGACTATACCTTGCATCAGAGAATTAGGCTATGTTTGGAAACCAGTTGAAATCACGATTGCAGAATTGAAATAAAATCACAATTATGAATGGAGCTTTGGAAAGAGTGAAACTAAATTTCGAAGTTTGTAAACTGAAACACAAACAAACATTTAAGCTCCTTACCAATAGGACCAACATAATTTGGTAGATTAATAGTAGTCTAAGTAACAATAACTTGATTTTCGCCCTCTATGATTTGATATTTTTTATTTGTTTAGGGTAGAGGAGGTGATGAATCTGGAGTTGCGTGATTAGGAGATTATTGGATAAGATATTTTTCTTGCTTGGTGGTGAATGTAAATAACAGAGTAGAGCATTGAGAGATAGCTGAATACTAACAATAACAAATGCTTGGAGGGATTTGATTATGATAATTTATTCTATGTTATGTATATATATAGGCGTGAAACATGAGGTGGTTGGTTTCAAGTAGTCTACATGCTCATGATCTGGTGCCAGTGGATCCGCATTGGTCATTGGGGTGGCCTCTTTGCTTCTTCTTTGCAACTGATTGAAGTGAATCCATCTCCATGCACCTTTATTGGAGGGTGTATGATTGCTTTTTTTAGCATTTTAATGATTGCTTTGGCATTTTAATTACCATTCTCTAGCTGAGAAGTTTCAGTCACATCACTGAAGGAGAAGCCCCTTTGCCTTCTTCTCTTGAAATGAAGATTTTAAGAGCTTTCATATCTTTCTTTGACTAACCCCCTCTCTCTAATACATAGCAGATTGGAAAATTATTTATTGAAAAAGACAAAAAACTATCCGTAGAGATATATATGTTTAAGGAAAACTTGCATATACAATGATACAGCACTGCATATGCAACATAAGTCAACAAAACAACAATTAAAACACTCAATACTGAGAGAGATAGATAGACAAATAGAGAGACACCCTTTAACGCTTGCTTTTACCACTAAGCTACAGAAGATGGCCCTCCATCCATATTTATAGTTTTTGTACCTTTCCTTCTTCTACTACCATTTTCTCTAGTTTCTTCGTCTGTGTTTAACCGGATCTTTGAGGCCAGACCCTATCTCAAGGAACCCTTTCTTCCCTCTTACACCCTTTGAATTTTCTCTAGTCTTTCTGTGTAACCTTTATTGGAGAATTGATGTCTGGTTTGTACAATCAGATTTCCTCACCTGCAACAGCAAGGGCCGATTCACCAAATATGAACATGAGAAGCAATTTTGATGCTGATAGGTAAATGGATTGAGGGGGTGATTCTTCTTCTCTTATTTATTGTTGAAGTTTTGATTTTTCTGGTAACTATATATGTATTCGTGTATGTTTGGTTCAATTAACTTATGGGTGCATGTTCTTATTTGCGTTTCTTATAGTCAGTACTTAACGGAGCTGCTAGCAGAACACCAGAAGCTTGGACCTTTCATGCAAGTCCTACCCTTCTGTACCAGGCTCTTGAATCAAGGTCGATTTTTCTATATCTATAATTCTATATATTCAAGGTCTTTTTTATTGAGAGTTTCGTTCTTTTTGTTTTTCTGTTAGATTCTACTGATCACACCTCTTATTTCACGTAAATTTGGCCATGTTTGGTTACTTGGACAAGTATCTCATTTTCCTTTTGTTTAGAGGACTATTATTTCCTTTAAAATGCACTGAATTGTTAAGTTGTGATCTTCTCACCATCTTGAAGTATAGTAGGTTTTCATCTCAATTTAGTGGTTAATGCAAACTCTATCATCACTAATAATTGCTAAAGGAATTAGAAGTCTATACTGTTAAATAAAATACACATGACTAAAGCAATTATGTGACCAAAGCAAACTTGAACATGATTCCATAGAATTCTTATCTGTCAACAAATTCATGAAGAGGAATCAATCATCTTAATTTGGTGAGTCTGGGGTAACCGAAAAGAAAGAAACAACAAAATGCTGGGGGGAATCCTTGAAAGTTTCTAAAAGATGGTAGCAATTAGCAATACTCGTTACTCTCCACAACAATGGACAAGGAACAAAATGTTTCTTTGATAAAAGATACCTCCACTTCAGTATAAGAAATAAATTAAGCATCTTCTTCTCAATGAGCAGATTAAACTTTAACTGGTCAACAATACTATTAAATATTAATGCTTGCTTGAACATTTTCTTTTCAGAGTTATGATGATTTGAATTTGTATCTGCTAGTGCTCCTTTCTGTTCATATTTGACAACTTACTATAGGAAGGCTTCATTCTTTATACTCGTTCTTATATTCTGCATTTCTTTGTTATCAGAGATTTTAAGAGTTTCTGGAAAGAATGGATTGATGCAGAACCAAGGGTTTAGCGACTATGACAGAGTACAGGTCGGAAGCCCCAAACCCATTCTTATGCCTTCTTTAGACATAACACCAAATTTTACAGGCTGGAACAGCCTGTCACATGAAGTAAGTAGTTTTCAATTTACAAAACCATTCTCCAATATCTAGTTCCCACCTTTTCTAGTTTCAATGTTAATTTATAAAACCATTCATGTAATGTTGTAGAAAAATTCTGATTCATAGCCAATCAAGTTCAGGCACTTAGATGTTTAGATTATCTGTTTCCACTATGTATAAGGTGGCAATGCTGTCTATATTTGATATGATTGATAAATTTTCATCAGTTCCCTTAATCTGGTTTTGTTGAAATAAAGCAACTACAGCTTGATTTCTTTAATTTTTTCATCCTTTCACTTCTTTTCTCTGTTTATCCTTTAGTCATTCATTTGCTAAGAGGTTAAATCCAATCTTACATCAGAGGTTAGCAGGAGTACAGGGACTAAATGTGGATTGGCATACAGCACCAGCCGTCCCAGGTTCTCAAGTTGTGAAGAGGATATTGCGCTTGGATATTCCTAATGATAGCTATCCAAATGTAAGATATGCAAAGCATTTGAATGTATTTGACTATAACTTTATGTAGGTGCATATCATGTGAGTAAAGCTAGTAACATCTTTTTGAATTAGCACTTCAACACGATTCTTATGATTATTCAATTTTCTAAAAAGTTAAAGTAATTTTTAAAAAATGATATACTTTTAAGATAAGTACTTTAAACTTTTTAAAAAATGAACTAACCATAAACAGTATGTTGAAAATTGTGTTAAAAAAAGTGTGATACTGACATTTTTTTCATGTTCTAATAGTTTTATGGTATTATACTGAGCTTTGTGCCACTAAGCCTAGCTTAAATTTCAGTTCAATTTTGTTGGACGGCTTCTTGGTCCTAGGGGTAATTCACTGAAGCGAGTGGAGGCTACCACAGGTTGCCGTGTATATATCAGAGGGAAAGGTTCAATAAAAGACCCAGATAAGGTATCATCTTTTTGATTTGTTGACATAGTTTTACTTTTTCACTTTTTTTTGGCTTTCACAACATATACATATGTTTGTAATAGCAACAATTTATTTCACTCTCCCTTTTATAATCTTAAGGAAGAGTTGTTAAGGGGAAGGCCGGGCTATGAGCACCTGAATGAACCACTGCACGTTTTGATTGAGGCCGAACTACCTCTCAATGTTGTTGATATGAGGCTGAGGCAAGCACAAGAAATCATAGAAGAACTACTTAAACCCGTGGTATCTATCTTTTTATAATTATAGCTCTTGTTGAACTCAAAATATTGCTTAATAAAAAGTTTTTTTTTTGTGTCTACTTTTCTCCTAGACATTTTATATAAGGTGTTGCCCATAATGAGAAAGAAACACTGCTTTTACTCCTTAGAAGCTTGTGTGGTATAAAACTATTTCTTATTCTCTTCCATTTTCATGAGCAGGATGAGTCACAGGACTTCTACAAGAGGCAACAACTAAGAGAACTTGCTATGCTCAATTTCAATTTTAGAGAAGATAGTCCTCAACTCAGTGGTAGTCTCTCTCCATTCACCTCTAATGAAATAAAACGAGCCAAAACTGACCAATAGAGAATGGTTACATTTTATGTGTTACCTTTCTGTATGTAAATTCTGTGCAGCTGCTATTGGAAGACCATGCAGATTTGCAGAACAAATTGTTGGGGAGAAAGGATAGTGGTGTAGATACATATTCATTGTCACAGTCAATTGCATTAATTACTAGACTTGCAAAACTAGGAGAAAGAAATTCTTGTTATTATATTTTGACCAGTTAATTAGTATATATGTAATGTCTATAAATACCACCATGCGGGGACTCGTTAAACTGTTTATGGTAGAATAAATATATTTATAATATTTAATATTATAATTTTGAATAAAAAATTATCATTTATTAAATTCCGAAACACATGTTAAAAACTTGAAACAATTCCATGTCAGCACACTCAATTTATTCAAATATTATGACCTTTCAATTCGAAACCTGCCACAATATTTTTGGAAATCATGAAAATATTTTTTAAATCAGGATGTATTCATATATGTGTCAGTATGAATATATACATTTATGATTCGACTTTATTATTGTTGGTTGATGATTGCATGGAAAGAAGTGTTTGATATGGGATAGTGAGGAGAATAGCAGGGTGGTTTGTTGTGATGGCCGTATCTTAGGGATAATGTCTTAATGGTAGGGCCATGGAGGTTAATGTAGACGTGAATGTTGTTGTACTGAGACTAGCTAATCTTCTTTTGGCTTCACTTATTAATGATTGTCTCTGTAAAGTGAGACTATTCTAGATTTCAGCTATTCCATCATGGGGCCATAATGTCTCCATCTTTCTCCCCCAACCCCCATTTAATTTTACACCTTATAAAGATGACCCTAAAGTCTGCTTTATAACTAAGTAGTCTCAATAATTAAGCTGAGGTGACGTGTCATCATTATATTAACATTCTTTTAGTTGCCCATCACAATCATAACTTATATATATTTCAGAGGAATCTTAATAATATACTTTTACTTAATCATTTTTTAAAATATTAAAATAAGTTTTAAATATGGTTATGAGTATTTTATTTTTTTAAACAATCAATTGTCAAAAATATGTTCAAAAAATATATTTCTAACATTTTTATATTTATATATCTAAATACAAAAGTTACTCTACTTTTAAATTTTTATTAAATTTAATTTATTATTTATTTTGAATAAACATTTATTGAATTTGTTCTATTTTAGGTATTTTGCAAATAAAACAAGGAAATGTTAAGGAATTAGTTAGGAATCCAAGAGTAAAAGATTTTTATTATAAAATATTAATATTGATACGTCTTATCATAATTTTTAATATATCTTTAACCAAAACATTGGTTAGATAAACTCAAAATAATAATTTGAAATACACCTTTATCATAATTTTTAATATATTTCTAACATTATTTTCAATGTGATTTTTTCTTTAACTAAGACACTGGTTGGATGGATTCGAAATAATAATTAAAATAGAACCGGTGAAATTAACACGAAAAAAATGAAACTCAGGATTTTTTATATCTTGACATTAAGTCTTGATATTAATTTTTAGTTGAATAAAGAATTAAATGATTAAAACATTTAGACGAGTCAAACAAATTTTAGATCACTAATTTTGGATTGGTTTGATCAATGATTCGTATCGATTTTAAAATTAATTGGATCGATTTATTTTTTCAAACTGTTGCTTCAAACAGTGTGATTAGTGGACAATATGTACAAAAAAAACTGGTTAACGTAACATTTATTTTATTTTAGTGTATATTTGATATATTGGGTTTTTATACATTTAATTAATTAAAAATTATGATAAATATAATTTTTAGAAAATTATGATAAAATTTAACATTTTAATAATTTAGCAATTATCATTAAATAACAGTATAAAAAATTTATACACTATCGATATAATTTAATTAAATTTTATTTTAAAATATTATTTATGCAATATATTTTTACAATGCATTTTATATTATATTTTTTCTTTGTCTTATTTTATATAATATTTTAATCTTATTATCTATCTTTATAATATATATTTTTTATACTTTTCTTATTTTTTATGCAGATTATTATAAAAAAAGTGAAAGTATTATTTCTTTTTTCAATGCCAGCCAAGTTAGCATAGAATAAAATTTCCTATCCTTGTATTCAAGGGGTAATAGTATGTATTTTTTTTTTCATTTATAGATTATATTTAGGAAGATCCTATTTTATGTTAATCATAATTTCTAAAACATTAAAAATATGTTTGATATATTTAAATAGTTTTTAAAAGTTTTTTTTGTGAGTTTAACTAATATTTTTTTATTAAAATCTTAAATTATCACTCATTTTGTGAGAATATTTTAATAAAAAATATAAATAAAATGCCCTTAAAAAATTAATTTATGAGAATATTTTTTAAGATTCATATTTAAATTAAAAAATAAATTAAGGTTCAAAATTTAATTGAAAATTTTATTATTTTATCATATAACCTCTTAATTTTAAAGGAATATATATATATATATATATACATATATATACTTTTTTGGTCCGACTTAAATTTTTTCTCTCCTCGAATGTAAAGAAAATTCAAAATTTAAGAAAATAAGTCACTTTTTATTTCATTCCCTTAAAGAAATTATCATAAAATTCTACAATTTTAATTACATAATAATCAATAATTATATGATAGCATAAATTTTATTTTACAGTATTAATAAATTTTAATCAAAATCAACATTCAATACATGGTATGAATATTTATAAATAAACTTAAATATTTATAATCTCTGTAAATATACTTAATTTTTAGTGTCTATAAAAATTCTTTTATTTCCATCACTAACTATTTCAAAATTTAGCTTTTGATGTTTGTTATAAACTTGTAGTTATAGATTTAATTAATATATGTTTGACAAAATTTTATTGCATGTAGTAATTTAGTGTATACATTAAAAAATTGCAGAAGTAATTAATTTGAGTGAAATATTAAAATAATTTTTTACATGATTCAAGATGAAAACCAAATTTATATTTTGTATATTTTTTAATATATACAATAAATTAGTAATAATTTTTTAAAAAATATTTATTAATCAAAAGAAAATATCTAACAGTAAAAATTAAAAAATCTATGATAAAAATAAAATAAAAAATTTACAATAACTAAAAAAATTTTCTTGTATCTATGAAAACTAAAATATATTTAATCATATCAAATATATGCGAAAGATAAAAAAATTTAAAATTAATTTTTTTAAGAAATATTATTTATAGATAATAACAAATAAATTAAAATTCAAATATAGGAGATTAAAACTTTAAACTTGGAAAATATTAAAAATCATTTTAAGTACTAAAATACAATTCTAATGATGATATATTAAAATCTTATTGATTAAAATTAAACTAACTAAAGTTATTGAATTTTGTTTGATTTTACAACTATTTAAAAAGAGGAAAAATTATTAAATTGATATATGAGTTAATAAATACGCATCATTACAAAATAAAAAATACACGTAATTATATAATAACAAGAATATTTTATAAAACTTGTTTTATTTTTAAGAATGAAATATAAATTTATAATTAAATATATATTATGTAAAATTGATGATTATGTGAATTACTAGTATTCAAATTTTAACATCAAATATCAATCCAAGTCCACGTGATAAAAAAATATTAATTTAAAATGAGTTATTTCAAAAATAATGTTTTAAAAATTTAGTTTCTTTTGACGAACAATGTATAGTTTTTTATTTTTAATAAAATAATGATACATTTTCATTTACAAAATTAATCATTTTAATACTTCTAAATTTAGAACTTTATATTTTACTTAAAGTAAGAACTTTTATATAATTAAAATAAAAATATTTAAATATATTTTTAATTTATTCAAAATTTTAAATTTTAATTTTATTCATATTTTTCAAAATAAATATTTTTAATTTCTTATTTTTTTATAGATAATTTTTAATCTTTGTTAAATAGAATATATATCAAGTATTAAATATTAATTTTTAAAATTAAAAAAAATATATTTTAAAAATAAAAAATTAAAATAATATTTTTATAATAAAAGATTAAGATTAAAATTTTAAAAAATTAAACCACATTTAATCCAATAAAAATTGTGGTATCAATTTATGTGTTTTTTTAAATAAAAATGTGTGTCGTGGAGTGGAGTGTTTGTGGACAGGTGATTATACTACGCAGTCGTATTGAACTGGGGATAGAGAGAAGTTTCAATCCAAAAGAGGGGAAAATTAGGGTTCAGATTCCATTTCACATCTGCATTCACCTGTGTTGTGTTGGAGCATCGCATTGTATCGAAGAAGATGGGGAAACAGACAATTCCGGTAAAATCGGTGACTTACGCACTCTCCCCTTTCCAGCAGAAGGTAATGACCGGTCTCTGGAAGGATCTACCAACAAAGATTCACCATAAGATCTCCGAAAATTGGATCAGCGCCACTCTGTTGCTCAGTCCCCTCGTCGGAGTCTACACGTAACTTTCTTTTTTGCCTCAATTTTATTACATGATTATTATATGGTTGTGGTTGTAAATTCCGTCAGCTTTCGGATATGAATGATTAGAATTGATCTCCTTAGGGTTTTTACCAACATCGAACACCTATTTAATTTTGCTAAGCATCTTATTGTTAATTTCTGGAATATGTCCACTCGTGTGTGCCTTTTTTTTGTGTATTCTTTTTGTATTCTGATATGAAGTCTGAATCGCTAGGGTAAAGGAAACAGTTTCATTTCAATATACACTAAATTAACTATATGATATGCCCTGATGAACTTTGATAAACTTGATGCTTAACTACTTGCCAAGATGCTGTTAAGTTTGATGCACCTTTCAATGTATTCGTGGCCTCTTTAGGTGTTAGCAGTGTTTTTCTCCATCTAAGAATTTTGTTTTACTGTGTGATAGGGAACCTTAGTTCCTTCGCTTTATTCTTCATGGCAAAGTTTCTTATTTGAATTGAGAATGAGAACTTGCCACTCCTATCTTGAAGATATGAAGTATGCAGTATACTAGGCTTGTGTCTGAGGACATCATATCTGTCCTCGTGTTTGTGTCAATAAGAGCATGATGTGCTGGTCTGCTGAATGGCTCTGTAGGATGTATCTGCATATTTATGGATGATTTGGTTATCTTTGTATGTTTTTCTCCCTGTTTTTGGTGGTGTCATTTGAGATTACTGGCTTTGGTTGTTGCTGAAACCATGGTTGAAGCCAATGCCAATTTTACCTGCACCATGCCTCCAAATGTGTGCAATATAAGGTTGTCAAGATTGAGATTCTATCATTTCTATGTAGGACTGGAAGGGGAGGGTAAACACATGAAATGTGAGATTATATCTCAGATTATAATTTTCTATCTAGATTGTAAAATTAAATCTAGATGTGCACACATACAAATAATGTAATTAAGCAGAATAACCTTAAATTGTAACTCACATTTAATTAAACTCAAATTATAATCTAATTAAGGTTATAATTCATAAAATAAAAGATATATAAAGTTATTTACATGTAAAACTAGAAGACAGCCAAAGCATCCACCAAACATAGTCAAGAGTTTGTGGGTACTTTCCTAAAGGTCAAAGATTGATTTTTTTTTTTTTTGTATTTTTGGGTCTTCGCCCTTTATGTTATTTGAAAAAAAAAAGAAGTTCTGGGATGCTTCAACAGAGTCAAAAAGACAGAAAACCAAGCTCACTTCAATGAAACATCCAGCCACCCTCAAGTCAATGACTCAGATGCAGGCAGCACCTTGATGAAGTCCCATCCCCATGAGCAACCCTGCCTGATTGTTTCTGCCTTCCAAACTCCATTTGGCCAAAGAAATTATTTTACTTTGTGAAATCATGCATGGTACCATGGTTTTATGCATAGGTAATCATGTAAAGTCAGGTTTGGGGAGTAAAACAGATAAACTCAATCTTGAACAAAGGGGAACACCAACAGAGTTGTCGCACCGCTGAGAGTCACAGCACCACTTATGCAGTGGAACGGTGTCTTAGAGCCTCTAGTGATCAGAGATGTGTGTGTCAGGGGAGGGAGGAGCCAAAAGAGGGGTGGGGTTGGAAAAAATGGGTTGCTCAGCCCTGCCACTTACATGGTGGCTTGTCCAGATTTATGAAAATTGCCCTATTTCAGTGATGTCACAAGCTTGCCTTACAATTTTATAATGTTCTCACCAATTTGAGTCAGTACAAATATTTGGATTGAAGCCTCTGCACAGAAAGTAAAGTAAGATTGTGCAATACTTCAAGGAAGATTGCAATTCTTTTTTTTAGAGTATAGTGGAAGTAATTGGATTTATACCTAGGACCTCATGCAAACTATCTGAACTTCCCACCACTAGGCTGACCCTAGTGGGTTGGAAGATTGCAATTTGAATTTTGATCAACATTGGTGCTATATGTTACTATTAACTATGCCATTGTGCAAAATTTTGTGGTACATCACCTGCAACCTATGAAGAAAAAATTCGAGAAAGAAAAATAGAGGTGTTGGGTGGGAATGAATAGTTTCTTTCATTTCATCCTATTTTAAACAATTCAAACAATTATATTAGAGTAACGTCATTCTATTCCACTGATTTTCCTCTCCTTCTCACTATCCAATATAACCTCAGCAACCATTGTTGTAACTTCTATCTACTAAAAGATCAAGGAAAGATGAAAAAATTAAATTTAACTAGATATTTGATCTGGTATTTTTTTTCCTTGAAACAAGTATGCTAACTTAGCACTGGTCATTAAGTAAAATAGGGGCCGGAATTGAAATGAAATTAGCTACACTACAGTAATTCTCTGGAGAGATGGATTTGGAGCAGGACAAATGCTGAATTAATTTATTTATAATATATCCTGCCATGAATCTCAAAGTGCATCTCGTGATGAAAAGCTCAACCTCTTGAGTGGTTCATCTCTCCGTAGAATTGCTCATTAGCTAAGTAGCTTTGACTGAAAAGTGACTCTCTCTTTACGGGTAGTTAAAGTGTATGTCTTTCAATGGATGCAGGTATGTTCAAAACTACCAGGAGAAGGAGAAGTTGGCTCACAGGTACTGAGCTCATGCAAGAGCTATTGGATAACCTTCAAGCTTGTTGACTTGCTTTTGGTCAGTCAGCCAATAATGTGATTATTGAAACTCTCTTACCCTTTGGTTTTGAGATGTCCGAGTTTGAGACTTTTCAACTTCGACAATGATTATTGATAGAATTTGTGTTGCCAATAATGCCAAAATTGGTTTGCCATGAATACCAAAATGAGTTGGCACGTTAAACATCAGGATGATTGAATCACTTTTATCATTTTTTTTTTTATAATTCGATTCAAACATGCTTTCACAAATAATCACTGAATTTTGACTAATTTTATCAGCTGTTTATCTCTGAAAAAAATAGCATACCTCTATCAATATGAGCCTTTTCAACGTAATATTTTCCCAAATTTTGCTTATAAAATTAATAATTGAATTCTCATTTATTGGTTCTTACATCACAACCAAGAATTATAATTTAGACGACTGATATTGTCAGTGGCCCTTATAAAGTTTCGATCCATATAATTAGGTCCGTAATGAACTTCGTCGTTTGATTGATAGGTTAAGCCACTTTATGGATAGGGAGGTGTCAATAAGTTGCGATTCATATATAAAAAACGAGTATTGCATTGTCGTTTGGATGTTAACCTTTCACATCTCTCGAGCAAGGTGATCTGTTAACCTTGCATACTGTTTCTTTTGGCACAAGAGCCTGACATACTATAAGTATACATTAGATTTACTATGTTTTATAGGCTGATGTACTCCAGGAATCTACTATCTCAATATTCATGCACCGTGTCATATTTCATTGTTCGTTGGCAGCATGAATTAGTATTTCATTATTAATTCGGACCATGTTTTACAACTTAATCTGTGGTTGATTGCTCATTGTAAATGGAAATGGTATATATATATATATAGTTTAGGTACTTCAGACATACTTCAGGTCCTTCTTAGGCCGGTCTTATTAATATTTCTTAAGATTTACGGATAGATAGTGTCTGAAAAATAGATTCAATCAAAATTTAGGGCTGGATGATGATAAGATTACCCGTCTCAATCCGTCCCTCACATTCCCATCATAAGTATACCATTCAATCTTGAAAATAGAATAGCTGGTATAACAAGTAAGCTTTTTGAACTAGCTCATCATGAATCAAGACTTGGACGGACAAAATATACGTAGTAGGCACATTGGCCACTCAAAAAATTATATGTAATTGATATTTTATTTACATTTAAAGAGCTATTTATCCTTTTTAAATTATTACCAAGTGTCTTCTTTTTTGGTCGATAAATGTCTTAATTTTTAATCTTTTTTACTTTCCAATTTCTTTTTGGATTAGACAAGTTATTTTAATCTTTTTTAAAGACACTATTTTTTGATTGGTAAATAAATAAAATTTTATTGATCAAATATAAATAAAGTCTAAAATCAATATATAAATTATCAAATACATAATAGATAATTTTTTGATTAAATTTTATCACAAATCATAAATATAATCTTAATTATAAATCAATAGTTAAAATAATTTTAAAAAAAAATACAAATACGTTTAATAAATATATTTTAAATTAAAGTTTATATGAAGATAGAATAAAAAAGTTAGTATAATATTAATATATTTGCACTTCAATTTGGTGTGATTCAATTTTCACCATAGAATTTGAAATCCAATCAGGCTGTATAAAAGAAATCTAATCTTTTAATATTTCTGTTAATGCTTTATTCTATTTTTAACCTTTTTAGATCAGTTTAGCTGGTTGAAACAATTTAAAGCCTGTTGTTGAACACTCCGGCTTCAATGCATAAAAAATGAGATTTGACTTCTTTAAAATAAATAAATATGCTTGAAAAGATAAAATATAATTATAACTATTGATTAAAATTAACGGTTAATATTGTAAAAGCACACACACACACACACACACACATATATATATATATATGCATAACAAATTAAATTAATATCAATCTAATCCCTATAAGACGAGTGATATGTTTGTCTTTGTAAAGATGAAAAGCGTCAGATTAGTTGTTTATAGAAATTACATCAATTTAGTGTTTTTAAATGAGAAAATATATTGTTATCAATTTAGTCATAGAATAACAATGTTAATGTCCATATTTAATGTTAAAGGATTAAATTGAGTCATTTTTCTACTGTATTAAAATTATTTAGACCTAATCTTTTGGAACTGAAATCTTGCTTATTTTATAGGTACGGAATCGATTATTATTATACTTTCCAATTAAAAAACATATGTTCTAATGAAATTATATTGTTCAGATTAATGTAGCAGATATTGTTACATGATCCCTATAGAATCAACCGCAATGAACACAGTATTCTCCTAATTTATGCAAAAATGTGAGTAGGTTTAAATTAACAGGTTCAGAAAATCTATACGAGGGAATGAAAACCATTTTATATAATGAATATTTTCCTTAACTTTAATTTTTAATAAAATCATGTGTGATGGAGCTTTATCTCTAAAACAAAGTAACTGGGAGTTAGTATCTATTGTGGATAACATGCATTTCAATAATATTCAACGATTGAAAATGAATTTTATTCAATTATAAACCACATGGCTCCTCCTAAAACTACTAAAACAAGTGTTTATTTAAACGAGAATCTCAGCACTCTTTCCTTCGTCATCCGTTGATAGTTTCAACTGAAGCTAAAAATAGTTGCCATGATGACAAATGACAAGTCCCACCTTCAAATTTTAATAGTTTACTAAAACCACTTTTGCAGGTCAGATTGCAGAGCCAGCATGCGGCATGCAGCATCAGCATGCTTTTCCGCGAGTGTCATTGTTAAAAGGTCAACGACAACTTCCCTATACATTATATTAAATTTGTCTGCATAGTACCAAGAAGCAAGATATGGGTTGGTTCTATGATGACTATGTGATAATGTTAAAGTTACTCCTCTAAACAAAATTGAAAGACTGTAAATCAAATGTTCAATTCAACAGCAAAATCCTTGTTTAATGTAATTATTATGTTATATATATATATATATATATCATTGGTGCATGGTTGACCACTATCAGTAGGTGTAATTGAATGGATGATAATTCAAGTTCAAGGCCCCTACTGGGGAACCAGAACCAGAATGAGAATCATGATGGAAACTCTTTTAACTCGCTTAGAACCGCTTTCTTGTCCAAGCTTCCCGATAAGCTCCGTTCTGGCCTCGACTCTGAGTCTCCCTTTGAGTTTGATCACCATCTCTCCGCTACCTCCAGTTTAAGCCAAGGTCTCTCTCTCTCTCTCTCTCTCACTAAAAGTTAAAGTTGGAGTAATTAATATATTAAATTAGTTTCTGAAATTATGATTATCAATTAATTTAGTTTTTAAAATTAGAAAAGTATCATTTAGTTACTAAAATTACTAAACAGACATTTTTAGTAACTCATTACTAACCGACTAAAATGGCCTATTTTTTATAATTTCATGGGTTGAAATGATATTTTCACTATCTAAGGGACTATTTTATTTATTTATTTGTACTTATGATTTCAGGGGCTATTATTGTTATTATTAAAGTTGTATCTTAGTCTTTTGACCATACACTTAAAGACAACCTTTTAATCGACCGGAGGTTGTATCACATTCAGTACTTGATTAGATTATGGAATGTACTTTTCTATGATGTTCTAAAATCAATCGCATCAAGATAAGATTGTTTATATTTTCAACTCGCAATTTTTCTTGTAGTCTTACTAAATCCCTGCATGAAATGAAATTATATAAATCTAATTAGCTTGAAATTTTTTGAAAATTTTGGTTTTCTTCCACGAGAAGCTGCTTCTAGCGGTAGTCTTGTTAATAGTCACTTCAAGGTGTTGAAATATGATGACTTTTGAGAACAAACTCTCAATCCAACAATCTTAGCTACATATAACATGTTGAACTGATGTGTACAAACACAAGAACAGATAATGTCCTTGAGACAAGAGTCATTGAAGGTGCTTTTCCAAACAAATCAGCTAACAAAGGAAGAAATACAGGAAGTACCAGAAAGATTGTTCAAATTAGAAGAATATTCTCCTTGAAAGCATTGCAACAAGCCATAAACCTTGAAAAACACAGTTGGTGGAGGCCAGATGCAAAATGTGACAATTGTCCAATCTTTTCAATATTTTACAGTCTAGATTATTTATTTTTTATTTTTCACTCGAAAAACAAATTTGAACCTTTACCAAAACCTTATTTTGATCCAATAGTTATTAAGTCACTTACTGCTTTGCGTTTTGAGTTCTGCAGGAGAAAACCATAAAATATTTAGTTTGGATATTTTGATAGAAGAATTTTGAAAATGTCCAATTCACAGTGAAGGAATTTCTCTATCACTTTTAGGCAGCTGATTGCTTTTATTCTGTCATAGAATCGTGATCTGTGCTCAACGAACTTTTCTTTTATTTGAAATAACTTGTTTTCAATATTTATAGGAGAGAAAGAATACTATGGAAAACAATTTGCTACTCTAAAATCATTTGAGGAAGTTGACTCCATAGTAACGGCTGACTGCACTGATGTAGAAGACATTGAAAAACAAGCTCAACATGAACGAGCAATGAAGATTTCTAATTATGCAAATGCAGCTTTATTGGCAATGAAGGTGATATTCATAAGATGTATATATTCATTTATCACTAAAACTTCAAGTAGTTCTTCTGAATAGAAGGCATGTTATTGAAATTTCATAAGAAACAGTTTCTGACACAGTTATTTGAACTTGTCCTAGCATAAGCTCCCTTGATTTCGGTTAATTGCATGTATCATACTTGTTGACACTGGCTTAGTTAAATAACAATATTTATATGCATATCTAGATTTATGTGACAATAAGGAGTGGGTCAATAGCGGTTGCTGCATCAACATTGGATTCTCTGCTTGATTTCATGGCTGGTGGCATACTTTGGTTCACTCACATGGCAATGAAGGATGTAAATATGTACAAATACCCAATTGGAAAGTTGAGGGTGCAGCCAGTGGGCATAATTATCTTTGCGGCCGTCATGGCAACACTTGGTGTGTTGAATTTACTTAGCCTATTTCTTACTTTCAAACTGTTTATTTCTTGTTACTTAATGTCATTATCTATAATAATTTCCTTCTCTTGGGAGGTGCATGCAACAGAGTTGTTTGTGTTTCATTTAAATAATCTTTTCATCAATATTTCATTTTCTCTTTTTCCTCTGATGAGTATCTCCATGCAGATTACAATGGTGAACTTATGCAAAATTTTCTCATTTTGTAACTTCAAACTTCAATTGTGGTATACATATGTACCTCATGACTCATGCAAATATTTGCTAAGACCATTTTATGCCTCAAATTTCTATGATATTGCCGTTGTTTGTTGAATCTGACTAGTTGAAAGTTCTAATGTTAGTAAACTTAAAGATCATACCTTTTCATGAACAACCGTTGAACAGAACTTTAAATGATTAGGATTTCTAATTTATGGAATTCAAGAATGGCATTCAGCTTAAGGTTATAGCTAACGATAATTTATAACTTAACACCGGTTTTATATGGTAAGAAACAATCATCTGTTTCCTCAATAATTAGAACATAAATCAGAAGATCCAGTGCCCAAACTTTGCCATACAAAATTGATAGTATTCAGCTTTTTATCATACTAGAATCTGAGAATTTGAACCTATTTTTGTAACATATTTAAGCATACATATAAATGTTTCCTGAATCTAGTATACTTGGGTATAGATTATATTGTTTTTACAATTGCTTATAGAGCAACTCAAAAGTATTCATATAAAGGAAAACCCAGTGCCCAAGGCTCCCACCTTGTGGGGTCTGTTAAGATGTCTTATGATCAATTAGTATGAGGCAAGGCACAGATTCATTTGGAAACATGAAAAAGAATAGATTACATATAATCCATTTTGATACAGGCTTTCAGGTATTAATCACGGCTCTAGAACAAGTAATAGAAAATAATCCATCTGAGAAGATGTCTTATGATCAACTAGTATGGCTGTACTCTATTATGATATTAGCAACAGTGGTGAAGCTTGGTCTCTGGCTTTACTGTAGAAGCTCAGGAAACAAAATTGTCCGTGCCTATGCAGATGTAAGTGTCCTTCTCTTTTGAGAATAAAATGCTTTATGAATTGAGTTAAGAGAGTGTTGCAACATCTTTCAAATTCCAACTTGCAGGATCACCACTTTGATGTTGTAACAAATGTGGTTGGATTAGTTGCGGCTGTTCTTGGTGATCAATTTTACTGGTTGATTGACCCTGTTGGTGCTATTTTGCTAGCAATTTACACTATTACAAATTGGTCTGGCACTGTAATGGAGAATGCAGGTAATTCTGTTACTATATCCATATCAGAATTCCTATACTTAAAGAAAAGTCAAAAGCATTTGCTTTGTAAATTAATCACTTTTTAAAAATAACTTTGACTTCTTAAAAAACTGACCAACTATAAAAAAATATGCTGAAAGAAAAAAAGGAACCATACAATATGATAATTATTAGCAAGAAGTCTCAATATCCACCTACCTAGTGTTTTGTTGGGATGATAAATCAGTATTTCCAGGGAGCACTAGGCATGCCAATCGTAAAAAGTACTAATGTGTTAGTCAAAGAGAAAGTACTTTCTGAATTTCATACTATGAAAAGATTTTTCAATATAGAAAAATAATGAATTATTTTTGTTTTGGGTAAGCTATGATCAGCTGCACCTTCCTTGCATTACCTTATATTAGAATGGATTGTGGAGGTTCTTATTATGATAACTTGCTATGCAGTTTCACTAGTGGGACAATCTGCACCTCCTGAAGTTCTGCAGAAGTTGACATATCTTGTCATAATGCATTCTCAAATTAAGCGCATTGACACTGTCCGCGCCTACACATTTGGCGTTCTATATTTTGTGGAGGTATGCGTACAAAATCAAATTCTAGACCGTAACCTTATTATATTTGTTATTTAATTTGACTTTCCAATGATAGATACATACAAGAATCTAACCCTCCCCTTTTTTGTAATATTTAAGGCAAAGTATTTTTGTTCCAACTTTGCATAAAACATACATTCACCCTATTCTAAACATGTGTTGTTGTGTTTACTATGACTTTTCTTTTTTGATATGGATTGTGAATTTTCATTATTATTAATTTCACTTTCCTTATAATTTTGAACATAACATTTGATGTTCATCTCGTAATATTTTTGTTGCTTGAATTTTTTTAATAAAGTCAAAAATCAAAATAATTAAATCAAACAAAACTGTCAAAAATTAATTTAATTTTTATAATATATCTCATTCAAACCAAATCAAACCGTAAATATTTATTTACAGCTGATTTGGATAGTCTTTTCCTGTAAAATCATAACAAATTGTACCATAGACACTCCACGGTAGTATATTAGAAATAATTTTACATCCAATTTCACCTTGAAAAATGTTAACAAATATTTGGTGGAATAAAATTAACAAGAATTTTTTTTTTAAGAAAGAAGGGAAAAGATTCTTGATGGATACTGTCCATATTTCTCTTATTTTTCTAGTTTCTTCTTTGTACTAACACCAGGATGTATAAAATTAATGTTTAAACATGTAGGGACTAAAATGCCTGTTTGTAATCGCTTATATCTCAACACTAATTTTTCAAAAGCACCAGCAGAAAACTGAAAAAATAAGCATTTATTTCTTCAAAATAAGCTGAATCAAACATACACACTTGGCACAGATTTTAGTATCAAGAAACTGGTTTGGCTTCATAAATTTTGAAAGGCATGGCAAAGAAAAGATGTAATAATTTTATGGTGTTATTGGTAATAGGTTGACATTGAACTGCCAGAGGATTTACCCTTAAAAGAAGCACATGCCATTGGAGAGAGTCTACAGATAAAATTAGAGAAACTTCCAGAAGTTGAGCGGGCATTTGTTCATCTAGACTTTGAATGTGATCACAAACCAGAGCACTCGGTTCTTAACAAACTGCCAGACACTAAGCCATAAGTGCATTTGAAATACATATATAACAAATGTAAACTTCTCTACTAGTTTAACCTTCATTTATGGTTTTTGAATAAAGAATAAAAGATCATTATACAGTTATAAGCTTATATGATATCGAATTCTCAATCATGCTGGGGACATCTATTTATTGTCTATTATGACATATAAAAGTTAAAGCATGAAATAGTTCTGGCAGATCATTTTCTTTCTGTTTTTGTTGTGTGCCAAGTAAACAATTTTTCATTGTTATAATTTCTTATTTCAAGATTTTTGAACTCTTTTAAACATATTGTTATCAATCCTTTTTTTATATTTATTCAATAGTTTATTATCTTCTTTTTCTCTCTATGTTTTTTATTAATTATTTTGGTTAGCTAGTTAATGGGGTAGTTTACTTTTTTTATGTTGAGTTCCATAAAGTCTAATTCATGTTAAAATAAAATGAATGAAGATTGTATGAAATTATAAGAAACAAAGGTGTGACTATTAATTGAAAACTAAAGTAAAATGTGTGGCATTTTTAAATTCTATATAATTTGTGAGGAATGTGGTTATTAACTAAAGTAAAATACATAATTCTAAGAAAAGTAAAAAAGACTACATAATATTGGAACCCGGAAGTGTTTGGGACAATCACTTTATCTAAATGATCTTTTGAATAAATGAAATAGTCAGAACTACCATCAAATGGGATAATTTATTAATAATTTTTAAATTTGAAGCATGAGCTCCTATATTAAATTCTTATAACTCTTATTTCATGTCATGCAAGTAAATTATTTTTAATTTTTTATTTCTTAACTTTTCCACTCCTCTAATCATATTATGTTGCTGACATTTCATTTTTATTAATTTCATTCTTCATTATTATTCTTTATCTCTTATTTTATCTTCAATTTCAGATTATTTATCTTATTAACTTTTTATCCAATTATTCTCTTTTCCTTTTTATATTATTTTATCATTATTTATGATTCTTTATTATTTATTTTAATTTTATATAATAATAATAATATATGCAAATGGATAACAAATACTATTAAATCAGTGTTGTTCATAAAAATATTAATTTTTTTTCAGAATTTTTTATTACAATTTTAGCATCTAGAATGATTAAATCGCCTTCCAAAACCATTAACCAAGACCCAAATAGCATAACATATTAAATCTAGTAATGTTTACATGACAAAATACAGCATTTCAATACCAAAATATTTAATATAATCCAAAAAATCCAAAATATAACCAAATTCTTCCTATAATATTACAAAATGGAAGATTCAAGATTACTAAACAAGAAAGACCTACCAAAGAAGTGAATTTTAAAATGAGGTATTTTTTTTAAACTAATAAAAGTATTGTATTAAAGTTATTTTAATTTTGTTTGAATTCAAATTTGGGGTGTAAATATTTTTTTGTTAAAACTATACCTATAATATTATTTATCTATAATTAATTCTGATAAAAAAGTAATAATTATATTAAAATGGGCTATTTTTATAAAAATAAATATATTTATTTAATTATTTTTAACAGTGTTTATTTAGTTAATTTTTTTAAAATTACTGTAATAAGTATAATTTCTGCTTAATAATTTTTAATAGTTTTCATTTGTTTATTTTTTTAAAAAATTACTGTAATAAGTATAACTTTTGCTGAGGAGAGTTTTTTTATTATTCCATTAACCGATTCTAAACGAGGTATAACAACTAGGGATGGAAGTGAATAATGTCGTCCGATAGGGGCCTATGGCTTGGCTCGTTTAAAGCCTAATTAAGCTCAGCTCGTTTAATAAATAGATAGACTCAGACTTGTTAAAAAGCCTTTTTAGATAAACAAGACAGGCCTAGACTTATAAAAAAGCCTATTTAACCTATTTAGGGGCCTATTTATATTTATATTTATATATTATATATTTATATTTATT
This sequence comes from Canavalia gladiata, assembly GCA_037954105.1. Classification (NCBI taxonomy): domain Eukaryota; kingdom Viridiplantae; phylum Streptophyta; class Magnoliopsida; order Fabales; family Fabaceae; genus Canavalia; species Canavalia gladiata. The sequence goes on along the minus strand of CM075664.1, from coordinate 41,091,539 downwards.
TTAATATATTATATTTATATAATATTTATTTTATATTTTATTTACATAATATTAATATATATATATATATATGCTTTCAGCCTATTTAATGGCCTTTTTATCTTATAGACTTTAAATTTGCAAGATTTTTTAATTAATTATTTATATAGGCTTTAAATTTATTTATTGATTTTTTTTTGTAATATAAGCTTTTAAATAGGCTTACATACCTTGTAGGCTTTAAATCAGACCAGACAGAAAAAAAAAAAGCCTTTAACAGGTAACAGGCCCAGACTCAGGCCTCAAAATTTTTAAACAACTCAATTTTAGATCTAACTCGGAAAGGGAAATGTATTACTTGCTTACAAGCAAAATCTAAAGTAATGCCTCATGACTTGTATACGCCCTTACCTGTTCCTGAATATCCATGGACTGATATTTCTATGGATTTTGTATTAGGGCTGCCTAGGACCTCGAAAGGAAAAGATAGTATTTTTGTCGTTGTAGATAGGTTTAGTAAAATGACACATTTTATTGCTTGTTCAAAAACTAATGATGCCACTCATATTGCGGACTTATTTTTCAAAGAGATTGTACGTTTGCATGGCTTACCTAAGACTATTGTAAGTGATCGAGACGTTAAATTTCTTAGTCACTTTTGGAGAACCTTGTGTGGTAAATTGGGCACTAAATTATTATTCTCTACTGTGGCTCATCCGCAAACAGATGGACAAACTGAAGTTGTGAATAGAACTTTAGGCACCTTATTACGTACTATAATTCAAAAAAATTTAAAGGATTGGGAGAATTGTCAGCCTCATATTGAATTTGCATATAATAGGGTTGTTCACACATCTACTTCATTTTCACCTTTTGAGATTGTATATGGATTTAATCCTTTATCACCTTTAGATGTTTTACCGTTTCCTACTAATGACTCTCTTAATTTGGATGGAAAGAAAAAGGCTGAATTTGTGCAGAAATTACATGCCAAGGTTCGCGCTAATATTGAGAAGAAGAAAGAACATTATGCTAAGCAGGCAAACAAAGGACGCACCAAGGTGGTCTTTGACCCTGGTGACTGGGTGTGGGTTCACTTGCGAAAGGAGCGGTTTCCAAATCAAAGAAGTTCCAAATTACATCCTAGAGGAGATGGTCCATTTCAAGTGACTGAGAGGATCAACGATAATGCTTATAAAATCAATCTTCCAAGTAGCTATGGTAATGTAAGTGCCACTTTCAATGTTTCTGATTTATCCTTATTTGATGCAGATGACCATTAAGATTCGAGGACGAATCCTCTTGGAGAAGTAGGGAATGATGTGAACGTGGACACCACGATAAGCAAAAGAGATAATCTCGAAGATTATCTACAAGGAATGGAAGGTCCTATGACGCGGAATAGGACCAAATGTATGGAACAAGCACTTGAAGGTCTTATCAAAGAAGTTCAAGGAAAAGACTACGTGGATCCAAGCCCAATTCCAACATGGATTAATTTATGTAGTCATATCATTGAAGATCTTAAGTGATAAAGTTTATGATTTACTATAGATTACATTAGGATTTACTTTAGATTACATTAGGATTTGATATTTATCTAGAGTTATTCGTTTTAAATTGGTTGCAATTCAAATTGCAATCTAATTAGGATTTCTAATTTATTATCTTTTTTACTAAATTAGGTTCACTATAAATAGAGGTTAGGGATTCAGTGAAAAGACAGATTTTTGAGTATTAATCATATTTTCTCTCTGAGAGTTTATGTGTTAGTTGATTCCCTTGGTTCTTGGGCAAAGAACTACCTTTGATAACGTTGGTTCTTCCGGCAGGTCGCGGTAAGGGTCACGTTCCTCTTGATAACTTCGGTGCTCTCCGGCAGGTCGCGGTTTGTGTCGGGTTCCTTTACCTTATCTCACCTTATCTTACCTTATCCTTTCTTATCTTATCCTGATTCTCAAGACGTTCTGTTAACGTTTCCGCATTCTGATTCATTCGCATAGGGTGAATCATATCATTTGGCATCAGAGCTTCGGCTCTTGGAATCAGGTGTCATCTATCCTTTGTTTTATTTTCTTGTGTTAAAGTTGTTACCTACCAAATATTCTAAAAAAAAGGAGTTTTGGATAAAAAAAATAATTAAAAAAAAAAAGAGAAGCAAAAAAAAATTGTGATAGAAATTAAAAAAAAAAAAAGAAGTTGTGATAGAAAAAAAAAGGAAATTCAAGACAATCGAAAAAAAAATCAGTCTTCATTCAATATAATTTCTTTAAGTTCTTAATTCTTGACCAATATTCCTTACCTTATTCATCTTGTGTATCTGTGACTCTTTCGTTATCTGTGGGAAGATCAACTTATGAAGTTCTTAGTTCAAGGATTTATAAGGAGAATCGAGAGGTAAAAGGCAAGAGTTGGTTAGAGCATTATAGAAACAGTCAATTCGAGTGTAAACACGAGTGAAGAGCGTCAATATTGAGGGCAAACACTAAGGGAGTGACTTATGAGGCCTTATTATTCTAATTTATTTATTTTGTTCAATTTGCAGCATTGCCAACATGAGTAGTGAACCCCATCAAAATGAGATGGATCTAAAAGTATTCATGAAATCAATTCAAGATCAATTCCAATAGTTGAACAGGAGGTTGGAGGACATGAAAGATTGTTCGAGAAGGAGATCTCAGGTGTCTCGAAGAAGTAGTCCTCAAAGATCACTTCACTGCGATGTAGAAACAGATTGGGGGGAGAACTTAGAATCAGACGGTGGATGTTGTACGGAAAGAAGACGATATCGAGGAGAAAAAGATAGCAACTTGGGGAGTATTAAATTATCCCTTCCACCATTCCAAGGAAAGAACGAACCTGAAACTTATCTGGAGTGGGAAAGAAAAGTAGAGCATGTGTTTGATTCAGATTTCAGGTTCGTTCTTTCCTTGGAATGGTGGAAGGGATAATTTAATACTCCCCAAGTTGCTATCTTTTTCTCCTCGATATCGTCTTCTTTCCGTACAACATCCACCGTTTGATTCTAAGTTCTCCCCCCAATCTGTTTCTTCATCGCGGTGAAGTGATCTTTGAGGACTACTTCTACGAGACACCCGAGATCTTCTTCTCGAACAATCCTTCATGTCCTCCAACCTCCTGTTCAACTATTGGAATTGATCTTGAATTGATTTCATGAATACTTTTAGATCCATCTCATTTTAATGAGGTTCACTACTTATGTTGACAATGCTGTAAATTGAACAAAATAAATAAATTAGAATAATAAGGTCTCACAAGTCACTCCCTTAGTGTTTGCCCTCAATATTGACGCTCTTCACTCGTGTTTACACTCAAATTGACTTTTTCTATAATGCTATAACCAACTCTTGCCTTTTACCTCTCAATTCTCCTTATAAATCCTTGAACTAAGAACTTCACAAGTTGATCTTCCCACAGATAACGAAAGAGTCACAGATACACAAGATGAATAAGGTAAGGAATATTGGTCAAGAATTAACAACTTAAAGAAATTATATTGAATGAAGACTGATTTTTTATTTTTTTCAATTGTCTTGAATTTTCTTTTCACAACTTTTTTTTTTAATTTCTATCACAATTTTTTTTTTGCTTCTCTTTTTTTTTTTGAATTTTTTTTTATCCAAAACTCCTTTTTTTTGTTGGAATATTTGGTAGGTAACAACTTTAACACAAGAAAATAAAACAAAGGATAGATGACACCTGATTTCAAGAGCCGAAGCTCTGATGCCAAATGATATGATTCACCCTACGCGAATGAATTGGAATGCGGAAACGATAACGAAACATCTTGAGAATCAGGATAAGATAAGAAAGGGTAAGGTAAGATAAGGTGAGATAAGGTAAAGGAACCCGACACAAGCCGCGACCTGCCGGAAGAACCAATGTTATCAAAGGTAGTTCTTTGCCCAAGAACCAAGGGAATCAACTCACACAGAGATGAAAGTCTCTCAAAGAGAAAATATGATTAATACTCAAAATCTGTCTTTTCACTGAATCCCTAACCCCTATTTATAGTGAACCTAATCTAGTAAAAAGATAATAAATTTAAAATCCTAATTAGATTGCAATTTGAATTGCAACCAATTTAAAACGAATAACTTCTAGATAAATATCAAATCCTAATGTAATCTAAAGTAAATCCTAATGTAATCTATAGTAAATCATAAACTTTATCACTTAAGATCTTCAATGATATAACTACATAAATTAACCCATGTTGGAATTGAGCTTGGATCCACGTAATCTTTTCCTTGAACTTCTTTGATAAGACCTTCAAGTGCTTGTACCATACGCTTGGTCCTATTCCGCATCATATGACCATCCATTCCTTATAGATAATCTTTGAAATGATCTCTTTTGCTTGCAGACTTGAACACTCAAAACCTAACTTGGCTCGGCCTACTTCCATCCCTAATAACAACTCAATAATCAACAAAGAAGTTAAAAAATTGAATACTATTTATTCAAACTAGACACTGATCTACACATTGTGCCGGTGTAACTTTTTTCAACAAAATCAACTTAATAATAATTTGGGATATTAAATGGTAGAAAGGAACACATACATATAATTACCTTTCATTATAATCTTATTGTTAAACTAATTTAACTTCAATTTTAAAATGGTATTTGGATGCACTGAAAATAAAAATAATGCTAAATTAGTTTGAACTTAGATAAATATCATTTGAAGATAAGAACTATAAAAGAAAAATAATTTATATTTATTAAAATAAAATTTAATAAAAAATAAATTTTAGAGAAGGGTTAAATTAAAATATTGAACGTCATTAATAATGTTGGCAAGAAGAAAGAAAATTTTATGAAAAAATAAGATTGTTTTATTTTTTATGAAAGAAAGATTAAGAAAAAAAATTATGGTTTAATTATAAATAGTTTTTAAGAAATATATTATTATGATAATTTATTTAAAATTTTAGATTTAAATTATATTATTTTTATTATATTATATATATATATATATATATATATTAAAAATTAATGTGCCAAAGTAAGACGGAGAATAAAAGGCTTATAGCAGCACAATAAAATGGAGAATAACTACCATCATAAATACACACAATTGAAGGAAGAGAATACATGATTCCAGGATAAGCATATGACAACACGGTGAGGTGGGTTTCACATTTTTTATCTCCATCTTTGACACTGTTCATCCCATTCTTGCTTATATTTCCGTTGAATTTAAAATATTAAGCTCGATCTCTGTCCATGCTAGGATTCGGGCAAATCTGTCTTACACCTATTTTTGATAATTTTTAAATTTTTATTTTAATTTTTTTATAATTTATTAAATTATTATATATTTTTTAAAATTTATATAATCCATTACTTTTATAATCTTATTAATTTTATATAATATTTTAAAAAATAAAAAGTATTTTAATAATTTTAAAAGTAGGACAGGTTTGGGGACGGGGTGGGTATAAATATCTCCATATCCTCCTCCGCCCCCACTTTAAAAAATTAGATTTTACCTGTTTTCGTCTCCGGTCCCAGTTAACTTGGATTTTTTACATCAAATTTGAGACGGAGACGGAATGAGCGGGTCAGGAATGAATTAATTTGCCATGCCTATTTGAGAGGAGAAGAAAAAAAATGATAATAGAACAAACTAAACAATGATGTAAAAGAATATATTATATTCTCTAAATCTTTTAACCATAGACAAAAAAAAACTTATGACTTAATATAAAGGAATATAAATTTTAAACATGCTTATTAAGAGTGAAAATTGAAATAGCAATATAAAAATTAAATTAATTTTAAAATTTTTAAGAGATGTTTAAATTATATTTTTATTTTAAAATATTTTTTAAAAAATGAATAAATTATATTTTTATCTATTTTGGTATAATTTTTTAAATAATAAATAACTATAAATATGTCTTTTTATAATAATATATTTTATTATAATTATAAATGTTATTAATAATTAATTTTAAATATTATTATTGACTTTGACATTTTAGACATAATAGAAATTTAAATATTATATTATTAGTTTGGAGAGATTGTCCAATTCTTTTTTTAAATTATAAAATTAATAATAAAATTTTAAAATTAACTATTTACCTATGTCAAAAATTATTGAAATAAAAAAAATTATCAACAAATTTAATTAATTTAAAATAAATTTAAATATAACATATATTTATCTTTAAAAAAAATTAAAATAAAAAAAAGAAAGGATAATATAAACAAGCATCTTTCATATAAAAATTGTTATTTATCCAAATATAAACGTAAATGAGTGGAGTTACATTAAATATAAGTAAAATATTATTAGATTTGATTATCAAGATATATTAGAGTGAAACAGTGTTTTTGAAAAAACAGAAGTAAGAGTAAATTTAGTTATTGAAAGCTTTATTTATATTATGATTATGTTAATATTAATTTTTAGAGTTGATTTTAAATATATAAAAATAAATTTTTATTATATTTTTTAATAATTAAAATGAGATGTGATAGTCTAAATTAACTTAATATTATATATATATATATATATATATATATATATATATATATATATATATATATATATATAAACCTTAAACAGTTAAACTAGACAACGGCAACAAATATTTGAAAATCACATCACCCCACGCCGTTAAACTAGACAACGGCAACAAATATTTGAAAATCACATCACCCCACGCCTTCTTCTTCTTCCTCTACTTATTATCGGTAATAACCCATAACCCCACTTCTCTTCTCTTTCTCCCATTTTCTTGCTGTGTTTCTTGAACTTTCTTCGTTTGGGTTCTGTGTCTGGGGAGCATCAGACCTTAAAGTTGCAAGATTTCATATATTCACTGCCTCCGTAGGTATCAAAAACTGACCTTTTCCCAAAACTATTTTGTGCTTGACCCATTTTGGTTATGCTACTGTTGTGGAATTTTTTAGGAAAAAGAAAGGGAAAACTAAAGAACTTTCGATTTTTGTCTTTTAAGACCTGCCATTGAAAAACATTTCACATTTTTCATTTCTATTGAATAATAGTTAGTGAGGTATTGGCTCTAAATAAGTACATTGTGTCTTAAGCCAAAGTGTGTTTCTCCAAGTTAACATATAGGGGAAACTTGAATTCAGATAAGGACATATTGAATCCATTCTATGTACTAGCAGATGGCAAAGGGTTGCACCAACAACAACTACGAAGAGGCTAGAAAACAAAGACTTGAAGAAAACAAGAAGAGGTTTGAGGTAATCAGCATTTTGTTATAGATAATATAAATCACCATGCTTTTATCTTTGTTTATAACATTAAGCTTTGTGAGGATGATATATGTATGTGTAAAGACTTTCATATTGTTTGAAATGCCTAGCCTTTTCTTTTACAAATGTTGGTGTATTATGGTGTTCTGTTCAGTTTTGAATTTTGATGACTGTTTAATATCCTTAGCTTCTCTTTTTGCTCTCAAGGATTTGGGAATTTCAAAGATTTCAAAAAATTTGACAGAAATCACAAGTTCTGCAAAGAAGACACTGGTAAACTTGTATTTTAGTTGGCTTTGCTTTGCATAGAACCAGGATTTGATTTGACTGTTTCTTTCCCTTTCTCTTTGCAGCACCATCTTCCTAAACTGAAACCAAAGACTAATGGTGTAGTGGAACCTAGGCGATCGACTCGTGTGCGAAACCCAGCTCCTTCGTACTGTGGCGATGTAAGTCATAATGTCCTTCAAACTACCAAAATGCAGAATCAACCAACAAGCATATCACTCAAAAAAGAATTAAGAATCAACTTGAGTTGGATAATGGAATATATTAACTTAAGCTAGTATGATGGGATAAAAAATGTCTACTAAGAATATGCGCTTGAAATTGTTTGTCCTCAGTTGGCAAAGTTTGTACACACCAATAATCAAAGATGGGAATACACACAAAACATGACACAGACAATGACGGAAGGCACAGGAGTTAGCACCATTTGCCTATGTCCATGTAAATTTGCCAACAAAATATTCACCATCACAAAATAAAATTTCAGTTGTGATAACTTGAAAAACCTACTGTAAGTTGTGTACCTCACTCAAGAGTTACAATAAATGATAAACACTCACCTACAAAGGACACTCTCTGGGTGATTCTCAATGCTTGTAGATTGGTTTCTTCAATTCTGCACAAGCTCTCTTCATATAGTGCTGGTGTGATTTCTTCCAAGAATATAATCAATTGCTTGTCACATTTCCAAGACCTTTGAAAATTGGTTCCTCATTCTTTCAAAGGTGAATTTAGATTTTCCCAGGAGTCAAATGTGACCTTCAAGAGTATAGTAATTATCGATGCATTGCTACCACCAATTTAGAACACATTTCCCCTCCTTGGACATTTTAATAGCTAGTTAGCTACTCCTAACTTGTTTTAAATATCTATTTATTAAAGATCAGGTATGATAATGAGCACCCATATTTGGTTCTCCAGTGTTGTATGATTTTTAAAAAAATAATTGTTAATTTGCCTTTGAAGTTAATGTATCACTTGCTATTCATTTCCAATGTGTTATTAGTCTGACAGAAATTTGTAATTGATAGTGTCTATATTTCTTTCAATCATAGGTGAGCATAGACCTTCCACCATTGCGGAAGAGGTCAAGGTCAAATTCCTCATCATGGGGAAGGTGGTTAATTAGTTACTCAATGACTTTTCTCTATTACTAATGAAATATTAATAACATGGTTATGGGACTCAGTTACATTGCAAGGCCTCTAGATGAAATCAAAGAAGCAACAGAAGAGGAAAGAATATGTGCTTTGGAGGCTGCAGAGGCACTCCAAAACAATTTGAAGTCTTCTAATCCATCATTTATCAAGTCAATGCTTCGGTCTCATGTTTATAGTTGCTTTTGGTTGGTAGGTTGTAATTCAGAAAATCTTTCAATATGGCCTGCACATGCTTAACCTGCTACTAACTCTTTTTTTTTTTTAGATAATTAATAAATGTAACACATGCTATTCTTCCTAATATATTATTCTCTCTTTATTTTTCTAGGGTCTTCCTTCTAAATTTTGTGAGGAACACCTCCCTAAAACTCTGTATGACATGATTTTAGAAGATGAAAATGGCTTGGAATATGAGGCAGTTTACATTGGCAAAAGATGTGGGCTCAGTGGTGGTTGGAGAGCATTTGCCTTGGATCATAAATTAGATGATGGTGATGCACTTGTTTTTGAATTGATTGAAGCTGCAAGATTTAAGGTAATATATGTAACTAGTTCCCTTATAACTCTCTTTTAACTTCTAACTTCTAAAGTTATTATGCTTGCTCTATCATCATTGATTAAAGAATAACTCAAGATGTGCTTGGGTAAATGACTTGGTTAAGTGTTGGATTGTTTCCTCCTCCTTGCTGCATATGTGGCATTTGATCATTTGTTGTGGTATGATGTGACGTTTCAACAATTTTGCTACAACTGGTTATCTTTGTTGTAGACATTGCCATACTAAAATCCCAACCTTGAAAGGTATTAACTTGTTCCAGAAGTCATGGAAAAATCTGTCTTGTGTTGTGTTAGCTTTAGATAACAAGCAACTATAAGCAGAGTTTACCAAGTTCACCTCTTTCGTATCTCCCCTTCATACCCATGAGTCTTTTACCCCCTCCTTCAATACTTGAGCTAAGCACTCCTTTAACTCCAGTACTTGTCTTTCTTCCCACACAAACAACGATCTACGCCTCTCCCGTTTCCAATTCCAGCTTCCCTCTTGCCATTCTCCCATGTTAAAAATTGATGACTCTTTATTCTTTGCTACCATGAATAATCTTGGGAACATATCTCTTAAAACTCTTCCTTCCACCTCCTTCCCATCACCTATTCTCTTGAAAATTAAACCGTTTCACCACTTCTCATCTCCTTTTCCATGTTTGATTGAACATATATCTCTCCACCATTTATATGCTAACCTAGTGGCTATCCCCTGACACACCTCTTGCATTTTGTACTTGGACTGTAATAACCTCACCCATAGTTGATGCAGTTCAGTCTTTAACCGTCACTTCCGTTTTCCTAATAATGCGAAATTTAGAAGTTTAACATTTTTTAACCCTAGTTCCCTATCACCCCACTCTCTGCATAAGTTATCCCATGACACCCAATGAATTTTCCTATTTAGCTCACCACCTCCACAAAGAAACTTAGAGAACAAAGAATGAATGATTAAGACAATACATGTGGACGCCTTGAAGAAGGAGAGATAATAGATTGACAGTGAAGACAAAACGAATTTAATGAGGACGACTCTAGCCCCTCTTGATAGGTGATTGCTTTTCCATTGAGATAGCCTTTTAAAAATCAACTCTAACACTGACTGTCACATGTTTTTTCTCCCTTGATGGTCCCCTATTGGAAGCTCGGGATATTTGAAGGGTAGGTCATCACACTTGCATTTTAGTATTTGTGCTGCTCCTTTCGTCCACTCCATTGGAGCATTAATGTCAAAGATCGCGCTTTTGTCATAATTCATCTTTAATCCAGAAGATATCTCAAATAGTATCATAATACTCTTAAGTGTCACCACATTCTCCCAATTTGCTTCGCCAAAATATAATGTATCATTTGCATTTTAAAGGTGTGAGATTGGTACCTCCATCTTTCCCACTGTTACACCATAGAAGATCTTCTTATCCACTACTCCTTGTATTAATAAGTGCAAACCTTCTACAACTATGAGAAAGAGAAATGGGGACAGAGGATTGCCTTGTCTCAACCCCCTTGCCTGGGCTTCCACTAATCAAAATTGAAATGTACGCTGACTGCAGACACTCCATAATCCAACCACACCATGTTTGTGGGAATCCCATTCTTTGCATCGAGTAAAGGAGAAAGTCCCAGCTCACAGTATCATAAGCTTTCTCAATATCCATATTCCCTTTTCTTCCCGAGCCTTGATGTCATGAACTGCCTCATTAGCTCGCAAAATGCTATCTATGATTTTCCTATTTTCAATAAATGCGAATTGGTTTTTAGATATGATTTTACCCATCACCTTCCTTAATCGGTTTGCCAATAATTTTGGTAAAATTTTATACATGCATCCTATTAATTGGATAGGTCTGTAGTCTTCAATCTTCTAAGGGCTACTCACTTTTGGAATAAGCACAAGAAAAGAATTGTTAGATCCTTGTACCAACTTCCCGTTCATGTGAAATTCCTCAATGAAGTTACAAAAGTCTCCCTTCATCACCTCCCAAAACTGTTTGACAAACTGGAAATTAACTCCATCAAGGCTAGGGCTTTTATTATTTGCCCAACTCCACACCACCTCTCTAACCTCCTCTTGTGAGAATTTTTTTATCATTCTCTGTTGATCTTCCTCTTCCAATGACTTTAAATTGACACCTTCCATCTTAGGCCTTATCCATCTATCTTCTGCCAAGAAAGTTCTAAAGTATTTCGCCACTTCTTTTTTTAAGTATGAGTGGTTCTTCATGACACCTTCCCTTTATTTGTAGCCTTCAGATAACATTCACTCTATTCCTCTTTTTTATACAATTGTGAAAAAAATTTGTATTTGAATCTCCCTCTTTTAACCATGTTACTCTGGCTCTTTGATGCCACAAACTTTGTTACATAGAAGATAGTCTCCAAATTGATTCCATCACCTGTTTTTGTGCTTCACTATTTTCTACATTAACTTCTTCACATTTCAAATCTAGTCTTTTTAGTTTTTCCTTATCCTTTATTTTTCCCTCCAAATTCTCATAATGTCTTTTATGCTAGCTTTTCAATCTTCTTTTAATCTCTTGTAGCTTAGATTTCAACACAAATGTCTTCCTCCCTTCAACTGAAATATTTCCCCATTCAGCTGTTACAAATTCTGAAAAGCTTGGAGGAAGGGACTATAAGATTTCCAGTAATTGTTGGTTAGGGTTCTGTTTCACAATCAATAGGTTAGTTGTTATTTTTGTTAGTTAGTTGAGTTAGAGAGAAATCAGGACAGTTGCCTATAAATAATAGGAGAGGTTAAGAAAGAGGGGAACTTGTCATTTTAGAGAGGATTGGGAGCCTTTAGGCAGTGGGAGGTGCAGACCCTCAAAGTTCTACCGTGTTCTATCTTTGTAATTTGGGTTTACCCTTATTTCTTAACAAAATACCAGGTTCCTTACACTGGTATCAGAGCTTCGATCTTGGAGCTGTGGGTATTGAATCTTGAAGATGATTCCTAATTTTGGAGGAAAAGACGCCTACTGGTGGTTGATTAATGTACAACAGCATTTTGAGGCTGTAGGAATACTTGAAGAAGGAAAGATAAAGATGGTTGGGAAGGTTATACGATATGCTTCTATTTGGTGGTACGTGTGGAAGAAGGATCATCCAAATGCATCGTGGTGGGATTTTGTGAAAGCTTTACTCAAAGAATTCCGGCCTGAATATGACCCAGACCTGTTTGTTTGGGATGATGATGAAGGTTCTTTGATGCAAGAAAGCATAAAAGAAAATGAAGATTTGAAAAGTAAAGAAGATAAAATGCAAAATGAAAGCTTGAAGATCAAGAACCTGAATTGCAATAATGGAGAAGAAGCTAATTTGGTTGAAGCAAAAACAGAGGCAAAATTAGAATTCTTGGCATTAAAGAATGAGAACTAAGACTTGTCTCTCTCACAAGAAGAGAAAATGAAAATGTCAAAGGACAAACATTTGGAGCAAAAGATTGACAAAGAACAGCAAAAGGAGATGACAAAGGTTGAGGAAGAAATAAAAAACATAAAAAAAGATTTGTAGGTAGGCAAAAAGGTGTGGTTTGGTTGGGGGCTGATCAAATTTCAGATTTTGAAGGGGTCAAAGGTCATTGGAAGCAAGAAAAGAAAGAGGACAATCCAGTCTTATTTGACCTTGGTGGAATTTATTTCAATAGCCCAGAGAATTTGCCTAGCACTTCAAGCATTGCTTGGGCTATATATGTCTAGCAATGGGACCTTGGTGGAATTGTCTTCAACAAATACCTCCTGGTGGAAATTGGTCATTAGCAGCTACTAGCTATCACCTTGAGGACAAGGTGAATCTTTAGGAGGGGAGTATTGTAAGATCTCCAATAGTTGTTGGTTAGGGTTCTGTTTCACAATCAATAATTAGTTAGGTTAGTTGTTATTTCTGTTAGTTAGTTGAGTTAGAGAGAAATAAGGATAGTTGCCTATAAATAATAGGAGAGGTTAAGAGAGAGGGGAGCTTGTCATTTTAGAGAGGACTGGGGGCCTTTAGGCAGTGGGAGGTGCAGACCCTCGAAGTTCTGCAGTGTTCTATCTTTGTAATTGGGGTTTATCCATATTTCTTTTTAACAAAATACTAGGTTCCTTACAGGGACCAACAATTTAGTATTCGAAAAGGGCTTGGCCCCAAATCTGTTATGCTTTCTTATAGGACACCACGTTGTAGTCCCCATTGGGATATATTTGGCCATTCATTCAACCATTCTTCTGATAATAGAAATTTGTCTAGCCTACTCATTGCAGTGCCATTTGTTTTGTACCAAGTAAATTGCCTTTCAATTAATGGTAAATCTTGTAGGTTTGCCTCCCATATGAATTCCTCAAAGGTTTTTATCTCCTCTAACCTATGATTCATAGCTACACCTTTTCTCTCCTCAGCTGCTCTAATAGAGTTAGAATCCCCTGTTACACACCATAATTCACCTCCCTTTTCATTCATGACTTATGTGATTTTCTGTCAAAGTGGTTCTCTTTCCAGCCATATCATAAGAGGCATAAACATTAAGGATGTAGCAACAAGTTTCCTATGCCCCCCATCTTCCTTTAACACCTACAAAGTGTTGATCACAAAAGCTGTTTTCGAACTTGAACATCTTCGAGTCCCACATGGTGAGTAACCCTTCTAATCTCCCCTTAGTCGGTTGGAAGCACCATTGTACCTCCCTTCCCCATATTGCCTTGCACACTTGTTCCTCACATACAAATATTTTGGTTTCTTGTAAGCATATCATGCTTAATTTTTGGCCCTCCACTAAAGAACGTATCTCTCTCTTTTTTGACCTCCCCCCATCCCTCTACAATTATATATGGCTATCTTCATCATCACTATATGAAACTCCTTGTTCCCCACCCTTCCCAACATCAACCAGCTCTTGCTGTTCCACGATCCTTAACATCCTCCTGTTTCTCAATTTCTTCAATTAGTTGGATTACCTGTTCTTTATTTTCACTCCCCACCACCCCTAAATCTTTCACTAGGGACCATACATTCTTTGGTTTGTCACATGTTAATTGCCTTGTAAGTGCCTGTAGATGATTGTCAATCCTCATTTATGAATTATGGCTCTCTGTGTTGCTTCTTTTCTTGGTATATGATGTCCTTTGCTTAATCCTCTTCTTCCTCCCATAGACCATGGTTTTTTGGCCCACCTTTTCAAGCTTTTCCTTCAGTTCCCTTATCTCTGACTCTCTAAAATTTGAAAATCTTGTGCTTGTCGTTGATGAGGGGTTTTGTTGGCTCCCAACTTCACAAGGTATAGTGATAGTGTCTTTACTGGTTGATTCTGCCGTGTGTTGTTTGTTGACTGTTGATGTGGCTTTCCCCACACCTAGGCCTATCCTCTTATTATTAGGATCCACTACATTGGTCCAGTTGGATTAGGAGAAAGGGCTATTCATAACCTTAGCCATCTTGTCGTGGTGGTTCAGATCCAAAGTTATAAGCCCATTTGGTCACAAATGACATCTCTTAATTTTTGTGGCTTGGGCTGCGATATGCATGTTGCTGAGGCCCATAACTTTTTGAAATTTTGAGTTATTTGACTTTGATTGTTTCCTTTCCGTTCACTGACTAATGTCCCCACATGCCTGAAATATTGGTTAACTGCTTTACCCTCTGTGTTCCTTTGGTCCATATCCTTTACCCACTAGTTCAAGATGTCTTCCACCTCCTTCTTCATTTGCCAGTTGTTTGCAGGAATGTACTATCTTCTCATACGCCTCCATGAATGGCTCCTTAATTAATCGAACCACATATAGTACTTCGTCAATACGTAGTTTTGTTACTTGGTTTATCACGTTCCAAGATGATGTTTGTACCAACCAGTGTTGTTAAAATCGCGTGACAAAACGTAAACGCGCACGATTCCACGAGCTGGGGCTCATCGCGGGTTCTGAAACGCAAACAGAAACGGAACCAAGTGGGAACGCAGTGGAAGCGACGTTTTGGAACGTGCAAACGTAGGCACGTGGTGAAGCGGCCACGCTCACCTAGTCAGATTTGCAATCCGAATATGCGATACCCAAAAGCTGGTTGTGAACAAGAAGAAATGGGGCAAAAATGGGTTACGACCAAAAAACAGGGGAAAAAAAAGCGGGTCGCGCCTAAAAACGGGTCAGGTCAAACGGCTTTCAATGTTATTAAAGTGAAAACGGGTTGGGTCAAACGGGTCAGTACCATATTAAATTAAAAAAATTGATTGCGACCTTGCCAAAGGTCACAATGTTCCTAAACGAAGCATTATTTCAATATGGGTTCATCTTTTCTTCTGTTCCCGATGCCTCATCTCCTCAATCTTTGTTTATTTAAATTTCTAAAGCCTTAATTTGTCTTTATTGAACCTGTAGCTTTTTTTCCCAAACGTCACCCTTTACTTATTTAAGGCTCCAAGAACCTTAGCTTTTCCTTTCACTAAACCTGCAACTTTTTATCCCAAACATCAACCCTCATTTTGTTCTACCTTCTCTCTATTTGATTGTAAATTTTTTGGCAGAATTCAGTTCAAAATTAAACTGAAAAAATGGATGATGGTGGTTCCTCCATTGGTGGAAACAAGGTTGGTGGAGTTGACCAAGGAAAAACTGACAAGCAAACTGCTGTATCATCAACTTCCATTGCTACTAGAACTTCAAAAAACCATAAGAATGCTGCTGGAATGAGAACGGATGTGGGGTGGCAGCATGGTATTTCCGTTGATGGAGATTCAAAAAAAGTAAAATGTAAATATTGTGAAAAGGTGATCAAAGGTGGGGTTTATCGCTTCAAACATCATTTGGCTGGGACAAAGAAGGATGTTGGAGCTTGCGTTGGAGTCCCTGACGATGTTAAGCAACAAATGTGGGGCATTGTTACTTCAATGCAAGAGAAGCTTATTGAAAGGCAAACACAAGAGAGTTAGAACTAGAAGGAGGTATAAAGATGGATTCATCTTTAGACGAAATCAGAAAGAGGAAAAGGCAAGAAACAACTAATCCAGCAGAACTTTTCAAAAAAAGAGGTGTAAGCTCTCAAGCCACTATCAATTCCATTTTCAAGGCAAGTTTGAGGGAGGAGGCATGCCTAGAAGTTGCTTCGTTTTAATACAATAGTGCAATTTCTTTTAATGTGGTCAAAAGCGAAGAATTTCACAAAATGTGTGAAATGATTGCCTGACATGGTATATGATTCAAGCCACCATCCTACCATGAGGTTAGAGTGAAGTATTTGAAGCAAAAGGTAGAAATGACCAAGCAAGTTTTGGAGCAACATAAAGTTGAATGGCAAAAAACAGGACGTACTATCATGACCGATGGATGGACTGACAAGCGAAGAAGGACCGTAATCAATTTTTTGGTAAATAGTCCTAAGGGGACAATTTTCTTGAAATCTATTGATGCATCTAATATTACTAAAACAGCTGATAAAATTTTTAAGATGATAGATAATGTTGTAGAAGAAGTTGGTGAGGACAATGTTGTTCAAATTGTCACAGACAACGCTGCAAATTACAAGGCAGCTTTATTCCAACCTTGTGCAGCGCATTGCATTGACTTAATGCTTGAGGATTTTGAGAAGTTACCACTTCACAAAGAGACAATAGCAAGTGGTAAAAGAGTTACAACTTACATCTACTCTAGGAGTATTTTGATTTCCTTATTGCATCATTTTACTAATGGAAAGGATTTTATAAGACCTGCCATCACCTGATTTGCTACATCTTACTTGACTTTGGGTTGCTTAAATGATAATAAAGGGGCATTAATAAGAATGTTTGCACCTGATCAATGGAAAGCTGGTCAGTTTGCAAAAACTAAAGATGGAAAGTATGTTGAAAACTTGGTGATGGATAAGGAGCTTTGGAAAAATATTTTGAATTGTTTGAGGGGTGCTTATCCCCTAATTAAAGTGTTGCGCTTGGTAGACTCAGATGAAAAGCCTGCAATGAGATTCATTTATGAAGAGATGGACCGAGCTAAGGAGAAGATAGAAAAAGCTTTCAATGGTACAAAGAAAAGGTATTATAGATTATATTATATAATATCAAATATGATTTTGATTATATTATATAACATTAGCTCTTATATTAGAAAATGAAAACTAATTAAATTCTTTTCTTCTCATTATTTAGTTATATGCCTCTATGGGAGATTATTGATGAAAGGTGGGACAATCAATTGCATAGGCCTTTGCATGCTGCTGGCTACTATCTAAACCCAATGTTGCATTACAGTTCTAACTTTAAGACTGATGTTGAAGTGAAACGTGGCCTTTATGATTGTCTTGAAAGAATGGTGGGAGACATTCATTTAGTAAATAAGATTGATGGCCAACTTGAAGATTTTAAATGTAGATCGAAATATTTTGGTAGTAAAGTGGCTCAACTTGGTCTTAAAAATAAAACTCCAGCACAATGGTGGGAATCTTATGGTTATGAACATCCAGAGTTATGTCAATTCGCAATTCGTGTTTTGAGCTTGACATGTAGCTCTTCTGGATGCGAACGCAATTGGAGTGCCTTTGAGATGGTAAGTAGTAGTTCTAAGCATATTTCATTTCTAAAAGCTAATACCTCTTCTTAATACCATAATATGATTTTATAATTGTTTGCTTAGGTCCATACCAAGAGAAGGAATCATCTGAAACAAAAGACCATGAATGATGTTGTGTTTGTCATGACTAATTCAAAACTGAGTAAGAAAAAGCAACTTAGGAAAGAAGAAAACTTTAACATAGAGGATATTCCTTCTGATGATGAGTGGATAATGGAAAATGGTGAAAATCAAAACTCAGATTTGAAGTTGAAGGAAGAAGATTTGGTTCAAGTTGGAGATGATGATAATACTAAAGCTAGCGGTGGTGCACCTTTGGATGATTTGGAAGTTCCTGATGTAGCTGATGATGAAGTTCAGGAAGATGATCATCCCATAGGCAATGATCCTCAAGCTTGTCGTATTAGTGATTTGATGCTTGATTAGAATTTCAAACTTAGGATTAGGAGGACTATTTCTACTTTCTTGTGTTTTTGACTTCTTGTTTTGCACTTTTACTTTCTTTATTTTAGCTAAGTTATAGATATTTTGATTTGTTTTTGAATTATTAGTGATTTAAGTTTAAGTAATGATATGATTTAGAGATATCTTTTTATTGTCCATAATTTTATATTAATTTTACATGTTAGTGAAATCTTACGATCCGTTTTACGAGTTTACGAGTTACGAGTTTTTATCCTTCATTCGATCCTATGTAAAATCTCGATTTTAACAACCTTGGTACCAACATCCGAGTCCAACCTCTGTTTCGTCATTGTTGGCCTATCTAATGAAACAAAGCTTCCTATGGTGGTTGCAAGGAGACTGCACAGGTTTGCACCCCACGCATGTAATGGAATGCCTTGACACCTGATCCAAGTTGTTCGAAGATGTGCCACATCAGTCGGACTCCATTGTTGGATGTTGTATAGCCAATTCCCCAAGTAACTCTCCATGTCTTTCACCAAGGTTGGGATGTCCTTTTCTTCAAGAGGTTTCAAGAGGACTAAGTCCACACCTATGGGGATTGACTTAACAAAAAATATTCCTTCTGCATGCAAGTAATCTTGAATTTAGAAAGCGTTCATCTTCTCATGTACTTGTCCTACCCAACAATTTTCTAACCATTTTGCATCCTCCTTGGAAGTTTTGAATTCTAATCTAGCCCACTCCTCCTCTGTTACTCGATTAAATTTCTCTTTGACCTCTTTCTTTTTCCATGTCTCTAAACCATCACTTTTCACAACCTTTGAATATTTTCTGCGTACTGTCTGCTTCACTCCTTTTTGTGTAACCTGCCTTGTTATTCCTTGGTTTCCTCTCCTCGTCATCAAACTTTATCCATACATTATTTAGTTCCTTCTCCAATGCTCTTCAATTACCCACATCCATATACCTCACAAAGCCAAATCTTTGGACTTTTGAGTTCCTCTTGGTTGGCATAAACATGTCCCACACTTGTCCCCAACGTTTGACAACTCCCCACATATCCTTGGCCTTGAACTGATCCGGAACATTTGTAAAATAGAAAGTCATTGTTCCTTTGTTATATTGATTTCTACTCCCTAAACCTTTTTCTATGTGGAGTGGTTTTATGTTGTTCTCTAAGCCGCATTGCTCCACTGCTAATCTCCGTCTCTCGAGTCTTCTTGGTCGCACTGTTGTCCACTGTCCTTCGCTCTCCTTTTCTCTCTCTAGCTCTCTCACTCTAGAGGCACATTGTTTATATTGATTGATTAATGTATATATACATTACGGTCAAGTTGGAGAGGATTTGTTTTTCTTGAAATGGCTTAATTAGGAAAGCCTTTTCTTGAATGTTTGTTGAGGTGATGATAGACCCGTCAATAAAGGCTATAATAAATAGTTAGTTAACTGTTGTAACTGATACTTAGTTGCTGTAACAAATAGTTAATTAGCTTGACAAAGCCTATAAATAGAAGGTAATAGGATAGAGTAAGTGTGTGGATAATTTTGAGAAGAGTTTTGTAATTGGAGTGTGCTAGATCTCTTGAGAACTCAGAACTAGTGAGGGTTACTGTAAAATTCTTTCCTAAACTATGTGTTTCAGCTCCAATAGGGGTTGGGACAAAATCATAGGAGTTTAACAATAAAGACTCATTCTTTTTCAGTGTTTGGCTACCCGTCCCTATCAGGTGACATGCTTATATGCGGATTTATGCTTGAATTGAAGTATTGGTTACTCATAAGGCATGAGTAAGTTTACTTCATTATAGGTTGGTAAAGACCTTGCTCTGTTTCATCCTTCAGTCATATTGGCCTTGTTCCTTCCTGTCCTTGTGCCTTGAGCTCCCTATTGTAATCGCGCATGTTCCATTAGTTCTATTGGTATTAGGAAAGCCTCTTATAGAATGTTTGCTGAGGTAGGGAGTGAACCATTTTCTGGTGTAACCTCTCCTACATTCCTATCTTTTCTTGAGTTCAATCAGACTACTTATATATTTGGCATGAGCCTAAGTCTTATGTGCCAAGACACGCTTTGTTTGTCTTGAGATCTAAAATGAGAATTTCCATTTCAGGATATAAATACCTGAACAATGAAATTAAAATTTTGATCTTTAAAGTCAAAAACTAGAATTTTGCATTTAAGTTTCACGCTCCTTTTCTACTAGTTGTCCCTTAAAATATTGTTTCTTTATTTAAGAATATGATAAGCATTCATAGTCAATTTATGAGCACCATTTTGTTTTGGCCTTGTTATTAGATGCCTCAAATCAAATTTCAGGCTTTATTTATTTGGTAAACGTGCTGAGCATATGATGTGAACTTAAATGTGATGCAGTTCTTCTAATTGTTATATAGATAATATATGAACAATGGATAATGAACCTAACATGACATTACTGCAGATTTATACTGTCAGAGCATTTCCACATTTAATTGAAGAACAGGGAAAGGATGTTTTAGAGGAAGAAGGAAAAAAGAGGGCAACCAAAGCAACAAAAGCTGCCAGTAATCGTGAATCAGGATTCAACAAGACAAAAAAACCGCCCAAGAAAAATGGATTTGTTGAGGATGCTGATAGCAAGTTAGAGAAAGTTGAACCAATTGAAGAAACAAGCAAATGTGTGTCACGAAAACCTAGAAAAAAACCAGCTCCAAAGGATGTTTTAGAGGAAGAAGGAAATAAGAGTGCAACCAAAGCAACAAAAGCCGCCAGTAACCGTGAATCAGGATCCAACAAGACAAAAACACCACGCAAGAAAAATAGATTTGTTGAGGATGCTGATAGCAAGTTAGAGAAAGTTGAACCAGTTGAAGAAACAAGCAAATGTGTGTCACGAAAACCTAGAAAAAAACCAGCTCCAAAGTTTTTCTGTAAGAGAGCATAGTCTTGGTTGGAGCTAACAACTGGTAAAAAAATTGTTATAAGACATGTATGAGTTAGACTAAGGCAGTTGACAATATTTTCTTTTGTGGATTAGTGCCCTTTGTATCTGAAAGTGGGTTAGTGAATCTGTTATAAAACATCAAAAGGTAATGGGTAACTTTCTCATTGATATATGTTCAGCGTGTTAATTATAATGTCTTGTTATGGTGTAATCTTTATGCGTTTCATCTATATCTCCCGCAAAATATATATATATATATATATATTTGATATTAATTACTGAATTTTATTTGAATGATTAAGATTAAAATAAAAATATATATGATATTGTTAAATGGTTAATTAATAACGTGATCATTTTTAATTTTAAATATGTTTTATTAATTTAATTGTTAAATTATAAATATATATTATTTTGATTATTTGTGTTAAATTTTGGTTAAAAGAACTATTATAAGTATATAATCAAAGAGTTTTTATTTTTATAATTTTAAAAGTATATATATATATTTATTTTAATACACCTGAATGCAGTATCAAATTATTTTGAATTAATTTTAAATTTTATAAACTTAATTTATAGATTATTTTAAAATAAAATTATTAAATAAAGTTATTAAACTAGGTAAGTCATATAATTTTTTTTCTATATATATATTAGATTATTTTTTGGTTTAAATATGTTATACAACAGTATAATAAAAATATTTGTACGGTTGTTTGTTTTCAAGCTTTTCATGAAAATAGAAAATAAATAATAAAAACATTTAAAAATAAAATTTTGTATATAATAAAAATTAAATTATTTAATTAAAATAAAAAATTAAAATTTACTATCTAGATAAAAAAAATTTAAATATAAAAATTTAATTTTTTTTATTCAAACAAATTAAAATAAAATATTTAAATTTATAAATATTTAATTTTTTTAAAACATTAAAATACACCGTTCAAACATAAAGTAAAACATAAAATAGTCATGTGATATCATTGTTCAATTCATTCTCAGGGTATTGATGTTCTCATTCTCAGATTGGACCAACTACATTTATTAAAAGTGGTCTCTTTCAACTTCTATCTTGGCTTAATCGTTGGTATATCTCCACTAACAAGGTCACTTCCTGACACATCTCCTGAAATAAAAGGAGTCTTCGCAGTAGATGATGAAGGTTGTGGACTGAATATTGTTATAGAATCACTTATAACATATTCAGCCTCCATAATATCAGTCTCAGGTAACATTGACCAGATGTCATCCAGCTCTCTAGCCACTTCTGCCATTTTAGGCCGCTCATCAGGTGTAACTTTGCAGCACTTTAAGGCCAAAGTCAAAAGTTTCTCTACATACTCAGAAGGATAAGACTCAATACGCTTATCAAGAACTGAATGTATTCCACCAGATTGGTATCCCTCATTAACCTGAAAAGAAGAAGAATAAAAATATGTCAAGAATTGTTTTATCTTTACATCTTAAAGAAATGATTAAGGAACATTAATATGACTGGGGATAGAAATTATTTGGGCCTTATTGGTGCCAGAATGTTAAATATTAGCATTTCCCCTGGAAGTTAGAATATTTAGTCCACTATACATTATGTTGACAAGCTAGTGGTAGGCTATGAGTTAGCAACTGATAATTAGGTTTGTATGGATTTTAACATTTTTGCATTGGATTAGATCTGTTTATGAATAAACAGGTCTACCCAAAAGTTGCATGGCTCAAATTAATTGTGGACAATTTGAGGAATAGGTTTGATGGCATTTACAAAACTAGTATGACTAAAATGAAGAATTTTTTGGTAAAAGTTCCTGTAATATAAACACCATGGCTGTTGCCTCCATCATCACCTTGCTGCCACACTTAGCTTCTAAACAAGTCCTAAGTATCCCCTTGATTATTACATCGATTGATAGTAATCAACCTATATATAAATAAGAGATGAAATGTGCAGTCCACTAACATAATTTCTCATTAATTCTCTCTTTAAACAAGTTGATACATCCTATGTCAAATACTGCTCATTGTTGTCTACACCAAAACCACAGTTTTTTAGGATAACGGTTGAACACTATAGGTGCAAACAGTTCAGATGGTAAATGGATGAGAATAATTATGAGAAGACACAATTTCTTAACCTCGCTCTGCATATGTGATAAGAAATAAACCCTTGAACCCTGAACCCAAACACAACACCAATGTTGAAACTGAAAAGAAAAACTGAACTACATATCTTTCTAATGAGATGACAGGGTTCAATAGGAAAAACAACTTGAACTCATGGACCGTATGAAGACAAAGGGTAACCTGATGCAGCAAAAATAAAGGCAAAATTTTTTCATTTAGGTTGCATTTGACAAATATACAAATGAAATTATAAAATAGAATTTTCCACTACATTGCAACTTTTACTACACAACTGTTACGGTAGCTTGATCAAATCACAATTGTCAGGAAGAGAAATCAAACCATACCTGTCTAACAATATTTTCGCCATGAAAGATTGGAGGCCTCCCAGTCACAAGTTCCAGAAATACAACACCAAGACTATAAACGTCACTCTTGTCAGTCAACTTGTGAGTTAATAAATACTCTGGATCAAGGTAACCCTGCACGTTTAAAACAGTCAACAAACAATAGACATTAAATCATTGAACAGATCAAATCAATCTTACCAATATGTAAGATAACTTCAATAAATTAGATTTTATTTATTTATTATTGGTTCCTGAACCCAAAAGTCAAATTCATTTTGAAATTCTCTCAAGAAGTATAGTGCATATTATGAACTATTTGTGTGTACAAGATTAGATCTAAGTAAACTAGTCGATTGGTAATACACCTAATGAGGATCAAAGTCATTGGTTGCTGTAAATTGCTAATATTACATTATTTGTTACTAAACAATCCCACAGAACTTTTCCAAGAGGAACATAAATCTTAAAATCTAATCATAGAAACCTTCAATCTTTTATGTCTTTTGGTTTGCTCTAGAAATAAATAGTTAAAGGTAAAGGATAAGATTATGATTTGGTGAAATTATTTTGCAGTCATAACTAATTTGATTATCAAATGCAGATCACACAAAAAAGTTACACCAAAAAAAATTGAGCCTTGAACGTAACCCCTAACTGGCCTACCATAAATAGCTCAGAACTTAGCTCAAAAGTTTAAGAGCCAGAAAAAATACATATAAAATGTTTTCCTAGTGCAGATCCCTTATGCTGTGGAAGGAAACACAAAACTACTGGATACCTAAAAAAAGCTATCACTCCTTTCCCAGACCCCACAAAATGATTAATGCAAAAAAATTGAAAATCATAGGGAGATTTCATAACATTAACACATGCTGACCCTAACCTGCCTAGGAAGATCAAGATAAACCATTTCTTTCATCAACTATCCACAGTTGTTTAATAATCTAATGATGCGAATGCACTTAGTCTACTGATTATTGATCATTTAAAATGGTTAGCACTTTCTAGATTCGTATTAATGTTACCCTCTAAAAAGGATCATACTTCTAATGTTTTCAGATGGGTTAATAGTATACCTAAGCATGGATAGAATCAACATGCAGTGACCTTCAGAGTGAACAAACTCTAAATTTAGGAAAGGGAAGTATTTGTCTAGTATCGAATATGCAGTTGGTATGGGAAATATTCATATCCAGCATAGATGATTGTTTCCTGTTAGTAGACACTAGATACGTATAAATATTTCAAGGCTGCTCATTTTTCCAAAAAAAACATCCAAACAATGACCATGGTTAGATCAATGACATCCAAAATTAGAAGTAGAATGAGCATATAATGGAATTCATCATAGTATCGAAAGTGGAATCATCGAAAAAGGTTTGGAGAGATTGGTAAACTTTCTTGACTTAATGTATTGTTCTACATTTTCATTTTTAAATCATGTAAAGTAGTGTCTCATAATTTAATATGATTTTTAATCTTATCCTGAACTCATACATGCTCAATTTTAGCAAAAGTAAATCCAGTCCTGAATGCCTTACCGGGGTCCCCTTTACCATAGTAGACACATGATCAGGTACATTTCCTTCAATATCTGGAACTGGGGCAAGTCGTGAAAGTCCAAAATCAGCAACTTTTGCTGTGAACTTAGAGTCCAATAATATGTTGCTGGCCTTGACATCGCGGTGGAATATTGGAGGATCTGCTTCTGTGTGTAGATATAGAAGACCTTTAGCTGATCCCTGAGCAATCTTCAACCTCATAGAAAAACTAAGAGGCTTTCTTGAATAAGCTGTCATAAAACATTAA
Organism: Canavalia gladiata; assembly: GCA_037954105.1. Lineage (NCBI taxonomy): Eukaryota > Viridiplantae > Streptophyta > Magnoliopsida > Fabales > Fabaceae > Canavalia > Canavalia gladiata. The sequence goes on along the minus strand of CM075664.1, from coordinate 41,066,163 downwards.
GTACACAATCAAGAGAGACAACAAAGAAAGGCATGCTTTTTCTATTATAAAAATATCCAAGTCCCTTTATATGACAAATTGGAAATAGAAAGTGCAAGGAAAACTTATATAGGCAAAACAACATTTGTTGTCTCATGACACAGTCAATGATAAAATGCAATGGACACTCACGAGTTAATAGACAATACAGCAAATTAGATGATAAGAACACAAGATGTACCGGAAAGGTGATCTCTTAGTGATCCATTTGGCATATATTCGTAGACTAACATCTGCATGCCGAAAACAACAAAGCAAATTGAAAAATAAAACTAGTGAGAAGGAAATAAGATTTAATGGATAAATAGAACCAAAATATTTTGAAAGGAAGGACAAGGGGAAAATAATATGAATTTTGATTTACTTAACTTACCTAGTTCTAGCTTACAGAAGCTTAATGTCATAATCAAATGTTGAAATAAACCTTACTTCAAGAATGACTATAATATCAGTTGTAATCAACATCCTATTTTTAGTACAAACCATATACTTATGGAGCCAACATGAGACAACAAGGTAGGGGACTTATCGAAATGAGAACTTCCAAAAATGAATCAAGAATCAAAGATAACTTAGAGCCTGTTTTGTATAGGCATTTAGGAAATAGAAATCGACTGTTGTATCAAAATCAACTGCACAGTTATATTGAGCACAAGTTCCAAGGCACATTCAATTGATGGAGATTATTTTCACTATATAGGAAATGGATTCTTCAAACTATATAAACAGGCTCTTAAACTTTTTCTATAACAAATTCTACTGAGATCACATTTCTGAACTCTAAAACAATAGTTACCTGTTCACTCTCTTCATCACAATATCCAATAAGAGACACAAGATTGCGATGATGTAACCTTGATAGCAATTGTATTTCTGTAAGGAACTCTCTCTCACCTTGCAGTGAACCCTCTTGTGCACGTTTTATAGCAACAACAGTTCCATCAGGAAGATGACCTTTATAAACCTTCCCATACCCCCCTTGTCCAATTTGAGCAGAGTCACTAAAATTGTCTGTGGCCAAGGCCATTTCTTCGAAATCAAATGATCTTACACCATCAATTTTTACTGAGATCCTAGATACTGTGGAAAAAATAGAACCCTATGCTTAAAATATATCTTCATCAACTCATTCTTGATAAGTTAGCAACCAATTAGTTATGGTTAGTATCAGTAAACACAGTTCTATATTTTTTTGTTATTCCAACCTCCAAGTACAGGACAGGAAGACAGTAAATTTAACTGAAAGCTGGAAATTTTTAAGTTGTATAACAAAAAAACTTGGAAAAAAGTAAATTTATCAGAAAATGTAGGAAATATCTTTGGGGCTCATAGATGAATATTTGAACTTTATGTAAGAAATATCCTTGGGGCTCATAAATGACCATTTGAACTGCATTGAAATTGTTTTCTACATTTGATAACATAAATAATATGTATAGGTGGGGAGTTTACACCTTCTCATCCATAGCCAGGCCCAGGTTCATATTGCAGCTTCTTTAGCAAAGCATACAGGTTCTATTACAGAACCAGTTGCACGAACTACTCTAGTCCAATCCACCAAATTCGTTTTTTTTTAATGGAATAAACAATCTGATCTGATATATGTTTATCAAAACTGTTGAAAATGGGCCTAACTCAACCCCAAAAGCTAATTTATAGGATGAGGGATGCCCTTGGATTATATATGTATGGTTGGCCTTCCCGTTGCTCAATATGGGACTTGTAATAAAAACAAAAAGCCCTGTCTGGTGAGTCAAGACATGATAAATTGTGAAGAGAAGATTTCTCATATTTGGAAGATTATTCAGCAGAAGAAATCATTCTAAAGCAGTTCTAGTGTAAAACCTGTTAGCACACATTTGAAAATGACTTTATAAATACAACCATTTTTATTTATTTTTTACAATGTTGGCAGTATCTCCTTAACAAATAGAGGCTTCTAAAATCGAGGAATGGAATTAATCCTGAAATCAATTCAAGTATATAACCAACTCAATAAAGGCCAAAGTATTAATTATACAGCACAGTTCAGTGAATTTTTTGTACTTCATGATAAGCTACAGAAAATTTTCCTTTTAGTAAAAATTTTATTGAATACCCAAAGGAAATATAAAAAAAAAGGAGGCCAAATGTAATGGTTGGAGTGAAATGCTCCTATCTTTAGGGTTCTTTTCCCCTAAACTTGGTAAAGGATAGAGTTACCTTTCAGGAAATCAATTTTTTAAGGTAGCATTCTTGATGAAAATCCATGCCAAAAGGAACAGTCCCAAAAGGTTAGTGTGAAAACATTAAGACTATTCTGAAATCTGAATGATGATAAAAAGATAATTTGATTTAGAATAAGGTTAGTTCAAAATGAAGTTATGTGCAGTAACATCTAAACTTTTGTAAGTTGTGACAGCATCAGAGCACTGAAGACAAATCAAACAGAACAAATAATAATAGGTTAGCTTATTCATTTTGAGGTACTCACCTTTAGGCCGTTTGGAAGGTGTACGATAAATTCTCAAACGTATTCTCAATATAAGAATGGTAACAATTGCAGATAATGCAACTACACATGCAATTGCACCTAAGACTATTCCAGCCAGTGCACCTTTGCTTATCCCTGAACTTGGAGAGGTAATAATCACTGTGGTAATAATAAGCAGTATGAGAATAACCGTAAAACAGTTTGCAATAGTGATGTTCCATGTATAGATGCCTATGGCTCATATTATGCAGCAGCATATTCATTGATGAGTAAGTAGATAAATTTTGACAGATGGACCTGTCCTGCAGTTTCAGAGCAATCACATACCAAATAGCAACAGAATTAAAGCAAAATTTCAGTTATGCAATTTGCATCAACTTTGACATGTGAAGCATGAATTATACTGGCGATACCTAATTTATTTACAGGAGCAGGAGACTAGCTCAAAGTGAAGAAATGTTGTACAAGGAATTGAATTAATAGGACTGAAACTTGAAATTCACACTGGAATACTGTTTTAACTCCTAAAAGGACAACTCAACTGCAGTTATATTGTTAATAGTGTCCAACTCCCCCTAAACACTCCAGCAGATCATGAGAAGTTACCATGGCTTACCATCTCTATAAGGATCGAGGAGAATGAAGTCTAGAAGTTCAAAAGGCCCGAATAAGTCATTGCTTGGGAGATCAAAGTCTATGAACAAATTTCTGATCCGAACAACCTCACTTGTATTGAAAACATGAGAGCTTCTGTTATCAACATATGTAGGAAAAAGCTTCAAGTTTATTCTCAACCGAGGCCCTTCTTCCCACGCAAAACTGTTAATGTAGAGCTGAATAATATGCATATTGAGACCCTTTGACAGCAAGCTCTCAAATGCATTCAGATATGTACGGAAATCTGAAAAACTTGGACTTTTTAACCGATAATTAACAACCAATGGGGCAGCACAGAAACAGTTTACAGTGTATTCATAGGGAGGGGGACATGCTTGACTGGGACAGCTAACACTGAAGTTACCGTTCATGCTACTGTCACTTTCAGGTCCACAGAACTGAACTAAGGTGTCATTATTTGAGCACATAGGATTTCCCTCAAGCCTGAAAGGTAGTAAATTTCAAATACGATTATTGAACTGCCATTCACATTTAAATCATGAATTGCCACTGTAATTTTTTAATCATGAACCATAAACCTATGGAATCATAAGATTCAGAGATAAAAATAAAAAATGTTTGGATCCAATTGCAATGTATGGAACTTGAGTCTCACATTGAAAGTATTGGATTCTGGTATAAGGTTTATAAGGCCTTGAGCTCTCCAACTCAATGCTAGCTTTTATGGTGTGATTCTCCCAATGTTCTTATCAAATAACTAGAAATATATTATACAAATGATAAATGATGTATAGTGTTCAATGTAATAGTTTTAAACTAGGAACTGACAAAATAAAGTCTCACAATGCTAAAGCCAAATAAGGTGGGCATAGAGTGAGTGAGTGACCGAGTGAAGCTCTTACTTCGTAAGAATGAAAACAAAGCAATTGAATAATAAATTAGGGTGCGTTCAATAGAGCTCCTTCAATTCCTTTTCATTTAACATTAAAGTTTATGTGAACTTTCAATTTCTTTGATGGCAGTTGATGATAGAAAAGAAAAAATAAAAATAAAAATAATTAATAAATTGTTGGATCGTGTCATTTATACCAATGATATGAAATGCCACCATTTCATGCATGTATTGCATGATTCAAAGTCATTTGCAATTCATAACATGATATGAATGGTTGGCTTGCTAAATTGTATTCAATCATGCAATATGTAACTTGAATCATGTATGTTTGATTTTGAGTCCAACCTAAAAGACTGGTTCATTAGGTGGGAAAGTCCCAAGCTTTAGTACCATGTTAAGTCTTTTATTCTACCAACATGGAGCTCATAAAGAGTCCATGTTTGCAAAGGCTTTCACTTTATCGACTCTGACTCAATGGTAGCCCTTTCACTTTGGCAGCTTCACCACCTATCAGCATTTGGTTTACACCTTAATTCAGCCTGTAGGTAGCCCTTTCCTCAGCCCAACTTTGAATGAAAACACCAATTGTTATAGCTTAAGTACATAAGGAGAATCCAGCCCAAAAGACTAGTTCATTAGGTGGAAGAGCCCTAAGGCTTAAGCACCACATTGAGCCTTTTATTCTATTCATCTGAGACTCATGACAGTGTAATTCTGACAACTATGCTTTCAAATAATAATGTGGCAAGTTATCCAAAAAAGGTGGAATTTATGCCAAATGAATACAATGTTCAAAAAGTTTTACCTTCATCATAAGGATACCAATCATACTATTATTTTAGATTTTAAAATGCCAAAAAGGAGGAAAAAGATAGAATTCTCCCATCTCCACTACCCTAATTTCAGTATTACTACAAAATAAGTTTAGAAGCATACCAGAGTGTGACATTTGGAGGAAGATTTGTACTGCCTGATATGCTTGTAAGTTGATTATTTTGCATGTCCCTGCAAGATCATAAATCGATGTGAGCAGATCAAGACAACAAAATTCAGTAGAATCTATGCAAAAGACAAAACAAAAGCAAAACAAAACACACATAACAATACATGATGCCTTAGAGAATATACAGCCATCTACATCTTGACAAATGCACACGTTCTATCCTAATGCACCCCCTTTTAAAAATGAAAAGAAAGAAGGACACACATATGCATGCTCCCAAATACAATTCTACGAGAGAAAAATTGTGCAATTATCATTTCAGGTCTTACAAGTGAAGTATTTCTGATCCATTTAAAATCCTGTCCTGCCAAATGGTAGAAGGAACATTGCCACTCAATGAATTGTTTGCAATTGACCTGTCATAGGGAAAGATAAAGAATATTTGTTAAGAAATACAACAAAATTTGGTTTGTAAGATAAGGTGATAGACACTTAGTTTATATTATTTTTAGTATACCCTACAGTTTGACATAGGAGAATAAAGGGTGAGGGGAAAAAAATGACTTACAATTTCTGAAGACGAGGAAGACCAGAAAAGTAGGATGGAATAGTTCCAATAAGCTTGTTGTTTGATAAATCACTGCAAACACCACCAGAGGTCAAACAATAAAATTGTATGAAATCCATATTACGATATTTTGAAGAATTTCTAACTAACCACTTAACATAAGAGGAAATATCCACACTGGGAATCCAAATAATTGAATGCAAGACCAATAGATTAGCATTTAAGTAATAGAGGTTCTTACATGGTTGTGATATTGTCTGAAAGCTTATTGGTAGGAATTGATTCATTCAACTGATTGAAACTGAGGTCACTGGAATATACACAAACAGTCAGTAGAAACGGTTACAAAGTCTTGACCTGTCTTTTAAACATGTACATCCATTTTTCTTTTTGCCAGGTGCAGCCAAGCATAAACTGAGTTGAATGTGAATGAGATAACTGAACTTACAGATAACCAAGGTGAGGTATCCTGCTTAAATCAGGAATTTCTCCTTGCAAGTTGCAGTTCCTAAGGCTCCTGATAAAACCAAGTAACCGATAACAACATGTAGATAGTCAACCTTGTACTTCAAGCTTTTCTCCTCACCAAACCAGATAACTTGTTTTTGAAATAAATTTATTTTTAGCAATGCAAGTGAAAAATATAAAGGAGTGACAATGTGATATCCTCCAAATAAAGAAAATATAGAAATAATAGAACCTTTTTCCAAAACAATTTGGATTCAGACAAATGTAACAGTAACAGCATCAATGCCAACAACTCATTGCTCATTGAATACGGTAAGATCAAGAAGGCAAGATGATAAGGCCATGCTATGTGTATGGTATTTGATAGGACTCCCAAAGTAACGAAGTGTAGTAAGGAGAACAAGAGGGCGCATAAGAGGGGGTTGTGACTGGGAAAGAGAGGAAAGAATATGGATGTTTTCCATGTGGTTGGGTTTGGTTAGTTTTTGAGAAAAAAATCATATGAACAGATTATAAAAAATACTTGAGATTTGGTTCGGTTTTGTTGGAATATATTATGAAAGTCAAATCCAATCAAACCACTCTTTTGACCGTTTGGTCCAGTGTTGTTATTTCAATTTTTTATTTTGTTTTTAAAACAACTCAAGTAATAAAATATTGCCAAATGAACGTAAAATGCTATGTTAGAAAATATAAGAAAAATGAAATATATAATAAAGAAGGTTCACAATTCATAATTAAGAATAAAAAGGTTCATAGTGAATAAAATAATACATATTTAAAATTGAAATACATGTGTAATTAAATACAGTTGAGTTTGATTTTTTCGCAAAGGAACCACAAACCGAAGTGAACAAACTGCTGAGTTGGCAATAGGGTGGATTCAGGAGTGATGATTCAGTTGTGAAGGTAGGCTGGAACTTTTTGGAGATATTGAACACTGTCAAACTATTTGCTCACTTCCTTCTTTGTATTTCATCTTCAGTTTCAGAAGCCAGGACCTCCTGTTCCTTGATACTGGCCTGAAGCTCAGTATCAATACAATTAATATTCTTTGTTTTTCTTGAGTTTTCTGTTACCTATCAGCATTATTTTTTCATTTCTGGTGTTCAACCGAGTGATTGACTGTCTAAATATCATTTCCATAAAACAATATTTATATATTTTTTTCACCTTTATATTAAATTCTTTGCCTATGTTTTACTTAAATTCCTTTCTAGATGAAATCACGAGATTTAAGTGTCTCAGATTGATTCTTCACACCAAAACATTAAAATAAAGGCTCTAGCATCTCAGCTCCATTCTTTGTCCTAGTGACATACTTACGGATGAGTTATCACAACATGAACTTACAATTTCAACAATTTTGACATGTTACTATAAGAATCTGGAATGCTATTTCCACCAAAATTGTTGTTATCAAGTTGGCTGCAAGAACAAGAAGATCCAATAAATACTTAAAATCTAGTCATCAAGTAAGGAACATTTATTAAATCAGTTAATATTGTAAAAACAACAAACATGCAAAAAAAAGGATCTTAAGTTCTGCAATGACATAAATGGAAACTTTTCAGTGTTGATGCCATCCAAATTATATAATATGACACCTATGGCAAAGCATTTTCACTGCTTGGTTTTTACTATTTAACTCTAGAATTTCACTTCTTGCAAGATTGATTTGGAATCGAGACAACAAATGGCATTGCCTCATATAGTGGGAAAGGCATCTGTGTTTGTTAGGCAAACTCATGCCTTTTTACAGTTACAGCCCTTACTTCCAATTTCTCTATAGTTGAAACAAATATTTCACACTATTGCATAGGCACATACCATTCTATATAATTACCTAAGCTGTTTGATTTAGACATAGATAAATATCCATAGTGTAAGGAGCTCTAAAATGCGGCGTGGGAGGAAGAGGGCAAGCCAGATAGGAGGCTCCTTTAATACATCACCAAGTCATTTTTAACAGATCACAGATTATCAGTGCTTTTAGCAATCTCTATACAAAACAATTCTTCTTGAGTTGAAGCACTCTTCAGAAAATGACCAATGGCTAAACTGTTTACAAAAGGCAGGGTGCAGCATAACATAAATTCGCCATTTTATAAATAGTACAGCTGTTGAAGTTTTCCACGGCAAGGCATAACTGAAGAATAAATTTAAAGAAAATAACTAATTATAGCGGTACCTCAAATTTGAAATAAGAGAAAATGTAATTTATGTCTAACGTTTAATATAATCACATATGAAAGAATTCCAAAATATAAGGGAAAAGACAGAAGAAAACAAAGAAAAAACAAACATCAGTTTCTGTATTAGAAGAATAGATCCTCCTATGTGAGTTTTTCACAGGACAGGTCATGTGAAGAAAGTGATAGACACAGATCCTAAAGGGGCCCATAATTTTTTATGGGGCTTCAATGAGACAATGATAGTAGGGTCCTATTAAGGTTCTGTATGTCTCTCCCTTTCTCTTTACACAACAGGCTTCATTCTTGTTGATCTCATGCATGTTATAAGAAAAACGGAACAGCCAACAGAGATTAAAACCACGTGGAAGAGAAGTGAAATATTCTCAACTTCATAAAGATTGTGTGTTCTATTCATCCCTCCAAAATGAAACTAAATGAGCTTACAGACATGCATAAAGACATGTAACAAAAAGAATAATAAATCATACAGAATCTTTAAGCTTGGCATCTCAGAGAGCTCAGAGGGGAGATATCCTGTAAGGTTGTTGTTGTCAAGAAGACTGCAGGTCCAGAGATACATCTTATCAACAAAATATAGACATGAAAATTTGGATTAAATAAATCCAAGAAAAATGTCAATGACTGCAATCATGTCTCCAATAACTGATAATTAACTTACAGGTGAATAAGGCTTCCTAATTGGGAAAGCTGTGGTGGGATTTGCCCACTAAGTGAATTGTTGTTCATGTGACTGCTCCATTAGGGGGAAAGATGAAGCATTATTTTCTTTCATTCTTAAGCAAAAACAACAAAGGTAGAGAAATAAAAGAATTCAAGTAAAATAGCAAAAGTAGTAACTTTTTAAACTTTAGTAGTCTTCATAAAGAACCTTACAAGTGTTGAGTTTTGTTCAGGTTTGCAAATGACAAAGGTATAGGTCCTGTGATATTGTTCTGATCGATTTGCATTCTCAGAAGGACAGGAAGATAGCCAAGCTCTTCTGGCAACTCACCAGTTAACTGATTTCCATTCACGAGTCTGCAAAAACTTTATTTAATGAGAAACAAAACCAAAACTATGTATTTCTTCATCTCAAAATACCGAACATTTTTATGCAACCATTTGATTTTTTTTTTACCCTATAGAAAATAGTATTTTAACTTCAATTTATTTAGATATCTGATTTGATGCAATGGCAAGTTTGTTCATGCACTAATATGTGCAAAATGACTCAATTAATTACCAAGGTGATAAAACTACTAAATTATTGAACCATACTGGCTAAGTTAGGACAATTCATCTCAACTTACAAGAGTTTCAAAGTTTTGATGTAGCCAATTTCCTTGGGTATGCTCCCACTTATGTTATTCCACATAAAGTCCCTTTCAAATAGTACAAACGGAGGCATTCTTAGAGGAAGAAAGTTATTGCAAGCTACTACAGGATAGATATATTCAAATTAATCAAACCTAGTATATTCTTGAGCAAAATTGAAATCTTGCAATTGCAAAAATTGAAAATTGTTTACACGTAAAAGGGTTGCATTAGAAATGTCAATGCAAGTTACATTTCAGCCTTACAATATTTCCAGATAAGATAAGAGGCCAATCTCCGGTACCAAAGTTCCGGACAAGTTCAAATTCAGTAGATGCCTACAGGCAAAATAAAAGGTTCTCATACAAATGTGTCAAAATGCAATCAAGAAAATACTCATCTAATATAATCAACTTTGATTAAGAAAGTTTGGGATCACAAAAACTATTGTGAATCTATTTGAACCTTAACATACTAAAGGGAGAAAAATAAATAAAATATGGAGCAAGAAAAAGGAAAGTTATAGAAATGAACATGGCTATTACACAAAGAAATGTGTAAGTGGAAGATTAAAGTCATACAATTGTTGAATATGCAGCCAACCATCGACTAAGGTTGTATTGGAGCACATAACCCCAGTCCAATTTGATGTACATGGGTCCCCATCATTCCAGCTGCTCAAATTTCCATTAATATCAATCAAACTTCTTTTTATGATTCTCAATGCGTCAGCTGCATGTTAATGCAATTCAAATCATCATGCTATCAGCAGAACCCACGGAAGCATCATTTAGCGTTACATATATTTCACTCTTATTTATGAGTTTTGCTCTATCATCCTAATAATCTAAATATCTGATAATCTTTCTACTTCTTTATAAAATAATATTAAATAAAAATATGATATATATTTATTATGTTTAAAATACAAGAAAAACATTTAATATTTTTATCTAATAATTTTAAATTTTAAAAATTAGAATATGTTTTTGATTTCTTTAAAACTATGTAGTTTTACTTTTTGTTTCTTATTTTTAAAATGATTGGTTTTGTTTTCTTATTTTTTTAAAATAAACTGTTTTTAGTCCGTAAAGTAAATAGTGAAATATTTATAGTTGATATAAATTAAAGAAATTTATAAACCTAATCAACTTCAAATTAACATTAAATTTAATCTTAGTTACTCACTTTATAATCATATTAGATAAAACAATCTATGAATCAAATCCATAGAATTAATTCATTTGATCCTTATCAATTTTGGGGCCCGGGGATCACTTGATAATACACGCAAGAAGATCTAATGGAAAGCTCTTTCGGTATTAATTTTTCAAAAAAAAATTAAATTAAATTTTAAATATTTATTTTAAAAATTAAATTAAATTTTTAACAATTAAATTAAATTTAAATATTTATTTTAATATCTATAAATTATTTTTAACTTATAAAAATGTTGATTTATTTATAAAAGTAGCCTAACTACCAATATACTATTTTGGGAAACACTTGTGAGTTAAAAAAAAAAGGGTGCAAAACATGGAATACCGATTTACAAAAATCATAAAAAAAAATTCTTATTGATCAATACTTTTAGGGACATTCATTAAGAAATTAATGTTTCGGATTCCTTTTAATAAGAATTTTCTCATTAAATCATAGATACTAAAAAATATTTATAATCTTAATCAATATATTAATTTTAAAAATTAACATAATATTTTAAATTTATTTGTATTAAAATAATTTTCTATTATATATTAATTATGTTATTAAAATTATAAAAAATAAATATAAAAAATTTAGAAAATTATACATAAATTTATGTAATAATTTTTTTAAAAATTATAAAAAAATCAAATAAATCATAAATAATTTTTTATTAAAATTATGCTAAAATGATTTGAAAAGTTATAATAAAATTATATTAATAATATTTTTAATAAAAATTTCATTTTGATTTTTTAATTAGCATCTTAATTAAAAAAGAAAAAGAAAATTATACCTTCAGTAGGGTCAGTGATCTGACCAGCAGCCATTAGGAAATAGCAGCAGAACCAAAAACAGAGAACAACTTCACACCAACAACCTTTTGAAAGATACATTCCAGGAACACAACAAAAATCACCAAACCTTTTATAAAACACTTCTCTCAGAACTTATGAAGCTCCTTTTCTTGTCCTGGTCACAACAAAACCAGTTAGAAACACTCATAGTTGTGCAGTGTGCACTCACAAAACAACCCCATAATATAACTATATATGCTTCCAAGTCCAAAAGTCCTGCAGCTATGAAACTAAAATAGAATATGATATGGAATACCCTTTTCAAAAGCTAGTACCCCATGTTTATATATGCATATCTAAGTGCAGAAAAACAATCACAGTAGCTATCAGAATATACAAGAACGAAATATAAAAATAAAATACCCTTTTTAACCCAATGATTTTAGGAGCTGGAAGAACATAAGTACATAACATAACAGAAGCCAAAGTGCAAAAAGATTGTGACTTGTAAGCAAATATTGTGATTTATGAGAGAAGCAACATGAGGGTTATAATATAAGCAGAGTATAAGCATTGAATTTGGATAGTTAGTAGGTATTGTGGTAAACTTCTGACTAGGTCGCCAATGGAACGAGGAATTGTGAGTAGTTAATGACAAAGGCCATCACTTTCTTCTCTGTAGCTTCCTGATCTTAACAAAGGTGCATGTGTAAATAGCAACAAGAAAGTAAAAATAAAATTGAAGGAGTGATACTCTACACTAGGGGTTGAAATTAGGAGTAATAGTTAACTTTGTTCTCAAACTTATTAAATGTCGATTTAAAATTAATTGATATTGGTCATTTTAATTTTAACTTTTCTAGTTTAAAGATTAAAATAACTGTCTTTAATAACTGAAAAACTAAAATGATTATTGTTTGATAAATTTAAGAACTAAACTGATATTTTAGAGAGAGAGTGAGAGTTATGCTCTGATGAAGTAGTTTGTTTTTACTTTGTTTTGTGAAATAAAATGGAAAGATGGTATATCAAAGTAGGTGGTACAGATGGTACATATGTAATTTAAGGTTTAAATCTTATATAAAAAAAAATTGTTCGAAAAGTTAATGTTATTATGATGTGGATGTTTCCTATTCAAATAGAATTATCTTCTGTGAAAAAATATTTGTGATTTAGATAAAAAAAATATTAAAAAAATTATATAATTCAATCATTTATTTAAAAAATTATAAATTAACATGTAAATAAATGAGTAAATCCCCTAGATTAATCACGAAGATTGTATGGGTATGGTATGTTAATCCATAAAATTTTAAAGACTATTGATTAGTTTATAATTTTACAAAGTAATATTCATTTTGATTTTTAATATAAAATGATAATAATTTTTTAAAAGTTAATGACTAACAAAAAAAATTAAAAATTGAGAGATTAAGACATGGTATCCTACAATTTAAAGAACTAATTTAAAAATTACTTGTAAATAAATAGAGGAAAACACTAAGAAGTGTTGGAATTAGCACATAACCTTCTAATTTATTCACATTGAAAAAAAAAATTAAACCCTAAAATTATTTTTTATTATGTTTAATATTATAAAAACAAAAATTAATTTTAGTTATGAGATTAATCAACGTTAAGAATTAAATTGTATAATTGCTACAAAATTTTATAAATTAAATTTGTTTACTTTTCATAACAATAAGGATTAAATTTCTGTTGTTAATTTTAGGATCAAACTGATTGAAAATTGTCAAAGTTAAGAAACAAGTTTATTTTTGGTAATATTGAAGCCCAGACTGAGAAATAGTAATTAGCAATATAATTTCAAAGATCAATTTAACATTTTATTATCTATAAATGATTTTAAAATTATTAAATAAAAACACATAAATAATTTTATATTTAATTTCAACCATTTAATGGCTAAATTATTCAAGAAGTACTGGACAACCACACTAAAGCAATAGATAAAGAAGTCCCTATAAGGAGGTTCTTATTGAAAATGGAATAGTATTCCAGGATGATACAATCATATTATAAATCCTGTAAATTACCATTCGGTTCCTTGTAATATATGTGTCTCACCAAGGTTTGATTGAAATGGGAGTGGAATCCGTTGATTGGATATTGGTCAAAAATATTAATAATATAATAGATAAATATTCGCTTAAATTAAAATATTTAAATTTGAGTATGTTTATTATAATATTTATACTAATTTTTACCTTTATTTATATAGCGGCTTTTGTTAATATGAAAATATTATTTTTATATGAAAATTTATTATTAAATTTTATTACGAATAATCAAGATTAAAATATAAAAATTAATATAATTTTAAAAAATTTATGTTAAGAATTTTAAATAAAAATATTTCTTATATAAAATGAAAAAATAGTTTTTATCATTAAATCTTATCATCAACTGTAATTAAAAAAAATTAAATTAAAATATAAACTTACGATTTTTATTAAAAAAAATTGCAACTTTTTTACTTGAGTATATAATTTTAAAATTTTTAATTTTTTTACTTTTATTCTCATGTAAAATTCATATTTTGATTTGATTGTATTTACAAAATTTTTAAAAAAATTTAATATTTTATTTTAATAGACATTATAAAATAAAATAATAATTTTTTCAAAATTTTATAAATATAATTTTTATGATAAAATTTATTAATTAATAATTAAATTAATAAAATTTAATCGTTGAAAAAAATTAAAAAGAATAACTTATGATATATTTATTTAAAAATTATATATATATATATATATATTATTTTGTAAAAACATTTGGTTATAATAAAAAGTAGAAATAATTAATATAGATCATAGATCTTGTTTTAATAGTCAAAATAAATGAATAATATTTTAAAATAATTAAATAATTATTAATATATAATTTTAAATGTCCATATATAATTATATAGTTTAAATTTAGTTTTATCTTTACTATAAAATTTTATAATATTTAATGATATTCATACATTCGATTATAATAAAAAAATTATCTTTACACACATATTAAAAAATAAATTGGTTTATATATATATATAATTAAAATAATAAATATATAGAAAGAAAAATTATAAGCTTTAATTTTTATTTTAGTTTATAACTAAAAATAACTTTAAATTTAATTGTCTAAAATTTATATTCATATTTTTAATAAAAAATCATTTTATAATAATATTAGTTTATTAGTTTGTGGAAAAAATGTTAAGAAAAACTTACTTTAGTTAGTTAACAATATGGATAATACGGATATGAGATTTTACTTAGGTACTCAAAAAGTATAAAAATAAAATTAAATATTGTTATTCTGACACTATAAAATTATAATAAAAGATTTATATATATATATATATAATAATAATAATAATATTATCTTATATAAATTCCACTCTTTGTCATCCTCAGATTGAAGTGATTTTGAGGTGGCTCACTTTCACGGTGTGGGAGACAAATCTTAACATTGAACAAAATCTCACACTATTGCCTTCAACTTCTTGACAAAAGTCTCGTCCTTGCGAATATTTGTAGGATGGTTTGATTCAATTTTTAAAAAATTATTTATAAAAATATTTATATGTTAATTGGGTTTAATTAAATATATATAATAAATTTAAATTAAATTCATTTTTAACGATTTATTTTGGTTCCTTTATTTTAATTTTTAACTTTATTTTAAAAAAATTATTATTAAAGTAAACCAACATTGAATGGATGAATGAAAATTTTAGATCGAGAATAAGGAAATTAAGAAAAATTTCAAGCACGTAATTTAATGTTTACGAGTGTTCTGTGAGAAAATAAAAGTTTGTGTATATATCATTATTATAAACGAAATTAATTATAAATTATTATCAGGATCCTTATGAACAGCAGCAAAAATTAACCTATAATTCTTTGATTCTACCAACTTAGTCTTTTTATTTTTTGCCTACTATCATTATCTGCAAACGTGAATCGAAATGAATATTTTGTATAAAAAAATCACTGATCTGCAACTAAGTTTGATGAATAGTAATGAGTCCCTTTCTGTTATATTATGTTGCTTTTTATTATTGCCGAGTCAAATTTACCAGTATAATATACCTAATTTGCTCGAATTTGATTTGTTATGTATTTTTAAACAGTTAATTGATTTTATCAATTGCAAACATAGAATAACAATATATATATATATATATATATATATATATATATATATATATGAATAAACTCACAGAAAAAAATATTATTTGAATATTTCACGCTAAAGATATTGCTGCTGTGGATTGCCAAAGCATTTGTGTGGAAAACGGGATGAATTCTAGCGTGTGGAGATAAGGGAAATTTTAACGTTTGGTTTTAAATTTTTTTTTTTTATTTTTGTGTTTTGTGTTTTGTTTCAATATTTTATATAGGAAAGAGTAAAAAAATATTTATTTTTTATTTTACTATTTCTAGCACAAAATTTTAAAAATAGAAAATAGAATAAAGTTAGATGATATTTTTATAAATAAAAATAAAATAGAAAATATTTTTTCAAATTACCTTAATTATAAACAACTGAACCAATTTTACTGTCTACTATAGAAATAGTCCAAGAACAGCATACTTGTGAGGCAAAATCCCAAAAACACAGCATGTTATGTTAATCCAGTGGCACTCCTCATAGATGGAATTAATCTTATCTTGTATCAACAACCAAGAGAAACAATGGATTTTTGGTATGTCATCCTTAAAATAAATTTTAAACATTAATCACAAATATTGATATTTTTACATAAAAAGATGTATAATTGTAAGCAATCTTTTGTATTTATATAAAATTATATTCTTCCATGCCTAGTGCAAATTTTTGTATCTTAAAGACAATATGTTTTGATAAATTATTAAAACAAATAACATGTGTTTGCTTGCCCAAAAAGTTATAAATTAATTTTTCAGTCATCTCCAAATCTTAATTAAATCTGTATTTTTATTTTAAAAAAATCATTTCATTTCACCTAAAAAAAATAAGATTTTCTAGTTTCTCTAATCTTTGACTCGCTTTTTGTAAAAAAAAACAAACAAACGAAGATTTGCCATTATTATTAAAATATTTATTAATTATGATTTTATAAAATTGACTCAAGGTTGATTATATATAACAAACATTAAAAAAAAACGTCAGCATGTACCAAATACCAATAAAGACGTACAAAACTCACTCTTTATTTATTTATTTTTAATTATTTAAAATAAAGTACTCATCTTCAAGTTGATGAATATATATTTGAATTAATGCATGGTCAAGTATCCACTTGATAATTATGAAATGTTGTTTTACAATTGAGATAACTATATCTAATATACTCTAGTGACTACTCACATGATTAAAAATTCATCTGATAATTCAAATAATTATTATCAATTTAACTCTAGTTAAACTAATGAACCGTAAACTAATATTTTTAACAGGTGAATTATCAGTTTGGTTTTAAACACATTTAGACATGAAAATAATCTGACCAAATATTTAAAATGAATACAGAGTTGTTATGGAAAAAGTTAAGTTTGAGGTTACATATGTTATATAGTTGAAAGATGAAGTCTTTCTTGGGAAGATCATTTGAGAATCACAATATTTTCAATCAGTTCATGATTTAGTTAATCAATACTTTTTTTAGAAACAAAAAAATTATTCAATAACCATTAAGCCTTCGTACAAGATGTAGCGAGGCCTTCACAGTCCACATAACAAGGAAGAATGGAAAAGGCACCAATCTTCAAAATTCTCTACCAATCTTTGTCACATCCTTAATTAGCATAATCTGTATCACTAAACACTGAACAGAAACTTCCAATTGCTACTTAGAGAACCTCAAACCCCATGACACTAATGGTAGATGAGATGATCAATCGTGGCCAGCCTATGCTCATATGTGTTTAGAGATTTTTATAAAAAAAAAAAAAAAGGCTTAGATGGGTTTATTCTTGTATTTATTTGATTCAAAATTTTGACAAGATTAATTATTTGAATTTAAATACCTGAATTATTAAGATTAATATAGAAGTAAAAATTGTAATAGTTTATATAAGATTGTAAATTTAAATTTTATATTTTTTTTATGAAATTTAACATGATGTAGATCTAATAATATATGAGATAAGAATAGGTCAACTTAATTTATTAACATAGTGCATTAATTTAAATATTATGTATAGCTAAAGTACAAACTTGAAGAAGTAAAGTTAAGATATACTAGATTTTTATAAGCATGACAACAATTCGGGTATGGATTTTATATTTTCGGTTTCCAACTTCCCGTAATCAAGAAAATTTATTTGTACTTGTTCCTATTTTTATTTTAATTATTTATAATTTATTATATTACTATATTTTTAAAATTTATATTTTTATTACTATTTTAATCTAATTAATTTTATAAAATATTTTTATAATAATAAATATATCTTTATAATTTAATATATCGGATGATGTTCAAAATGGATATTATTATCTTCATATTTACTCTTGTTTTAACTTTAAAAAATTGGTTTTTATTCAATCTCAATTTCATTGAATTTGAATTTTTTTAAATTAAAGCAAAATACGATATATATATATATATATATATATATATATATATATATTTTATAATATTAATAATTTAAAATATATGAATAATAATATTCAATCAATTATATCTTCACATTATATTATATTATAATAAACTATGATAAATTATTTTAAAAATATTAAATATTTATTTAGAATTTTAAATTTTTATTTAATAATAATTCAGATATTATAAAATTATAATTCAAATAAATTTATTAAATAATAGTGAAATTGTTATTTTATTGAATTATAGAATCAAAATAAGAATTTATCTTATATATATATATATATATATATATATATATATTGAGTATTTGAAGAATTTAATATCATATATATTTAGAACACATTATTAATAATAGTATAAATATTTAAAATATTAAAACCTAGTTTATAAACTTATTTTCGTATATCATATGTTTCTTTCGTATTATAATAATAACTAAATATATACGTATATAATAATTTCTATATTAATAAATAAATTATGTTTGCCTAAAATCATAAAATAGTTAATTCACAATATTCACTTTAAATTCATACCAAAATTCAGTTAAACAAATATTAATTTTAATAATTTCAATTTTACACAAATAAAACTAAAAGAGTTTGTAGGTAAATATTATTTTAGTTTCTTTTATTGATAAATTTAAATTTTAAATTGAATAAATATTTATTTATAATAATTTTTTATTCACTAACTATTATTATTAAATTTAAATTTCTTATGAAGTTAAAATATCTAATTATTTTTAACTATATTTTGTTCAAAAACTTATGTTATTTTATTAATTAAATACACAAAACTAAATAAAAAGTTATTTTAATATTATATTTATTGATACATATATAAGTATTATATTAATATATATTTTTATTTTCTCTATTTAATTTAAAATGTTTAAAAGGTGACTAAAAAATATTAAAAATATATATTTAAAAAAATGGAATACCTTTTAAGAAATATATAAATAAAAAAATGAAGTAAATAATTTTTAAAAAAATAAAAAATAAAAAATTAGAAAAAAATGTCATATAGGATTTTTAGTTAGAAAAGATACATATAACATATGAAAAATTTTATTATATTATATTATATAGATTTTACAATATATATTTCAAGACAAATAATATAAATAAATATTATGTTGCTAAAATATTTTTATTAAAATAAAAAGTTATATTATTAATTTATGTTTTAAAAAATATAAATTTTAAAAGAATATTTAACATTATATTAGATTAGAACAATTCAAATATAATTTGAATTCATTTTTAAAATACATTGAGCTTATTTTTAAAAATTTAAATATATTAAAATTAATTTCAAATAAAACCAGATTAATAAGTTGGACCAGATCATAAACACGACTAGAACACCTACTTACTATAGCAAATCGATATGAACTTTCAACTATCTAAATTACTATATGTATTCGTAGATTGTGAATATTGTACCAAAATTTGTTTTTAGTAATTGATTATAGCATCTAGTAATTAATTATTATAAAAAATTATAATTAACATAATAGAAGATGATGATTAATTTTTTTATATATATAATTATTTAAAAAAAGTTGTAATCATCATATAAATCAATTATTTATCAATAATATAAAAAAGTTAATTATTATTTTTTATATTATTAAGTTAATAATCGATTATCAAACAAATTTTAAATATATAAACAGGTGTAGAACTTGTAATTATGTTTGTTTATGATTTTTAATTCTCAAATGATATGGAGCAAGATCCATAATGTTTAGTAGCAAGGACAATGCAGCCCCAAGTATGTGATCACTTTCTATCCTCACATCAAGTAATCAACAAAATCATTTAACTTGCCAAATAATAATAACAATAATAAAGCAAGCCAAGCTGTGATTCTAACCCAATCATTTTGTTTAGCCCATCTAAATATGGTTCAATAACCAGCTTAGCCAGGTTAATTTATTGGGCCTTTTTTTTAATTTCTATAATTAAAAAGTGAATATAAAATTATTTATAATAGTTGATTTTGAATTTAAAATAACTATTTTTAAAATAAAAATAAAAAATAACAAAAAGTAAACTGATAATTTGATTGTGAATTTTAAAATTTTACTTACCTTAAATAAGTTGATTTCTTTATAAAAAAAATAAATAAAATATAAGATGATTTTTAATTATTACTAAACGCGATTGAATAGTTAGACAAATAATCATTTTCAAACACATTAAAGTAAAAATTAATGTAACTATATGAAGTAGAAATATACTTATAGGTCTCATATAATCAATCAAGATTTGTATTAAAAGGAGGTGCTTGATGATTAACAATCATAGACATTAAGGTTATTAGATAGGACAAAATTTAAATGTAGTAATGTAATTATTTTTAATTATAATTAAAATTTAATTTCATAACTGATATAATAAAAGTTAACATTAAACATTCATATTAATTATACATGTAAAACTTCACTTTTAATTGAAAAATAATATAAAAAATATTAAAAAAATCTATCATACCACATTTAAATTTTTTCTTATAAAATAAGAAAATAATAAATAATTGACATAAAAATAAACAATTAAGAACGTAGAGTATCAACGAGCAAGTTGTTCTGTTGATTTATTCTTTGAAGATTCTAATTGAATTACCGTAAATAGGATGACCCAAGAATCTTAAAAATTAATATTCAGAATTTAAGAACATCTCCAATAAAACAATTCCAATATATTTTAAACAATTTAAAATATAATAAAATATTCAAAAAAAATTAAGTTACTTAAATAAGTAACTTTGTCACATATAAATAACTTTTTTATAAGTAACTTTTTAAAAACTTTTAAAGCTCCTCCTTTGTATATGCTCTAAGCAATTCTTCAAAAGAACCAAGCTAATCAAGATTCTCAAATCAAATCATTATAGCCTCAGAACATATGATTGGAACTTCAAAAGTACTTGGATTAACAATCATAAACTACTCGGTCACTGTCAATTTTAAATATAATGGGCCTACAAAATCCATATATTTACAAGTAACAAGCCAGTTCTCTCTGGCAATTTATCTTAAAACAAGTAGTACAAAAGAATCAACGAAAAGAATAAATGAAAATTAATAAATATGGTTCATTGTTGAATTCATACTGTACTAACATTCTCAGATTAGATCAATCATATTTTATAAACAAATATTTTTGAACTTCTATCTTGGCCTTATGGTTGGTATATCTCCACTTACAAGGTCACTACCTGACACATCTCCTGAAATAAAAGGAGTCTTAATAGTAGAAGATGAAGGTTGTGAACTGAATATTGTACCAGAAGAATCACTTGCAACATATTCAGCTCCCTTGGTATCAGACTCAGGTAACATAGAACAAAGGTTTTCAAGCTCCCTTGCCACTTCTGCCATTTTAGGCCTCTCATCAGGTGCATCTTTGCAACACTTTAAGGCTAAAGTCAAAAATTTCTCCACATAGTCAGAAGGATAAGATGCAACACGTTTATCAACAACTGAAGATATTCCATCAGATTGGTATGCCACATTAACCTGAAAAAGGAAAAATTTTCACAAGTGTAAAGCATTCTTTTATCTTCATTTCTTAGAGATGAGGAATGATTAAGGAACATTAATATGACAAATGATACAAACTGTTTGGACATTATTGATGTTAGAATATCAATACTTATTTTAGAACAGCCAACAACTATATATTATGTTGATTACAAGGTGTTTAGGCTACAAGTTTGCTAAGGATTATTACTTATTAGGCTATGGTTTGTAATTACATGTCGTTTCTTTTGTCTAATCAAGCTATGAATAAGAGATCAAATGTTCAGAAGCCCATTAACAGTTACCCAATCTAATCAAATCATAATTGTAATGAAGAGAAACAAAGGCATACCTGTCTAATAATATTTTCACCATGGAAGATTGGTGGCCTTCCAGTCACAAGTTCCAGAAATACAACACCAAGACTATAAACATCACTCTTGTCAGTCAACTTGTGAGTTAAGAAGTACTCTGGATCAAGGTAACCCTGCTTGTTTAAAACAGTGAATAAACAATAGGGATTAAATCATTGAACAGATAAAATCAACCTTACCAATATATAAGCATAATTTCATGTAGTTGGATACTTTTTCTACTTTGGATTTGGAATCCAAAAGTCAAATTTATTATTAAATTCACTTAGAAGTCTAGTTCATTTTATGAACCACTAAAAAGGACATTACTATATCTAAGTATACCAGTAGACTGTTGATAAATCCAAAGAAGACGAAAGTTAGTGGGTGTTGTATATTGCTAATACTAGATTATGTGTTACTAAACAATCCAACAAAACTTTTCCAAGTGGAAAGTAAACCTTAAAATCTAGTCATAGAAACCTTTTCTATCTTTCAAGGCTTTAGGTTTGTTCAAGAAATAGATAGCTAAAGGTAAAGACAGAATCAAGATTGGTGAATTTGTTTTGCAGTCATAATTTGATTATCAAACTCAGATCCTCAGTCCATCATTCTTTAGGTCACAAAAAATATTACACCAAAAAATGAGTCTTGAACATAACGTCTAATTGATCTACCCTAACTAGCTCTGAACTTAGGTCTAAAGTTTCAAGTGTAAGCACAAATCCATGAAATGTTTTCCTAGTATATATCCCTTTTGATGTAGAAGGAAATATATACAAAATCATTGCATAACTAAATGAGGCTATCAGCTCCTTTCCCAGACCCCACAAAATGAGTAATGCAAAAAAATTGAAAATCATATACAGATTTCATGATATTTAGAACACATGCTGACTCGAACATGCATTGGTGGACCAACCTTTTTTTCATTAACCATTCGCATTGTTTAACAATGTAATGGTTCAAATACACCAATTTATCCATTACTGGTCTATTAAATAGTAGGTTACCATTTTTTAGAGGCTTAGTTATGTTACTCCGTACCAAAGAAGATCATACTTCAAATATTTCAGATGTGTTCATAATATTTCAAATGTCATTCAATTTTTACTTTTAAATTTTTAAAATTACTTCACGCTCAAATACCATTATAAACTCCTTCAAGAATTGGGATAAAAAATAATAATTTGAGAGTTTTAAATTTTTTTAAAAAATAATAGACCAAATTTGCTAGATTTGAAAAGTAAAAAAAAATTGAAAAAGAAAGTTGTACATAAATCAAACGAGAGGGACTAAAAATAAGATTAAATTTATTTCTAATTATGCAACTTTGTCACATGCCTTACAAGCAAAAACTGTTTCCTAAAATGATGGCATCCAAATAATTCTTTTCTTTTTTCACCATTAAAAATACAATAATTTCATCTTTGCCAGCCCTTTCATGTTTCAAAGCCCCTTTATTTTTTCAAAAGAAACCTCCAAACAATGCCCATGGTTGGGCCAGTATCATGTGACATTTAGCAGTAGAAGGAGAATACAATGAAATTCGTCCTAGTAACTAAAATGGTACCACTGAAAAGGATTGGAGAGATTGGAAGACCTTCTTTAAGTCATGCATTGTTCAACATTTTTTTATATACTATTTAGGATGGTGTCTCACACAGTGATACTTAATAAGATTTCTAATCTTTCTGAATTAACACATGCTCAATTTTACCAGAAGGAAATCCAGTCATGAAAACCTTACCGGGGTCCCTTTTACCACTGTTGATACATAACCAGGTACATTTCCTTCAATATCTGGAACTGGAGCAAGTCGTGAAAGTCCAAAATCAGCAACTTTTGCTGTGAACTTAGAGTCCAATAATATATTGCTGGCCTTGACATCTCGGTGGAATATTGGAGGATTAGCTTCTGTGTGTAGATATAGAAGACCTTTAGCTGATCCTAGAGCAATCCTCAACCTCATGGAAAAACTAAGAGATTCTTTTGAATAAGCTGTCATAAAACATTGCATAGTTAAGAAAGACAAGATTGAAAAGCATGCTATATATGTATGTCTTTGGTACTTCAAATCGGAACTAGAAAGAGAAAGGAAAAGTTTTACTAGCAAAACAACATTTGTTGTTTCATGATACAGTTAATGGTAAAATGCAATGGACACTAAAAAGTTAATAGGCAATACAGAAAATTAGATAATAAGAGCACAAGATGTACCGGAAAGGTGATCCCTTAGTGTTCCATTTGGCATATATTCATAAACCAACATCTGCAAGCATAAAGAAACAAACCAGATGGAAAAAAAAAACGGTCATTAAAGAAAAGAATATTTAAGGGAGAAATATAACCAGAATATGTTGAAAGAGAAGGACAATAATCAAAAGAATATGGATTTACCTAACTTGGATATAGTTTATGGAAATTTATTTCATAATTGAGTATCAAAATAACCATTGCTTCAAGAATGATATTGATTCATAAAGAACAGACCTGGTTATGCAGCTGTGAATTCCTTTTTTTGAATAAAATTATTCAAGCCAAAGCTGTTTTATGCTTTTACATACTATTTTTAATGAAATTTCAATATCAATTTTAATCAACATCCTATTTTAGTACAAATCATGTCCGCATGGAGTCAAGTCA
This sequence comes from Canavalia gladiata, assembly GCA_037954105.1. Taxonomy (NCBI): domain Eukaryota; kingdom Viridiplantae; phylum Streptophyta; class Magnoliopsida; order Fabales; family Fabaceae; genus Canavalia; species Canavalia gladiata. The sequence continues at coordinate 41,041,509 of CM075664.1, read as the reverse complement.
ATCAACATGAGACAGCAAGCTATAGGACTTGTCAAAATTAAAACTTCAAAAATAAATCATGAATCAAACATAACTAAATATTTTGATACAACAAATTCTATTGAGTTTATATTTATGAACTTTATAACAAAAGTTACCTGTTCACCCTCTTCATCACAATATCCAATAAGAGACACAAGATTGCGATGATGTAACCTTGATAGCAATTGTATTTCTGTAAGGAACTCCCTCTCACCTTGCAGTGAACCCTCTTGTGCACGTTTTATAGCAACAACAGTGCCATCAGGAAGATGACCTTTATAAACCTTCCCATACCCTCCTTGTCCAATTTGATTAGAGTCACTAAAATGGTTTGTGGCCAAGGCCAATTCTTCGTAATCAAATGATCTTACACCATCAATTTTTACTGAGATCCTAGATACTGTGGAAAAAAGTAGAAGCCTTTGTTTAAGATATATTTAATTTAATCAGCTCAATCTTGTCAAGTTGACAACCAATCAAATATGGTTAAGTAAATTTACTAGAAAGTTTTAGCTATGGAGCTTATTGAGGAATATTCAGTGACATTTGTTTTTTCTTTGAAACATTTGAAAACATAAAAAGAACATGTATAGGCAAGGCAAAGCTGGGGCATTTGCACCTTCTCAGTCATAGCTAGGCACAGGTTCATAACTCATAACAAGTCAAAAAAATGTGTTTATTATCATCTAAATTTATCAGAAATGAACAATTAAGTGTCCAACTAACTCTATTAAAGTTTCAATTTTTAAGTTGCTAGCAGAGAGATTAGGAAGCCTTGCTTTGGGTTCTTCATGTTATGACAATCCATTTACAATATGGATTGACAATCCATGCCAACAGGAATAGTCCCAAAAAGGTAATGTGAAAAGTGAAAACATTGAAAATATTTTGAATGATAATAAAAGAAAATTTAATTCAGTATAAGGTTCAATCAAAAGAAAATTGTGTGCAATAACATCTAGACTTCTGTTTGTGACAAAGCCAGATTACTGAAGAGAATTCAAAGAGAGAAAAAAATAATAGGCTAGCTTAATCATTATAAGGCACTAACCATTACGTTGTCTGGAAAGTGTACGGTAATCTCTCAAGCGTATTCTCAATATAAGAATTGCAACAATTGCAGATAATGTAACTGCACAGGCAATTGCACCTAAGACTATTCCAGCCAGTGCACCTTTGCTTATCCCTGAACTTGAAGAAGGAGTAAACACTGTAACAATAACAAGTAGTATGAGCGCAAGTGAACAACAATAAACAGTTTGCAAATATCATATTCCATATATGGATGACTATGGCTCATATCTTACAGCAACTCATTTATTTATGAGTTCTGGTGACATTTTCCAATTTTAGTTGGCTCTGTTTAAAATTACTCTTAACATTAACAGCAACATATATTGTATAATCTGGAACTGACATTGCCCCTCATGGAGCAATTAAATTTTTGACATGGCATTTCTAAAGAATTAGTATGAGCAAAGCAAAATATGCTTTAAATTTTTGGAGCAATAAAAAAGATGCCAACTCATCCAGAACATCATAAATAGATATATATTTACAAATGGATCTCCAGTGCGGCTTCAGAGCAGTCACATATCAAATATCAACAGAAGTAAAGCAAAAATTTAGTGACATTATTTTTGCAAGAAGCATGAATTACTAGAGAGAACTAATTTATTTATATGAACTAGAGAACCACTACCTCACTGTGTAGAAAACATTATATAAACAACTCAATTAATAGGTCTCATAAATATTGTTCAACCGCCTAAGTAAAATTCAACTGTAGTTTTATTATTAATAATGTGCAACTCACTCTAAACACACTAGCAGATTGTAAAAAGTTTGTGTGACTTACTATTTCTGTAAGGATCCAATAGAATGAAGTCTAGAAGTTCATAAGGCCCAAATATATCACTGTCACGAATGTCCCATTGTCTGAACAAGTTTTGGATCCGATTAACCTCACTTGTATTAAAAGCATGAGAGCTTGTATTCTCAACATATTCAGGAAACAGTTTCAAGTTCATTCTCAACCGAGGCCCTTCTTCCCATTCAAAACTCTTGATGAATAGCTGATTAACATGTACATTAAGACCATCTGTGAGGAAGCTCTCAAATGCTCTCACGTATGCACGGAAATCTGAAAATCCTGGACTTTTCAACCGATAATGAACAATCAAAGGAGCAGCACAGAAACACTCCACGGTGTATTCATAAGGAGGGGGGCATGCTTGACGGAGACAGCTAACATTGGAGTTTCCATTCATGCCATTGTCACTTTCAGATCCACAGAACTGAGCGAAAGTGTTGCTATTTTTGCATAGCAGATTCCCCTCAAGCCTAAAAAACGGTAATTTTCAATGATAATGTGACGAGTTCTCCAAGAAAGGTGAAAATCATGTTGAATGCAATCAATGTTCAACAAGCTTTGACAGGGGGAAAAAAAGATGAAAATCTCAACTACTACTCTGATTTTAGTATAACAGCTAAATAAGTTTAGAAGCATACAATAGTGTGACATTTGGAGGAAGATTTGTAGTGCCTGATATGTTTGTAAGTTGATTATTTTGCATGTCCCTGCAAGATTTCCAACCATGCTGAGCAAATCAAAACAATAATATTAAATAGCATCTATGCATAACAAAACACAGAAGAATACAAGATGCCTCAGAATACACTGACATCTGCATGTTGACACAAACTATCAGCTAATGTAGATGAAAAATAAAGGAAACACATACACATGTTACCAAAAACAAATCTACATGAGAAAATTTTTGCAATTATCATTTCAGGTCTTACAAGATAAGTTGTTCTGTTCCATTTAAAGTACGGTCCTGCCAAAGGGTAGAAGGAACATTGCCACTCAATGAATTGTTTGCAATTGACCTGCCATAAGGAAAGATGTATTTAGAAGAACGTTGATTTTATAGCATGTTTTATAAAGAAGGGTGAAACAAAAGACAACTTACAATTTCTGAAGACGTGGAAGACCAGAAAAGTTGGATGGGATAGTTCCATTGAGCTTGTTGTTGGATAAGTAACTGTACATGACCCCAAAGGTAAATTAATAAGATTACATGCAACCCATGATATCATGTTTTGAAGATTTTCTCCAACCATAATGTGAATCCAAATTAGGGGAAAATATCCATGATGTGAATCCAAATTATTGAAGGCAAGACCAATAGATCTATATATTATTTGAGCAATAGAGGTTCTTACATGCTTGTGATATTTTCAGAAAGTTTATTAGTAGGAATTGATCCATTCAACTGATTGAAACTGAGGTCCCTGGAATATGCACAAACAACAGTCAGTAGAAACAGTTAAGACTGTCTTTGAAACATGTACATGACATATAACATTTGATTTAAAATAAAATAAGTGAACTTACAGATAACTAAGGTGTGGTATCCTGCTTAAATCAGGAATTGGCCCTTGCAAGCTGCAGTTCCTAAGGCTCCTAAAAATTCCAAGAAACCAATAACAACATATAGATGGTCCACCTTATACCCTGAACATATCTCCTCACCAAACTAAATAATTTGTTTGTCGCAAGAAATTTTATTAAGCAGAGAAAAGTGGAAAGTATAAGGAGCAACAATGTGGTCTCCTCCAAATAAAGAGAAAACAAAATAGTAAAACTTTTTCAAAATATTTGGAAAACAGGTTAGTGCAACAGTAACAGCACATGTTACCAATGGCTGTGCTCATTGAATGCTATGAAATACTCATTTGAAAAAAGCAAGATGATAAGACCATGTAATACTGGTTGATTTAAACAAGTATGTCTGTGTATGGCATTCTTTTCCATTTATGCTCTACAAAGTGATGAATTGTCTAAATATCATTTCCAAAAAACAGTATTTATGATTGTTTTTAAAAAAAATTACCTATATTTTTAAGCTCCTTGCAATGTTTTTCTCTAATTGGAAGTTCTATGTAAAAAAGAAATCACAAAATCTAGTATCTCTAATTGGTATTTCACACCAAAACATTAAAATAAAGGCTCAGGCACCTCAGCTCCACTCGTACAGGTAACGCGCTTATAAACATGGAACCACAAATGCACTTACAATTTAACCAATTTGGACATGTTGGCGTAAGAGTTTGGTATGCTATTTCCACCAAAGTTATTGTTATCAAGTTGCCTGCAAGAACAAGAAGATCCAAAAGTAAGAAATTTTTTCAAGCAAGAAATATTATTGAAACAGTTAATATTATAGAATAAAAAAACATTACAAAAGTGATCTAAAAGTTTTACAATGATAGAAAGAACAACTTTCCAGCATTATTATATATGGCACCTTCGGCAAAGCATGCGCTCCTTAGTTTTTTTAATATTTAATTATAGAATTTCACTTCCCGCAATACTGATTTGGAATGGAAACTATAAAAGGCATCACTTCACTTAGTGGGAATGCCTTTTTTTTCTTCTTGTAGTCAGCCAACCCATAGCTTTTCAGGTCTTAATTCCATTCCATATAGTTACCATACTGTAGTTGTATGATTTAGACATATAAATTCTAGATTCCTTCTTCTTTTTTTCATGGTTAGAAAGGGGGTCTCAAACCTGGTGTAGGGAGGGGAGGGCAAGCTACAGTTGTGGCAAGGTAATCTAAGTGCAAATTGATCCAAGATTCTCAGTCTGTACAACCTCTCTCACCCTTTTTTATCACAACTAAACATTGCCTTGTTGCTAACACATTTCCAATTTTTCTTCCTTTTAAATATAACCAAGTCATATTTAATGAATCACAAATTGTCAATGCTTCTTTTATTTAACAATCTCTCAGTAAAACAATTCTCCTTGATTTGAAATGCACTTCAGTGAAATTACCAATGGCTAAATGGGTTACAGATGGCAGAGGTGCATGATAACATAAATTTGTCATTTTTATAAATAGGACATCTGTTAAAATTTTCCATGGAAGAGCATTGCTGAGGATTAAATTTAAAAGAAAATAATGAATTTTAATGGTACCTTATATTTGATATAAGAGTATAAGTAATTTATTAATAAGGTAATTTAATTACATATGGAAGAATGTCACATATAAGGGAAAAGAAAGGAAAAAGGAAAAAGGAAAACAGATAAACGACTCCTATATTATGATTATAAGAACAGGTCCTCTCATTTTAGTTATTCACTTGACAAGTCAATTGAAGAAAGTGATGGACACAAAATCCCTAAATAGGGCTACACAATTTTTTATAGGCCCCCAATAGCAGTAGAGTCCTATTCAGGTTCATTTTGTTCACCTCTCTGTTCACACCCTATCATGTGAAATTTATTGAAAATAATGGTATTTAATGTACCTAGTAAATAGTATATTCATGTATGTCATGTTTATATGCATTTAGTGTTTATGGGTAACAGAGTCTAGGAAGTTGCATGAATTATTATAATCCTAGCAAATAGTCTCCACTAAGTCTATCAAGAGACTATATATAGATGATATACAAAGCCTATGTACTACACTCTCTTGAATAAGAAAGCTTTTCATTCTCTATAATCTCTCTAAAAAATTCTGTTCTTTCTTCCTCTAAATCTCCCTTTCTAAATTCTACAAATTTCACATGAAAGGATCATTCTGGTCAAAATCATACATGTTAAAAGAAAGAATGAATTAGCTAACAGAGGTTAAAACCCAGAGGAAGAGAAGTAACACAATAATAAATCATACAGTATCTTTAAGCTTGGCATCTCAGAGAACTCGGAGGGGAGATATCCTGTGAAGTTATTGTTGTCAAGAAGACTGCAAATTCAAAGATATATTTTGTCAGCAAGATACAAACTTGACAATGAAGGATTAAATAAAATCCAGAAGAAGTGCCAATGACTGTAACCATGTTACCAATATCTCATAACTGACTTACAGGTGAATAAGGCTTCCTAATTGGGAGAGCTGTGAAGGGATTTGCCCACCAAGTGAATTGTTGTTCATGTGACTGCTCCATTAAGGGAAAAGATAAACAATTATTTTCTTTCATTTTTTTTGTTAAAAAGTCTAAGATAGAGAAACAAAGTAAAGTAGCAAGAGTGGTACTTTTCTAAACTTCAGAAATCATCATAAAGAACCTTACAAGTGTTTTGTGTTTTTCAGGTTTGCAAATGATAAAGGTATAGGTCCTGTAATATTGTTCTCATCGATTTGTAATCTGTCCAGGACTGGAAGATGACCAAGCTCTTCTGGCAGATTACCTGTTAGTTGATTTCCATTCAGGAGTCTGCAAAAACTTTATGTGATAAGAAAGGAAGTAGAAAGAAGAAACAATGTAGCTCTTCATAACAAAATACCAACAATATATATATATATACAACCATTTAAATTCTTTTTTCTGTCCCATAGAAAAAAAAAGTATTTAACTTCAACTTCTTTAGAAAACACCACTCTGATTTGATGCAATGACAAGTCTGTTCATGTACTAATATGGTGCCCAGCACACTGGCCAAGATGGACGATTCAACTTACAATAGTTTCAAAGTTCTGATATTGCCAATTTCCTTCGGTATGCTCCCACTTATATTGTTCCACATGAAGTCCCTTTCAAGTATACAAATAAAAGCTTGTCAGATGAAGAAAGCAATTGCAATCTGCTACAGGAAGGAAACATTCAAAAGAATCAAATCTGCATACTCTAGAAAAAGTAGAATCTAGCAATTGCAAAACTGAAAAATTGTTTATATATTACATAGTTGCATTAGAAAAATCAATGCAGCTACAGTCTTACAGTATTTCCAGATAAGATAAGCGGCCAATCTCCGGTGCTATAGTTCCAGACAAGTTCAATTTCAGTAGTTGCCTACAGACAAAAGTAAAAGGTTGAGGTTTTCCAACAAATGTATCAAAAGAAGTGGTAGTAAAAGAAGGTTTTGGATGAGATGTGTTAAAATGCAATCAAGAAAAGACTCATCTAAAGCTTACTTGTCTATATTACTTGACATTGGATTATAATCTCGTGCATTAAAGTTGTACTGATTATAGAAGTAAAAGATAATTGACAAATAAGATAGGTAACTGGTTAAATAGAGATTATGCTTCAATTTCCAGATATCTGAATTTGTTAACATACAATCAAAATATCATCATACATAATTGTGCTATTATTGCTGACATCCCTCATTGTAATCAGTTGAGTGTACTAACTTTTCTAATCTAATCAACTTTGATTAAGAAAGTTTGGGCTCACAACAAGCATTGTGAATCTTATTTGAACCGTAACACACTAAAGGTAGAAAAACCAAAAAAAATATGGAGCAAGAAAATGGAAGCTTATACAAATGAACATGTCTATTATAAAAAGAAGTAAGTGGAAGATTAAAGTCATACAATAGTTGAACATGCAGCCAACCATCGACTAAGGTTGTATTGGAGCACATAACCCCAGTCCAATTTGATGTACATGGGTCCCCGTGATTCCAGCTGCTCAAATTTCCATTAATATCAATCAAACTTCTCTTTATGCTTCTCAATGCCTCAACTGCATGTCAATGCAAATCAAATCATCATACTATCAGTGGAACGAAAAGAAAAAAACATTATACATTATTGACATATTATTTTGGCAGAAATGAAGTTTTTTGGCATTATACACATTAATTTTTTTTGGCTGAAAGCCAGACATGAATTTTTTTATTGAATCTGAATGGTATTATTTTACAAGAGATATGAATATAATATTTGCAGATATTCCCACTAGCTTTAATTATTGAAAACCATTTCCAGAATCATTAAACAAGTGGAAAACATGGAAGAATAGCAACAAAAAAGGGTGAAGAATATACCTTCAGTGGGGTCAGTGACCTGACCAAGAGCCAATAGGAAGTAGCAACAGAACCACAAGCAGAGAACAAGTTCCCACCTACAACTCTTTGAAAGATACATCCCAGGAACACAGAACTTTCCAAACCTCTTAAATATCTCTCTTGAACATAGCAAGGTGCTTTTCTGGTCCTGGTAACAGCAAAAACAGTTAGAAACATTCATTACTATGCACTCAAAAACCCATCTAAGTCCAAAACCAAAAGCCCAGATAGGTATCAAACTAAAGTAGAACACCCTTTTCAAAAACAATCCCATATATGCATATATCCAAGTACAAAACATCCCATAAAGCTATGAAACCATACAAGAATACCCTTTTTTATTACAAAGTTTTAGGAGGGGGAAAAGAATCCTTGTTGCTGGAAGAACACAACACAAAGAACAGAAGCCAAAATGCAAAAAGATTGCAAGTTGTAAGCATATCTTATACGAGAGAAGGAACATGTGATAGGAAGAGTGGTAAAGGTAAAGTTCTGACTAGGTCGCCAATGCAACGTGGAATTGCAAGTGTAGTTGATGACGAAGGCCATCATTTTCGTCAGTGTTTGGCGTTTGGTAGCTCTTAACGAAGGTGCATGCGTAAACAGCAATATTAAACAAATTAAAAAGAGAGAAAAAGAGAAGTTTTCTTGAATGGAGTTTGTCATTTTAACGTGTGGAAGCAAACACAGAGATTCATAATTATAATCAATCACATTTATTTATTGAGTTGGTCATTTTGACTTTGTGAATCAAAGAGGAAGAGCTTGTTCATGATATATAATCGATTGTCCATCATTCAACATGTGGATTAGGATAAGATGATAAGCCAGATTGACTTCTATATATATATATATACATGCAACCCCCCACTTGTTTGAGGAAGGTAAATCATTATGTAAATTTTTTTATTAAAATTGATGCTTCTCTTAACATTATATTGGGATCTAGCCTCTTTCTAATCATAATTTTTTTTATTTTTGTTTATAATTTTATTTTATTTTTTTAATAAAAAATATATCGAAATACTTGCTAGATACAGCTTCCCGCACAATCAACCATCTTAAACTTAGCAAGAAGTTATTCATTACTAAAATTATTCTATTTGATCTAGTAATAACAAGATAAATTTTGAATTGAATTATAATAGAATAATAAAACAAAACATTAAGTTATCTATGAATCATTAAAATTGTATAATGAAAAATTATACTTTGTTTGAATAATAGCAGAAATATGAAAAAAAAAAAAAGTAAAAAAAATTGTTTGGACAGATAAAAATAGAAAAGAAAGATAAGTAAAATAAATTCTTTTATTTGAATTAATGAAAAAGAAAGAATATATTAGTATCATAAATTTTATTTTATATAAATTTAAAATTAAAATTTAATTTTAAAAAATTTTAATTTTTTTACTATATTTATTATTAACATAATATTTATTTTATTTTTAAAAAATTATATAATAATTTTACCAATTTAAAATAAAACAAAAAAAAATTCTCTACTTTTACTTTTATTAAAGCAAAATTTTAATGAGAGTAGCAAAAAATATTTTTTTCCTCCTACTTTTATACACAAAACTTTTTCATACTTTTTTTTCCTTCCCTCCATCCAAACAAATCATAAAAATTTATCTACAATTTGTTTAATAAAAAAATCCAATCCATCCATGCACTAATCATTTTTAAGAATGAATATCTAATTCTTCCACTTAAATATATATGGCATAATGTTTGTGAATTAAACGAATATTTTTAAATTTAGATAAAATTTATAAAAAAAGAAATTAATGAAATAACAAATATTGTTATTATTAAAGGAGAATATTAATAAGTTAGTTAGTGAATATATGTTAAATTTGTATACATTTAAGTTTCTCTCATTTCTTTAACACATATGTTGAGTTCTATGTTAGTTGTAGACACCTATAGAATAATAGGACATTCTTGTCTAAACTTGATCTTTGGCATATAACCAAGGAGTTGTCCAAATAGTGTTAACTAACTACGAATATTGTAATTAATAAACAAGCTCAAAAATATTTTTCAAAAGCTAATTGCGAGAGACCTGAAAAGTTAAATCCCTTAATTAAGGGCGTGTTTATTTTTTTATTTTTAGAAAACTATTTTATAGAATAATCTTGAGAAACCAATTTTTTTAAAAGAAAGTAAAAAAGGCAAATGGAAGAAAAATATGGCTAAAAAATTTAAATAGATTAAAAATGTTTTTTATTTTTAAAATAAAAATTAAAGAAATATTATATTTTTAAATCAGTTTTTTGAAATTATGTTTTATTAAAAACGTTTGTTAATATATAAAACAAATAAACCCTAAATGTTTAACATTTTTTGTCAGCAAATAAATGTTTAAATTTAAATATTCTGAAAAAATATTTCTATTTTCCAAATTCAATATGCCACTTTCATTTTGTTTTTGTTTTTTTTAATATGGGACGTTCTAACTCTTAAACTCTAGTAGGGATGTGGATCATCTTGAGTTCGAAAATAAATCGCATATGATGCAGTTGGATCCAATAATGATTTTCACTAATAATACATTAATTTTTCTATTCTATACACCTATTGTATAGATTAAAAAAAATTAAAAATATAAATTTTATTATATAGTAACCAAAATTTTATTTTTAAAAATCATTACAATCGATAATAAAAATTTAATTTATTTACATAACTTTCTTTATTGTTAATCTGTTAAACTATGCACCAAATCCATAAAATAATAAAATTGATAATACATAACTTTTTTTATATAATAAAAAACAATAAGTATTTTATGGGTTAAGTTAGATACTAGGTCATTAAATTAAATCAGTTAAATTATGATTTTGGCTTCAATTTTTAACTAATTTATCTATTAATTTTATTGAACGCGCCCAATAACATTAACTTTATTTTTAAGTAGGATTAAATCATCAATTTTTTCATATTAACCTCTTGCAAAGTAATTAGTAATTCCAATTAGAGTTTCCGAACGAAAACCAACAATGCAAGTTCATTTTGGTTATTCAATTTTACGACCTAGTCATAGATAATATTTAACCCTTTTCCCTTTGTTTAGACGTTGCTGGCAAAAATCTGTGAATAATATTTTTTTAATATACATGAAATTAAACACGAGACTCGGTAATTTAATTTGAAAATTATTTGAAGGACAAGTTCAATTTGTTGAAGTTAAATTGTACAATATATAAAGCAAATATGAACGCAATCTATTTGTGGCTCGAATCAACTTCACATAAATTGGTAGTTTGACGTCTAATTTGATTGATTATGAGGGTGTTTATTTAAACTTTGACAAAATATATTTTTATAATAAATTTTTTTAACTGTTTTTTAAAATTTATATCATTTCTAACTTGAAAGAATTAACAAACTAATATTTTAGTTTTTCTTTCTAAGCCAAAACTTATTCCACTATTTTATGTTTTTAGACTTATTTTTCTATTAGTTAGAAATTATTTTTTTCTATGGTAAAAGATCATAAATAAAGTAATAATTTAATTAACTAGTAAGGGCCGTTTTGGATAAATTTAATAAATATTTATAGGATAAGAAAATATATAATTAAATAAAATTAATTAGTTAATTAATTAAAATGTTCTCATAATTTAAAATTAACTTATATATCTCACTTTTTTAGAAATATTCTCTTTTAATTTCTCCCAAAAATTGAATCACATAACTTAATTTTAATTATTGATTAAAAATTATTTTTTAATTTTTTTATAAAAAAATTTATTAAAAATTATACCAAAATTGCACTCGTATGTGGCTTACTAGATAAATTCTGTGTTTAAAAAATATGTGGCCCCGGGTAATATAATTTTAAAGTCAAGCCAACTGGTCATGAATATATAATACTTTTCTGCATGCACATTTTAATTTACATATAATTTTTTTTACATTCATCTATATTCTTAATTTTATAGCTGATAAATTTTTTAAAAAATGGATCTAACCATCTATAGTTTAATATAATTGGATATAGACCTATGTGGATACATAGAAGGAATTTTTTCCAGTGTCCTGCATAGTCAAAGCTCAATGCATTCTTCTCCCATTCATTCTCATCGTGAATTAATTGGTGAAATTGATTCATTTCACTTTTTTATTAAAAAAATGTTATCTTTTAACAAATATTTTATTTATTTATTTTATTTGTACACTTTTAAAAAATATGTATATTTATCTGTCTATTTAAAATTTTAAAATCATATTAATTATTATTTTTAGTGTATTTTTATTTTTACCAAATTTTTAAATATTTTTAAATATTATAGACAAGAAAATAATAGTATAAATTATATTATAAATTTAAACAATAATTTTTACATTGATAATAATATTAATTGTTTTTAGTATATGCTTTTTGATTACATTGATTCATTTCTTTTGTTACACATATTTGTATATATATCATCCTTTTAATTAGACAAATAGAATTAAAATAAATAATTAAGACGTAGTTTTTAACCTCATATTTAATACTTTTTATTTTTATTTTATCATTAATTAAAAATATTCTTTATTATTTATTATTTTTCTTTATATTTTTTTACATTTTACAAGAAATTAATTAATAATTAAAAGAGATTAAAAATATACTAAAAAATTACATAATAGTTTTAATACATACAAAAATAATAATAATAATTTTCTAATATATATAAATTAACCTTAAAAGACATAAAAAATAAAGTATTATAATGTTGTAAAAGTTGAGCAAGGAGGGAAATACAATAAAAATAAATAAAATTTCCTCACACATTAAACATTTATTATCTTTCATAATCCTTATGTCAAAACTTTAAATGATACTTAAAAGGGATTGGGGGAAATATTACTTACGATAATTAAACTATAAACTTATGTAATCAAGGAAGGGGTTAATTAGTCAGTACCTTATTACTATTTCCATTTTTTTATTTGCCTACTTGCAAGATTAACATAAAATTAAAATAATGTAATTATATACTTATTTGTATTGAAGTTATTTTTAATTTTTAATATGATCATTATTATTTTCCTCTTATGTATATGATAAATTTGTAAACTTATTAAGAATTAGAAAACTAAAGAAATAAAGACAGTGTTAAATAAATAGTAATTAATATTATCTTAAATTTTAAATAAAAAGATAGAAAAAAATTGATAAATAAAATATATATATATATAATAATTATAATATATATACATATATAATTATTGTGTATGTTTTGTCAATTTTATTTTATTATATATATATATATTTTTTTTATTTATTTATAACATGATACTATTATAGTAGTGATTATGCTTACTTTCATATGAGGATACAAGTATTTAAAATATTTTTAATTATTTTTTATGTGATTGTTTTGTATTAGATGAGTTTTTCATTAAATTATTGTATACATCTTTTATTTCTTCATTTATATTTCCTTCTTTTCATGTTTTTATTTTCTCTCTTCTTCTTTTGTTCCCAAACAACTACATAACAATAGGGTAAACTTATGCTTATTTTAAATAAAAATAATGAACATGGCAAAAAAAATTGTGAATGAAAATCATTTAAATTATGTTACTGTTTCATAAAAACCTTTTATAGTCAATTTCATTCCGAGTAAGGATAATGAACATAACTTTGTAACTTGAGGTGTCAAATCTTTTGCCAAGTGTTTTGACTTGTAGGTGGTTTTGCTGCAACAACCTTTTAGAAATAGTCATTTACTTTCATGTTTATATCATTTTCATCATCTTATTTATTATTTATGTATATATTTTCATAATATCACATAAATAAATTTGATATATAAATATTTTAAAATGATATAGTATAGGAAGAACTGATTTTTCCATAAAAAAAATATCATGTATTCATATATATCCAAATTAAACGGTTAAAAAATTTTTAAAAAATCGGATAGAAATTTTCGAATATCACAGGACTTCCTCCTTATATACCAAAACATCAAAACTCAAGAGTCTTGTTTATATTTCCATTGGGAAAAAAAAAAAAAAAAGTTGCTTCATAAAATTCACATTAAAAACTGTGAAATGAAGTTTTGTCTTGTATACTACAAATAGATTCATTACTCCATTCTAATTGAGACGCCTTAATTAACCTTTTCTTCAAGACATTGACAGAGGACGACCCAAAATATCTTCAGAGAAATGAATAAGTAAACGTTTCTGTGTGTTTTCAATTGGATAGGTCAAATATTTAAGAGCATTAATTATATATGAAAGAAAAAAAATAGAAAATTAATACATGAATGCTAGCAATGACAAGCACTTGCAGGTTGAAATATTCATAAACCGATTTAATTCAACATAAATAAAAAAATTAGTTCATTAAAAATTATAATAATTGAAAAATGTAAATTTCAAATTTTTATTAAATTAAATGAAATTTTGAATCTACTTTTGAAAGTTAGTTTGATATGAGTATTGTATAATTTTATTTATAAAATAACTTTTTTATTCATATTTTATAAAATTGAAAATTTTAGTTATTTTTTAATAATTTTTCTCCCAAATTTAGATCTTATATAATTTTTTTGGGATACATATATTATTTTAAAGTGTTTATGAGTTAAATTATTTTACATTAATTTAAAGTTTTTTTATCTACTTTTTACTGTATAAATTTTATATTTTATATAAAAAATAGAGTTTGATTAAAATTCAAATAGTATGAAGAGATAAAAAATAAAAACAATACTTTTCCAAAAAAAACTATTTTTTCTTTATAATTAAATTAGAAAGTAAAATATAAATTCAAATCATTCAATTTAATTTAAATTACTTTTAATTAAATTAAACTAACTTTACAATTTCATTCAAACTAAAATACTATTTTTTTTTCTGATCGAATCGGATAAAACCGATTCAAACTCATAGGTGAACGGTCCTACCTAGAAGATATTTTCTTGTGTCCAAAAAGTTGACAAAGTATTTCACTTCAATTTGAAGTAGTAATTAACAACCATTTAAACTGCAACTTAATTAGATATATAAATTTATAAATCTACAAGCAGAACAATTATATATTTATAAATAAAATTTTTATTATAGCTTCCAAATATTATTAAATGTGCGTGATAACTCGCTAATTAGAATTTTTAAGTACTACAGGATTATAAACTGATTAAGCTAGAGTTTGAGAGGTCTTGGTCTTTGTGATCAGCATATATTCGATGCCTGTTTGGAAAAATATTGAGCCAACACAAAACGTGGTTTACATCTGAAAATTCATGGTGCCTAACAATTTTTCATGCTTTTTGAGAAACACTGAAGAATCGATTTATTATCAATTTGGACAAAGTAAAATAACAACAATGCTATACAAACAGGGTTTTCAAGGTTATTCTGTTAGGGTTCACCAAAAAGAAATAAAGATTAAAAAAAGGATTCTATTGGGGTATCCATATATATAACCAATTAGGTTCATCTAGTTGGATTGTCTTTTTATGGCCTTTGATTAAATTTTTGCACCCAAGTTTTTTTTATTAATTATAATTGAATTATATGTCGTTTATATATAACAAACATGAAAAACGTCAGCATACACCAAATAAAGGGCGTACAGATTCAATTTTTATAATTTTTTAAAAAAATTCTATGAACAAATTCAACTTTAAGTTGATGTTTACATATTTGAAACAATATACATGGTCAATTTTCAAATTGGTAACTAATATAATTTTGATTAAGGTTGACTCTGTATAAAATAAATATACTCCGGTCAAATTTGACAAATTAATTAATCCTAAAACTAATAAGCGATTTTAAATAATCCAAGCTAGACTCTACTTGATTATTTGGGATTTGAAGAAAGTCCAATCTAATCTTTAAAATGAACATGAAGTTATGACAAAAATGAAGTTAGAGGTTAAAGTTCCTTGCCATAACTGAGTTGCCAAATTTGAATAATTTGATGTAATTCCATGGAGATCCATGATCGAGGAGTACAATCCAGAATCTTGCACCATTAAACGCGTAACGTTAATCTTAAACTATAAATGAAACTACGTGAAATTTTTTTATTAATAAGTATATTTTTATTATAACTTTAATATATTTTTAACGACTTAAAATATTAATAAAGAAGATTCTTATTGTTTTCTTTTATATATTTTCTTTATGTCACCATACCAATTTAAATTCTTTCAGTAAGATTGCGTGTCCGTTAATTCAACAGAAAGAATTTCTATTCTCCATCACAACGTCGTCTAGTTCAAAGAATGAAAAAGTTTTTTTTTTAATATGGTGTTATGGATAACTTTTAGAGTAAAATCTTATTTTATTTCTTAAAAAATTCATCACTTAAAAATAATTTTACTAATGCAGTTCCTAACACTATAATTTTTTCATCTTTTTTATTAATAATTTAATGTTTCTTAAAAAATTATATTGACAAAATCTAATAGAATGTTAAATTATTAGTAAATTAAAAAAATAGTGAAAACAAAGCTAGAAATTTAGTAACTTTGAAGATTGTAATACATAAAAAAATTAAGGGGATGTTTGTTTGTGTTTCTGATTTTTAGTTTTTAAAAATTATTTTGTAAAATAATTTTTAGAGAATATTTTTAAAAGAGATGTGAAAGAGAATAAGTAAAAAAATATAAAAAATCATGAAAAATATAAATAATAAAAAATGAAAATAATGTTTAAAGTTGTTTTACCTTTTTAATTTTGAAAATTAAAGTAATTATTAAGTTTTTAAGCAATTTTCAAAAAATTCCACTTATCAAACAAATCTTATAATTTTTAAAGATAGAAAATAAACAAATCCTAAAACTCTTCCTTTTGCATGATCATCATAATAGAAATATAGAATTAATCATAAGGACAAAAGTCACTTCAAAAAAGAAAAATCAAAACCCCTAAAGAATGATATAGACACAACACCTGTCTTTAGAAGTTATAGATATATCATGAAGTTATTATCACACATTCATAGCAGTGTCTTCCCTCTTTAATTCTTGTCATATGCAGAAGAACGACATCTGTAACCCAAAGGATATGTATATGGGCCTTCTTTTATCTTTTTAGTCATTCTTTTATCTTTTTAGTCATCTCAACAACTTAGTTGTCGGCCCAAAATGGATGTTATTTAGGAATTTTCAAAATCAGGTAACTAATTCAATCTTTCTAAAAAAAAAAGGAGATTATCAATTTGGGATATTTCCATTTAAGTAATTTTAATAAGAAAATTAATTTTAATTTATTATTTTAAATTAATAAATATTTGAGTTATTTTTTTAATCTTTATTAGTTGTGTTTACAATATTAAATAATTTTTTAATAAGTACAATGAATAAAATATTTTCAATACAAGTCCCATTTAAAGAATCCCTAACTAGCCATAACATGCTAAGTAGCCTCTTTATTGATGTTGGTATGAATTTTGAAATCCAATATCTATGGCTGCATTTGTTTTATACTTCATTGACATACATTTCTTTCTTCAAGAATCCCTTTTCATCTTCTTCGTTATCTCTTAGTTATAATTACAATGTTGAAACATGTTTTTAATATTTATAGTGTTTAAATATGAATAAAACAACATTTCGATTCCTAAACATTTTGAAGTTGGTTATATTAATCTTGAAAATTTTATAAAGCCAATCAATTAAGTTAATCTTTTAATATCAAATTAGTCTATAAAATTAAATAAAATTAACCAAAATTTTCATATTTTATACATGAACATAATTATTTATTTTTAATAATTAAAGAATTTACAACAATTTAAATGATTTTTCACTCTTCAAAATATATTTGTAATATACAAGTCACTTTTATAAGAATCATAAATAGGCATATCATGCTCAATAGCCTCTTTACCGAAGTTTGTGTGAAATCCAATATCTACGGCTGAATTTGTTCTATACTTCTATGAGATAGAACTTTGAAAATTCTCTTTTCATATTCTTTTTATGAATGGTGTGGAAAATATTAAAAATGCTCCGTTAATAATTGTCTTTGATGGGAAACAAATTTTGAGTTTTGGTGCAAGTGATTGCTACCTTTTGGAAAATAAGTGATTGCAACATATATTTCTATTATAGATATCACTGTAAAAATGCCTCTCAAAAATACCAGTTATTCTAATGCAAGTAATTATTAAACACAATGGTAATCATATCAATACCATAATAACTACATACATCCTTGTGTTTCATTTATAATAAATGATAAGTTGATTAATTCAATCTCTTCTCTCTTTATAAAATCAAGATACTTATGGATAGGATTGAGCTTTTTTCTATGTAATTTATTATAGAATATTAAATATTGCAATTTGGGTCAAACTCAGATAATGCTTAGCAATATGGGCCAAAATTCGCCCAGTTGGATAAGAGGCCCACAGAGATATCCCTGTCCAGCGTGCATTATCAATCCCTATCCAACTTGTGCTGGAAAGAGAGAGAACAAAAAGAAGAGCAATGTTGTGTAAGACAAACAAGTATTTGAAGAGAACCAAATGAACCCAAAGAGAGAGAACTGAAAAACACACACAAACAAAAGTATTGGTGGTTTCTAACTTAGAACCAGAATTCAAGAAAGGAGAAAGAAGAAAGAAGAAACAATATCAACCAAATCTTTTGTAGCAATAAGACAAGGAGAATGACCTAACGGCTAAGCATATATATGTGCATGTGCTCATTGTTTGTGGACTTAATTTTAACATTAGGCCATACGAATTTACTAACTAATTTAAAAGTCACACTTATACCTTTTTTTAAATATTAAAAGTATCTTTCAACCAATTATTGGATCCATTCATTCAATCTTACTTCATTGTTTAAATTTAACCTATCTCATTCTTTAAATGGATTGAAAGCTTTAAACCATTTGATTTGTAATAACAGTGGTCACAATCTATGCCAGTTGGGTGGGACGAACCTTGATGGATTTTTTTTATTTTTTTCCCAAGGAAGATGAAGGTGTAGTTGAAGTTGTCTCACATTGTAAGCGATTGTGGTACACAAAAATATCCAACTTCAGATGGTCTTGGAATTTGGAAGAGAGAGCGTAGCTACTACGACTCACCAACCTTTCACTCTCTTGGGTACCCATACGTCTAACACATACCACAATTTAACGTCCATCATTATGAGAATTTTAAGAGAAAAAGTCAACTAATTTAATTAATTACTTGCTTTCATAATATTGTTTATTTATTTTGGTTTAGAATCTATTTCAATTAAATTAATATTTGTTGTTATTTAACATTTTAATATATGGTTTCATGAAATTCCACAAACTATAAAACTTGTTTTCATCAAAGTGATCAAAATACATATCTAAATTTTAAATGTAATATCAATTAATTTTCCATCGTACTATTTCTTAAAAAATATTATCTCACATATGTGTGTGTGTGTCTATATATTTTAAATTATAACTAGATGTGGATTGTGGTATTTATATATTTATGATTTTTAATTTTTTAAAAAATTTAATGTATATTAATAACATGTTATTTAATAATTAAATTTAGTAGTTTTTAAATTTTATAAATTTTATACACTTGATCCACATAATAAAAAAACAAAATTATGTAAATTAATTGATAGAATGAAAGGACATATAAAACCTTTTTATGAAAAGAGAAAAAATAAAGTTGTAATATGATAAATATTTTTTAATTAATGATATTTATCATCATGTGGATTAAAGGATATAAGTTGATTAGTTTAATTTAAGTTCTAAATATATAGTTATGTTAAAAAATTTAAAATTATCATTTATAATAATTCTATCCGATTTAAATATAGTTGCTTTCACTATATGATATTTGAATATTAGAAAAAAAAATTGTAATCAATGTTATGTTGGACTCTTGTGTATTTTGCTTCAACGTCAAAATCAATCATACTTGATTTTCTGTTTTAGCTACTTCACTAAAGTTGAAGTAAACATTTAAATATTAAATCAATCATACGATCAAAGGAAATCAAAAAGAGAAAAATGGCACATCAGATAAGAAAAAAAACAACAACGAGGATGTATAAGGTGGATTTATAAGATGAAAATAAGCAAATGTCACGAAATGTTGATTTTAATTAATGGTGCAATGCATCCTTTGTTGGCACTGTCGTACATGGATTGTAATCTCTAATAGAAGAAGGGATGAGTAGCTGTGTGCAAGACCCTCAATATTTAAATTAATGACTTTGACAGCTGAAAATTATGAGGAACAAATCGGACCTAGTTTTTGGGCACATCTACCCTTACAATCATGTTCTAACACCATTGAAGCAGTGTGTTTGGCCTGATTGTAAGTAGTGTTTTAAAGTTGTTGTTAGTTTAAATGTTAGTTTAATTAAAATATATCTATTTGATAACATTTGTTTATTTTAGGAGCCTATAATAATTTAAGCTAGAAAGTAATGTCTTCTTGTTATTTTATTATAATTTTTCATAATTTTTTATACACTTTCAAAAAATAAAATTATTTGTATAATATTATTTTATTTATTAAAAATGAGAATAAAATAAAAAATTATCTAATTTTTAAGATAACAAATTATTTTAAATAAAATATAAAAATGATAATTATTTTAAAATAAATATAGGTTTAAATATATAAATTACAGTTAAGTAATTAGATATATTTTTTTTATCATTTAATATTAATTAACTAATTAAATATAAATTTATTAAATTATTTAATTTAAACAATAAATTTATAATCTTTAAACCATTTTAAAAAAATTTAATTAAATTTCAAATTTTTAACCAATTTATCCTAATTTTACTTCATACATTCTATATAATTATCCGTCCACAATGAGTAGTCACAATACTTTTCTTATGGGAAATACGGATCTCTATTATATTGGGTTTCGTAATTTATATGTAAATAATAAAAAAAGACGCCCATCGGTTAAGATAATAAGAATTACAATGTACATATCGAGTTCAGATTAAGTATTATAATACCCATTTTTAAATTTGTTGTTTTAAGAAAACACCTGTAATTAAATTCATATTTGCGTGTCATTTAACAACTTTAACAGTTTCGTATATGTGTTTATTTAACAAATTCATAGAACGTAACTGTTAGTATACTAAGATTAATGACAAAGTTTTAATAAAAAAAATTAATTAAAAAAAGTAAAATATAATGAAAATAATATTGATAAAATTAATTAAAAAATAATTAAATTATTAATTATAAATCATTACTAATAAAATTCCTAACTTAATTTTAAAAAATATTCAAAAAATTTAAATATAAATAGAATTAGATAGTATATTACTCATACTAATATTCATATTTCTAAAATTTTATAAGTATTCACATGCAAATTCACATACTATTATTTGATGGATAAATTCTTTATCCATTATGATTATTTTTTTATAAATTACGAAAATTGATAAAATTCATATCCAAAATTTTTATATACAACTATTTTAATTCAATGCTAGTGACTTCCATTATAACTCATTTAAGATTAAATTCAATTATCATTCCTACATTTATTTCCTTATCTCAAAAGTCTGAGAAAAGAAGATTTTCCCATCATTCAAATTTCGTAAGGACTTAATGTCTATTTATTTAGTAATTAAGTACACTAAAAATCGATTTTGTGAAAAGTGAAAAAATTTTAAAGTCATTAAACATACCTCATATATCATGTTAGTTCAGGAGCCGAAAAACATGCACCTAGTTATCATTTACCACGCTCCAAAGCGGGTGTTGTGAAAGATAGAAATATTAGTTTCAATATAGGATCAATTACTTTCTGCGAGTCCAATTTTACAATCAACCCGAAATAATCATCGTTTTTAGAATACAACAAAGATGATTTTATAAAGTCAAATCTAACACCGTGCGTGTGTGTATATATATTGGTGGATAGAGAATCAGTCAATTTTTTAAAATTTGGTAGATTCCCAGCTCTCATAATTGATTTGGGTACAACCTTTCATAATAAAGATTCTTTAATATATAAACTACAAATTAAATCTTAATTAACATGTTTAAAAGACCTATCTATCTATGAACTGTGTTGAAATTTTTATGGATGTACACAATTCTTGTTTTGATTACCAACCTTAAGACATAAAGTAAAAAAAAATGAAAACTAATATTCTAAAAATGTTGTTTAATAAATTAAAAGTGAAAAGTTTTATCAAAAATATCATCAATACAAAATTTTCTATAATTTTTAACACATTTTAATGTTACTTTTTAATAAAATATTTTGATTTTGATACTGATTTCTAATTAATATTTTAAGAATATTTGTTAGTAAAATTTTACAATAAATAAATAAAATTTTAACCAAACCCCAGAAGTCCTAGTCATTCCATGTACAACGTCCCTAATCCTGTAGTCTCGCGATATTCACCGTTGTTAATTAACTTGCGTTTTGGTTTGGTTGTGGTTGGATGTCGAAAAGTAGGGAGGGAAATTAAGAAAGAAAAAAAAAAGTATAAATAAATAATTTTTTTATATTTTTTTCTTACACTTGTTTAATAGAATGGAAGAGTAAAATATAATATTTTAATAAAAAGACATTTTTATTCTTAAATATGAAATAATATATATTACCTTATTATTTTAAAAAAATTGTGTTTGAAGAATGAGATTATCCAAATTATTCTATAAAATAATTAATTTATGATAAATGAATTAATAGAATTTTGGTATGAAAAATTAAAAATAAATATATTTTTCAATACGATTTCATAATTTTATTAATCTATTTAAAATAAAATTATTTATCCTTCAATTAACATAGAAAACTATTTTTCCTTCTAAATAAATGAACTTTCTCTCTCTGTGTATTATTTTCCTCTCTACTTCATTTCTTTTCACTTTGTTTTAAAAAATTATTATTGGTATGATAAAATAGAAAGAAATGTATATGCAATTATTTATAATTTGTCATGTGAGCCCACTGAAATCTAAAGTCAAAACCAGTCATAATTTTGGGGAGGAATTGTTTGAAAGTTAGATTTATACATCTAGAATATTTTATGTTCTTTAAATTTAAAATAAAAAAGGGTATATTAAAGCAGTCATCTCTTCCCACTATTCTTTCAAAAGTATAAACATTCTATAAGAAAAACAGTGCATAAAATATTAAAAAATGTTAACCTTAAACCTTTAATATCATTTTTAAATATTAAAAATCTTATTTTGTTAAAAGATAAATATTTATTAGTTTAAAATATAAAATATAATAAATATGTTTTAATGAAAATAATATTATAAAATACTGAAAATTAACTCTAAGAATTGAGTTATCAAACTATAAACATATCATTAATGGATAAGATATGTGATTTGAAGGTGAGAGGAAGACGGTGGTGGTGAGGTACGGGTAAATGTGTTATTGGGTGGCCAAGAAAGAAGGTTGATGATATAGGGTGGAGACTCACCGAGACATGGTGGACTCCATGGCTGACGTGTCGAATCTGTGTCCTAGCATAACAGCTGCAGTCACTATTGGAGTGTCACAGCCACTAGTTTTTGTGAGTGGCGGAGACATGGTGGCCCAACTCAACGGCAACTCGTCCACATGCATGCTCTATTTTCAATTCCCAGTCCATGCACTTCACGTACCATCGCCAACTCCCCCCAAATACATGTACGGTTAACTGGCCAATCCACTTGTGTAGACGGGTTGGACATGCCTTGTTCCCCTATTAATATATTATTTTGGCTGTTACGGAAACAAAAAACAATTAACTATCCAATCGCAATTCCAACTACTTTTCTAAGTTTAATTTTATACGTTTCTAACTACATTATTACTAATATAGTAATATTATACATCAATATGATATTACTTCAACTTTATGTATGAAAAAAATGTTAAAAAATTAGTTTCCTCATTTTATATTTATTTTTAACTCAAATACAATTACCTTTTTGTAAACAAAAATAGTTGTAATTTAGATAATTAAAAATAATACTAAATAAGTTTGATTTTTGAACAAATTTTATAATATTTATATTTTAATAATATATAGAAATAAACAAATCTTAAATTACAAAGCTTTTATATTCGTAATGGAAAAAGTAATCTTATTCTTTGGTCAATAAATATAAATCATACTGTATAGTATACGACTTAGTTTTTAAAAATAAAGAAATATAATATTTTGATATTTTAAAAATATTTATTTTTTAGGAAAAAAGAAAAAGAAGACGGGAGAAGATAAATACAATAGGTAATATAAATAAAATATAAAATGGGAGAAAAAATGAAAATAAACAGGTCAGAATTAAAAAATTAAATCAATCTAAATAAAGTTGTCTTTCTTTGCTGTTTTTTTTTTGTCTAATTTTAATCTCTTAATTTTTTATGATAGTTTTATTTTTAAATATTTTCTTCAATAGATTTATTCACATCTTTTACATCAGGCATATAAATTTCAAGAATTTGATTTCAAGTCCTTTAAATTTGTCTCATGTTGGTCGACTTAAGGTTTTAGTTTTAATTTTTTATCAATGTAATATTTAAAGTATAAATTAATAGAATTTAATTTTAATTCATTATGGGTGTAAAAAAAATATTATAAACCAATTAGAAATCATGATAGGTATAATTTCTGAAATAATTATTATAAAAATTAACAATTTATACTGATATAATAATTCATAGATGATAATGTAAAAAAAATTATATTATAAATACATTTCAATTAAATAAAAATTAATAAGCTTTTTTTAACTGATATATATATATATATATATATATATATATATATATATAATATTGGCTGTATATAACTCTCCTGTTGAAGTTTCCTAGGTAATTAAGTTAGCTCTGTCTGCTCCAGTGTTATTCTTATCTATTAATTTTATATATAACGTGCTCAAGATCAATTGGTGCGCTTCCCCTCAAACGGTGACACATTATAACTAAATTTGAACATATAACATCAACACCCTCATTGCTAACCTACATTTAATGGCTTTTGGTATACATATTTTCCTTTTATCACTTTTGATACATCGTCGTGTATAACAGGAACATTTTGTCACACTCAATGTTTTGAATTCATGATGAGGTGGGCATTCTACAGTGTACATGCATTACATTACATGAGTCCATGACCGACGGCACGTGGTTAAAGTGAACTCGTGTTTTGTTATTATTTGCCTGCCTCAATGATTAGTTTAACACTTAACCTCAAAATCATACCTGTTATTATTGAGGAGGTGAAATAATGGAGCTTAATAACAAATTTCTAGTGAAAATATTAAAAGAGAAGATGCTAATTAATGGTATAAATCGATTGTTACTACGAGTTAAAGAATAAAATGACTCCCAGAAATAAGGCATGTTTGCTAGGTTTTTTATTTCTTCATTTCTTTCTTGCCTGCTATTTAAAGTGTAAACTGTTTATAAAACAACAGGTAAACCACCAACGCTATATAACTGTAGTTATGGCAGAGTTGAATGCTATTTTAACTAGGATTGTTTAGTTTTTCGTATTGTTTAAGGAGGGACACATCAATGTAAATGTTACAAAGCCACTATTTATAGGAAAATAATGTAATGATAATTTTCTAAGGACAATTTCCGATTAAAAGACTTCCCCTTACTGTATCTCGTGGAATTTCTTAAGTGCCTTTTTAGTTTAAAGTCATTTTTCTTGTGAGGAGGGAAAGGAAGAACTGTCATTTTTTACCCCCTAATATTAATTTTTCTTCGCGAGGTGCAGAGTGTGACGCTCGTCTTGTTAGCCTTAATGAAAGTCATTGACCTATAGATAAACACCGAACTTGAGCAACGCATTAAATTAATTTCTAAATTATAAATATTATTAATTTAATTTTTAAAATTATAAAATATTCTTTTAGCTTTTAAAATTATCAAATCATTATTTTAGTTTTCAAAGTTATAAAACATTAATTATTTTACTTTGTAAAATTATAATAATGTTTTAAAATAACCTAAATTTGATAATTTTAAAGATTAAAATAATATTTTATAATTTTGAAGATTAATAAATTATATTATATTTAAATTTTTAAAAATTAATTTGGTATATTATTCAAAACCAACATTCAGTAATCAACAACATTTTTATTTGTAACTTCAATATTGATAATACTAAATTTTTATTTTATTTTAAGCCTAATTGCACATATAGTTTCTTATCTATAAAGTTATAATTTTTTCCATTAATTTTTAATTTTAAAATTAAATAAATTTGATCCCTTTACTGATTCTCTCCTATCTAAAACCTTCAACTCATTATATATATATATATATATATATATATATATATATATATATATATTCTTTAAACCTTATCCCACATCTTATTAAATTTTTAAAATTACTTTACATCACAAATTTATCATAAATCAATTAAAAAATTTAAAATATAAAAACTAATTCGCTAAAAATAGCTGGAGGAAAATCACGCGTAATTTAAAAAGTAAAGATATCTAAAGTGTCATTTAAGCCATCATTTTAATTAATAAAAAGCTGGATCATTTCCAAATTTTCACATGCAAATTATGCGAAGAAAAGCTGTACACATGATTCGGAAGAAAGCCTAAACTTCAGGAAGCAATTCTGTAAGGTAAAAACAGAAAAAAGGTCCAAGGAAGGAAAACAGGATAAACCTCAGTTAAAGAGAAAGAAACAACTAGCAGATGGAAGTCATGTGAGTAACATGACAGAGTAGCGATAAGAAATTGTCACTGTTAAGTTCAAAATTCCCAGTTGTGTGAAACAGTTAGTGGCTCAAGGCAGGGGAATTAAATGCATGGAATTTATTTGCTTAAAGTGTAAACACTTTACTAAAAAAGATAAATAAGATAGATAAGAACAATTGGTTGAAAAGAAAACATGAGAGTTGGACCACCGTGACAAACCCACGACAATTGATAACAAGGATAAAAATCATAATAATGAAATGAATCTACAGGGTTGAAAAATCTTCTTATAACAACTGACCGCAACATGTAACCCGCTGTTACTCTCAAACCCCCTGAACCAATTCAGACCAAACGAAAAACCAACTACATCAGCTCATGGCAGCCCCCAACCCCACCAGCTTCTCCCTTGCCATGGAAAGAACAGGGCAATGGTAAACAGCATTTCACTCCCCTTCTTCACTTTCGAACCCATGCTTAATTAATTCTTCTCAAATGCAAAATTTTATTAATCAATTTGTGACATTCATTATTGCAGGGTTTTCTCCCCAGAAATCCCAACCGATGTTATAGTTGCAGTTGGAGAAGCCAATTTTTCTCTCCACAAGGTACCAAAAAAATTCTTTGCATGAATAATTGTTGTCTCTGTGATTTTGTGCATGTGAAAAGTTTTCAATTAAATTTAATTATTGAAATTGTTAACAGTTCATACTAGTGGCAAAGAGCAACTACATCAGAAAACTGATAATGGAATCAGAGGAGAGTGAACTAACCAGAGTAGACCTTTCCAACATCCCTGGAGGCCAAGAAGCTTTTGAGAGAGCAGCAAAGTTCTGTTATGGCGTCAACTTCGAGATCACCGTTCACAATGTCGCCGCGCTGCACTGCGCCGCCGTGTTCCTCCAGATGACCGACGAGTATTGCGACGGCAACCTCGCCGGAAGAACCGAGGATTTCCTCTCTCAGGTCGCCCTCGGCAGTCTACAAAGCAGCGTCGCCGTCCTCAATTCCTGCCAGAAGCTTCTCCCCTTCGCCGATGACCTCAACATCGTCAACCGCTGCGTTGACGTTATCAGCTCCAAGGCTTGCAGCGAGGCTAACTTCCCAAGCCGGTCGCCACCGAACTGGTGGACGGAGGAGCTCGCCGTTCTTGACGTCAAATCCTTTGGAAAAGTAATCGGCGCCATGAAGCAGCGCGGCGCCAAGTACCTCACCGTAGCCGGAGCGTTGATCACATACACAGAACGCACGCTACGGGAGCTAGTTCGGGACCAGACCGGTGGCGGAAGGGGAATCCGGTCACGGGATTCCGAAAATTCCGATTCAGAATCAAGAATTGAACAACGTGAGCTTCTGCAATCCATTATCCCTCTCTTCCCGAGCGAGAAAGCCACTTTCCCGATCAACTTCCTGTGCTGTCTTCTCCGGTGCGCGATCTACCTACGCGCCTCGAGCGCGTGCAAGCGCGAGCTCGAGAAGCGGATAACGGAGATCCTGGAGCACGTGACTGTCGACGACCTACTGGTACTGTCGTTCACCTACGACGGCGATAGGCTCTTGGATCTCGACAGCGTGCGGAGGATCATATCCAGCTTTGTGGAGAAGGAGAAGAGCACGTCGGTGTTCAGCGCCGGCGGCAACTA
The DNA here is from genome assembly GCA_037954105.1 of Canavalia gladiata. Taxonomy (NCBI): domain Eukaryota; kingdom Viridiplantae; phylum Streptophyta; class Magnoliopsida; order Fabales; family Fabaceae; genus Canavalia; species Canavalia gladiata. Next base: position 41,013,375 of record CM075664.1, on the reverse strand, counting down.
CAAAGAAGATTGCTCCGCCGCGATGCAGCGCGTGGCCAAAATCGTTGACACGTACCTTGGCGAGATCTCCGCGTACGGCGAACTCTCTATCTCAAAGTTCAACGGTATCGCTATCCTCATCCCCAAAGCCGCAAGAAAACTCGACGACGATCTATACCGCGCCGTGGATATCTATCTTAAGGTATGGAATATAAACACACTCTCCTTAAACGACATCGTCTCAAAAGGTAACTAACTAGTAACTAACTTGACAACCACGCGCTGGCGCGTGTTTTGTTACAGATACACCCGAACCTGGATGAGATAGAGAAGGAGAAGGTGTGCAGCGTGATGGAGCCGCTGAAACTGTCTTACGAGGCGCGTGTGCACGCGTCAAAGAACAAGCGGTTGCCGTTACAGATCGTGCTTCACGCACTGTATTACGATCAGCTGAAGCTAAGGAGTGGTACGGCGGAGGAGCAACAAACGGCGGCGGCGGCGGAGAGGCTTCAGCTGCAGACAGATGTGTCGTTGGTGAGAGAGAATGAGGAGTTGAGGACGGAGCTGATGAGGATGAAGATGTACATTTCGGATATGCAGAAGAGTGCTCATGGAACGACGTCGTCTGAGAGGGAAGGGTCAATGTCGGTTAAAAAGCCCACGTTCTTCTCTTCCATGTCCAAGAAACTAAGCAAGCTGAACCCCTTCAAGTCCAAGGACACCTCCAACATTGACGATGCGCCTGTGGATTTGACCAAGCCCAGAAGGAGAAGGTTCTCCATTTCTTAGATTTGTTTTCTTAACTCGTCACTGTTCTTACTCAATTCATTACTTATTTTCCTTTCATGTTTTTTAAATTAATCATCAAAATGTGATTTGTATTTTTTTATAGTTACGTTTTCTCTCTTGATTGTTTTCTTTTTGTGAAGATGTAATTTTGTAATGAAGAAAAAATAGACAAAAACATGAGTTTGTGATTTGATGATTTAATATATTTGATTGATCATATTTGTATTAGGAAAAAATACCTGTAAGATGTGTTTGTTTTGCATATGAGTGTCACAGTTTCAATATGAATGAGAATCACGATAAAATGCTGTGATGCATGCTAACTTTTCATCTAGCATCTGGGTTGATTATTTCACTTGGTCATAAAGAAACCCAAAATTAAGCCTTACGAATCCCCACTCTGGTTCATAGGAAAAGCGCAACATTAAAACGTAATTCTTATAAACATTAGGTGATTCATAAGAAAAGATAAGATTTTACTAACATATATTTCTAATATTCTATAAAATACTCATAACTTAATATATAACAGTATTCTGATCATGAATTTTGATACTATTTTATTTTCAGATTTTTTATTTTTTATTACATTACATATCACTTTTAATTTTTAATTTTTTTCATCTCTCTTCATTTCATCTATTTTAAAATATATAACAAATATTTTCTAATAGAAAATTGCCTAATTAACAACTGCTTAATGAGTCACAGAACCTACTAATTTTTATTACAATGTATAGAAAATAAAGTCAATATGCATATATTATTTTCTTTTCTTTTCTTTTCTTTTCTTTTTTACGATATTTTAGTTATGTCACCTGTGTGATGCACCAAAGATTCATTCGGTCTAAATGAATCCAACAGAATGTGAGGAGACTTAGAAATAAAAAAGAACACACATAAAATAGTAATTTCTTTTACAAAATAAAAGCAATGGTGTTAAATTAATTATGTAAGCTAATTAATTAAAAGAGATTTAGAATTAATTTAAGAATTGTAACATCATATATTTGTTACTAATGAAAAAAAATAGACTACAATAAAATGGCTCTAATTAAAGATACTAAAAGAAAAGATAAATGTTTAAATAAGTGAACAAACCAGCATTTTATTTTTCCTCTGGTTAAAGGAGTTGAAATTTGCCTTTTATATCGATGGTAATTTTTACAGTTTTTTTTTTTGTAATTTGATGGTAGCTTGTTTAGATTCATATTTGTCTAACATGTGTATCTTTATAATTATTATGAATAAAATTATTTTATTATTCAATTATTTTACTTTTGATAGTCTGTAATAAACTTTTTTTATAAAGATATCCTTTTTCATAATTTAAAATTATTTTTTAAAATATTTAACTAATTAAATTTTTATTTTATTTTTGGATGATGTATTTTAAAAAGATAAAGTAATTATTTAAAAATTTTAAAATTATAAAAATTGAAGTATTTTGTTTGAATTTTTTAAAAAAAATTTAAATTTATAAATTTTAAAAAAGTATTTTCACAAATTAATTGAAAATTTTTTAAAAAGAATTAAATACAGTTAAAATTTAAAATTTTTCAAAATTTCTCAATTCATTTTTATAAAAAAAAATTTATTGGTCATTTTATTTTATTTCCGTTATTCCCTTTTATGCTATCTTATTTCTCATTTTTATTTTTTATTACTCTTTCTTATCTTTATCTTCTATCTAAATATAATATTTTTAATATTAAATTATATAATTATATTTTATTATTTTTTAATTATATATATTTATTAAATTATTATTTTATTTAAATATATTGTATAATACAAATATTTATATATTAAAATTTTTCAGAAAACAAAATTAAATAAAAACATATAAATATATAAATGTAAAATTTATACATATTGTAAAAATTAATTTATTTAATTATGAATAAAAATTTAAAATAAAATCTAATAAATGTAAAATCTATCATCTAAATAAATAATTTTAAATTTTTTTATTAAAATTAAATATTTTGAAAATAAAAATATTTAAATTTTTTAAAATGTTAAAATCTTCCCTCCAAAGTCAAGGTGGATAACCCAGCGACGGTCGAAGTGCCTAATGTGAATCTTGGGTTTTCTGCACCTTGGTCCTTGGTAGTCTTGTCTTGGTTTTTATTTTAGAGGGAAAACAAAGGAATTTTCTTCATCGAACACGGTGTATGCTCCAGTTTAACCCAGTGATTTTCTTACTCTAAATGAATCGGGTATAAAAGAGAGAGAGAATCATCCAACCATTTGGGAAGAACACACACAGAGTAACCAAAACGGCTAATTCCAAGGAGAAAATGGAATCGTAGGACACGCCACAAAATTGGACTTGTTATCATCCTCTTTGCAGTACATGACTGCGATGAAACAGATAAGTTTTATTTCTCTTCGTCATATTCTTCTTGTTCGTAATGAAAATATCTGTTAGGTAAGTTAAGGAGAAATCTCCCCCACCAACAATGGTGTTCGTGTTCAGTCCAAAAATTTCTTTTTGCAAAATGTTTACTGAAACATGAACTCTCCTTTTGAAATTCGGTTTCAACGCTTTGACCATAACCTCCATTTATATGCACAAATTTGATCATTGCTTTCGAAACAAATGTAAAAAATTTGAAAAAATTATTTTTAAAACATAAAAAGGAACCTATCTAAAAAAAATTGTTATACACCCTCCTAGGCAAAAAAATTAAACAATAAGTAATTTTAATTATATTAAATATAAAGAGATATATCACACAAATAAATATTCATACATGTTTGATATCTTCAAATTTACAAATATATAAAATAAATTATCTTCTTTGATGGTGGGGAAAAATCAAAAAACTCAACAACAAAAAAAAAAGCCTACCAAAAAAATGCTTCACTATCTTTTTAACATATATTTTTTAATATATTATTTAGTATTAACTATAATTTATATGAATTTCCTTACTTTAAGAATGAACTCCATTATTTTAGACATGAGATCTATATGATTCGGTAAAATTTACATAAATTTGAACTAATAATCAAATTTATACTAAAAAAATCATACTTTTTCTATTTTCTAATCTAAAAAAATAAAATTTTATTTTTATTTATCTGTTCACTTTAATTTTTAAAATTATTAATTATTTTTTATTATATATGGTTGTATTGATCAACAATAATAAATAAAATAAAAAAATTAATATATAAAAAATAAATTTAAAAGATATTAATTATATTTTTTAATATATATATATATTTTAACAGATAAAAAAATGGAGTAAATATTAAAAAAATATGTTGACATTACTTTTCAAGCCTGCAAACATTGGGCACAAGGCCAACAGCGAAAGCTATGCAACAGTCCAAACAAAAAGGCCAAAATCCAGGGCACAACCTTAGCAAATCCCAACAAAGAAAATTGACAAAACGAAAAAATTTAGATAGCCCCGTAAGCAAAACGCAAGTGAGCCCGAGTAACAGCGAGTTGCTTTTTTATCCTCATTTTATTTTTTGTAATTTTTAAAAATTTAAATTTTTGTTAAAGTGTATTTTGAAATAGAAATATGAATTTTGAATATGTTATTTTGGAATATTATAAGAAAAGAGGGTGAATATATATTTCGAAAAAATATTTTTATAATAGATTGAATGAATTTGTAAAAATATATTTTTTAAAGTAAATATAATTACTCACCAAATAAATATTTTTAAAAGTTTATTAAATTTATTCTCAAAAATATTTTCAAAAATTTATTAAATTTGTTTTTAAATAAAAAATGGAATTTTATAAAAATAATAATTTTAATATTTAATTTTAACATAAACGAATGAAGGTGTAAAAAGGTTGCAAAAAGCAACTCCTCGAGTAGCAATACAAGAACTCTGAAGAAAGAACATTGGGCCCGTAATGTTTGCTACAGAAAGCAACTCATGCGGCTAAAAAAACTAAGGCTGGGCTTAGCAGGAAAAGCACAGGGCCCAAACTTTTGACATCCCTTATTATTTTTCATATCTTCTTTCTTTTAAAAAAAAATTATACCCAAAATATTCTTATCGCCAGAGCACAATATTTTTATTTCTTCTTTGTTTTAAAAATTCATATTGAAAAAATATATTTCTGAAATGTTATTAATATATTTTTAGAATATTATTAATATATTTTAAAAATAATTTTTTTGAAAATTGTAAATAATTCTAAAAATTTATTTCTAATTTAAAACTCATTTAACATATAAGAGAGTGGAAAAAGTAAATAGAGATGGAAAAGCAATTATAAAAGAAAGAGTAGTATTTTTCATCGGTTCAAATTAAAGAGTTTCGTATGATAAAATAAAAAGTTAGAGAGTTTGGTAATGTAAGAAATATAATTTGTCTTTAAAATGGATAAAGAAGTGCTGTTGAAATTTTTGTTTTATTAAATAATTCCACCAAGTTTTATAGGCATTAGTTTAGTCTAATGTAACTTCTGCATAATGATTCTTAGTTGAAAAAAAAAAAGTAATATCCACACCCATCCAATTTTTTTGACTTTAAGAATATGGATCTCATTTTTAACTTTATAAGAACCACTGCCGTAGCTGTATCTATATTCTTAACCCTACATAAATTTTACTTAATTTATATAAAAACATAACACCATATATTATTTTTAATTATAAAATTTTCTACAAATTTTAATATATATATATATATATAAGTAATATAAAAATTAAGGGATATTGATATATTTTTTTATAGATATTAAAATATATCATTGTAATTTAGCTTTATAATTATTAAAACAAGTTTAAAGTTAAACCACAACAAGTATTTACATCCTTAAGTATAATTTCATCTTTACACATTTATTAAAATTGAATTTAAACAATTTAATTTAAAAATAATTTATTTTTATGTTCTATATCCATAATTAGTATTATCTTTAATAAATATGAGATTCTTAATAAAATTTAGTATAAATTATTTTTAAATTCAATCAAACTTAGATTTACATCGATGTTAACGAATTTAAATTTAATTATCACGCTTATTTATAAAAAAAAATTGTCTAAATAACAAGTAATATTTATAAAAAATAACTTTATTTGAAGTAAAAATATTTACAGTATATATGATAGAACTATCTATTCTAGCAACAACAAAAAAATTATATACAAAATTTAAATTTGAGATATTAGTTAAAGAGAGCCTCTGAACCAATCACTTATTGGTTACTACTTTGAGTGATGATTTTGCCTTCCAAAATCTAAATCTAATTAGTATCATTGTAGCTTAAATATGATTTGTGTTAAACAGTACACAATTGTTAACATAAGAATGTACAAAAGTGTCGTGGCCTATTTTTAAACCACTTTCCTCTGTGTATGAATATGATTATGGTTATGGTATATTAATATTTTTTTCTTTCTCTTCTCTATTTATCTGTCATTATTCGTACCAAATAATAGTTCTACTTAAATATTAACAACCATTTCATCATTGTACTTAACTACGATCGAGTTCTTGATACCACTAACTAAGTTCTCTCTGTATATTGTGTTACGCGGATACAGTGAACTTCAACTTACGTTCTACTTTCCCAAAAAATCAATAACTAACCAAATATATATAACTAAAAGATTAAGAACTTGTTTAATTATTTAACTTATTTAAAAGAAAAAACACTTTTTTATTTAAAAAACCATTTCTCAATGTTTTTAGTTGTTTGTTTAATCTTTTAAAAATTATAATATAAAAATAATAGATTTTTTATTATTTTAAGAAACTGCTTTAAATAATTTTTAAATAAATTTAAATCATAACTAATTTTAAATAAAAATGTTTTTAAAATTATAAACAAATACTTTTTTTATAATTTCTAAAATATATATAATTTTTGATACATTCTTAAAATTGATATTTTTTGAAAAAAAAAATTAAACAAACGAGTCCTAAACACGCATATATTATAACCATCAAGATGCATTTTATTTCTGAAAAAAATAAAATAAAACAGGTAATTCGTCGATTGAAGTAAATCCTAAACAAACCCAAAGAATGCATATATTATAATCATCAAGGTGCATTTTATTTCTGAAAAAAAAAAGTAATTAACAATACATTATCTTTAAACTAAGCTGGAAGTTATTAAAATTGGTATAGTGATGAAAAGATGAGAATTGAAATAGTTTTATGTAAAAAGTTTGAGTTTGAAATTATAGCTCTTCCTATCATAAAAAAAATAAAATTAAGCTGCCATGGCCACTCTTTCAGCTCTTCGATTTGAAATCCGCAGCATGGCCTAAATGGCACCAACAGCCACATCATTCAGAAAAATCTGGTTAAATATGTTGTTTTCCTGTTTTTTTCTATTTTAATTAAGGCCTTCTTATTAAGGATAAGCAGTATAATTCATATTATTAGGCATGATAGGGGGTGCGTCAGTTTCACATTCCTCATTTCTGTTCCTGAGACCTTCTTTTCATCCCTGTTATCATACATGTTCTTATAGAGTTTATAATATTAAACTTTATTTTCGTTTATAGGTAAAGAAAAATCTATCTTACACCCATTTTTAGTATTTTTTATTTTAATTTTTCTATAATTTATTAAATTACTGTATATTTTTTAAAATTTATAAAATTTATTATTTTCATAACTTTATTAATTTAATATAATATTTTAAAATAATAAAAATATTTAAATAATTTTAAAAAAAGAATCAATTCGAAAACATCGATATCCTCGTACTAGCTTTCATCCCTACTTTCAAAATTTAAATTTTACTTGTAACCATTTCGAATCTGATGAACTCGGCAGGATCGTTTGTTTGTCATGCATACATATTATAAGCCAACATTTTGGTCAGGATAATCATCATGGCATGTTATTAATATCAATGAATTACGATTCATTTTTTGTCAAACATAAATCGTAGAAGAAACGCAAAATGCATGAGTCCATATGATACGAAATGGGCCTTGATTGAAGTTTGTTGGACCTTATTGACAATAAAGATTGCACCAAATAACGACAGAGAGTTGTTCTATTGTCATTTATTCGGCCCTATTTTGTAAAGGCTCTTTGGTTCCAAGGCTTGTAGGGGAAGAAGCGAACCATAACTTCACTCTCCAAACTACTTCATGCATTTAGGCTATGAATATTTAATATAGGGGACCATGGTCCATGTACTATTATTTGAAGGACCATTTCACTCTTGAACTGTGTGAATTTGTGTGAACTGTGAAGTGAGCCTCTCTGCTTTCATATTTTACCTATACCTATCTTAAATTTGCCTGTTTCTGAAGAAAGACACCAGAAATATCTCTCAGTACTCGGTTGTTTGTTCCCCATTCTCTCTCTAGCATAGCATGAAATTGAAAATTGAAATGGATACCTTGCGTTCACATCCTGCAATTATTTCAACATTAAATTCTGGGCCCCTGGTTAGATTCAAGTATGCTTCCTCTCCAAACATCATTCATTCATTCTGCATTGTAACCTTAATTAAATGCTTGTCTTACTAGCAATTCATAATACACTCCAACTTTAGTGTACAGAGTAAAGTTTTATTTTGGTCATTTTTACATTTTTATGGGATTAATATTTAATTTTTAATTCATAGATATCATTGATTTATATATAAAAAAGTACTGTATCTTCCTAGCTTGGAACTACTAATTAATACAAAAAAAAAACTTATCTTTTTTATAAAAAAGTGTATGTTTACTAATTTAGACCTAAATTAAAAATTAAAATTTTTAAAGATATTTCTAAAAATTAATTAAAAATATATATTATCCAACCTTATGTTTTAAAAAGTATACTATTTTATCATTATATGATCAAAATTAAGTACTCAGATTTTTCACATATATTGTGTATGTGTCTTTGAATTGGGTAAAGAGTTACCACTTGCTAGAGCTTGGTAATATTATGATTTACAAATTCCAAAGGAGTTGTTTATTTAGTTACTAATTGATTGATCGCAGCTAGAGCTAGTAAGTGGATGATTTATGCACGCAAGGAAAGGGAATATGATCTGACAAATCAAAGTGATAAGAGACATTAATTGAATAACCCAAAATTGAGTGGGGCTTAAAAAAACTGTCTTCATGTATGATTGTAGAGTTGAAAGTTCAAGTTTCGTATGATGCACTACATAAAAAGGTTTATAATTTTATATGATGCTGGTTACTCGTATCTGTGTCTGTCAATTCTGTAGAAGATGTCCTAATTCCAAAGTTTGTGCCTTTTGCAGTAACAAGGACAAAGGAATTTAAAAGAAAAATTAATGACTTAATTAAACACTACACAATTAATGATAGTTATAAGTTGGCTTAATGGATAATGAAGCATATGAATAAAAAAAATGTACTTGCATTTACTACTATAACTGATTCTACTAACTGTATTGAATGAATACGAAACCATTCCTTTACATCTGCAACATCCATCTATACATATTCTGTTATTAGCCGTTTGATTTCTTTTTAAAAACTATGTGGTAATTCTGGACAATTGTTTATGAAAATTTAAATGTTCTACTTTGAATGTAGCGGTCAAAACACTAATTATGTTAATCTTGATAAGCAAATTCAATGTTAAAACTATGTGGTAGATCTACCAAAATTCTTACTTTTGAGATATGAAGTATATCTATCAATCAATTTTTTCTTAATTTTCTTATCATTCCTGCATAGACAACTAAAACAAATTAATATTTTAAAGTTTTTTTTTTTTGCGGTTATGTTAATTTTTAACATAGATAATAATTAGTTTTTAATATGTAATATCAATTATGATTTTAAAATTAATATTTTTATAAAATTTCAAAAATAATAATAATAATATTTATAAATCTCATTTTTTAAATATAAGTTAATAATAAAATATTTAAATTTAATTATGGAAAATATTATAAGTTATAAAAAAGGATTAAGTATTATTAGAAAATACTTTTATTATTATTTATAATTGGAAAAAATATTTTATATTAAAAAATGATTAGAGTACAGAGAGAAGTATACATTAAATAAAAAACGAAAGTATAATTCAAAAAAGTCGTTTAAATGACAAAAATAATCTAGTCTTGAAATATTTTTTATCTTTAAAATTACTTTAAAAACTTCTTTTATAGTTAATCAACACATATTAGTTCAATTGACTTATTTTATTATTAAATTTTTTAAAAAATAGAATAAATATTTTTAAAATTGATTAATTTAATTTTTATTTCACAAAAATAAATAAATTAATTAAATCTTAAAAGATCATCAAGATTAAAACATGTCTTAAAGCACAAGAAGTACTCTTTTAAAAAAATTATAAAATATGAAATCATCACATATTTATTTTATTTTATTGTAATGTAACTTTACATAAAATTTTGATGTTTAGTTATTCTCAACCAAAATTAATTTTATCTTTAAGTTTACATTTAAATTGATTTTACACATGATAACTTCTGTATTGAACTTAAAAAATTATACTATAATTACTTTAAAGCAAAGAAAAAAATGAATATAAATCATATCATTTTTTTATCTAAATTTTAAATATAGAAAACAATCTCATTCAAATTGAAAATGTTTATATTTTGGTTAAGTTAAATTTTTTAAATAAAAATTTTCTTCTTACCCAAAATTTAAATTCTAAATTTAATTTAAAAAACAAATATATATATATTACAATTTTATTAATAGATCGCATTACTCTAAACTTGTTTTTTAAAATTTATATAAAAATCAAATTCATTAAAGTTGAGATTACAATAGCTCATGCAAACACATTCAACTGATCAACTTAACTAATTAACCTTCGGTGCATAATAATATAATTTAAACCTAAATGTGGACACTGACGCAGTTATGAACATGATTGGTCTAAAAGCTTTTAAATTCATTATCATCATCATCATGATATCTGATATGGAACAAAGACCACCCCTACCCTTTCCCATCCCTGGGGGCACCCCAAAGCAAAATCCCTTTAACTTTCTATATCATTGAGATAACATCAATAGAAGCTTTTGCTTTGGTAGATGGGACCAATTACGCACATAAAATGCTATACAGTGATACATAAGTTTGATAGCCTGTCAATCATGTGCTACTTGACATTAACACGTAAATTCAATTTCATTATTATTATTTGCATTTAATTGGTTATTCCTAAGACACCGCAAGAATTGAAATATTGATGATACATATATAGTCAAGTGTTGATCTTAATTCATGGAGAGAAAACATATAGTGATCGATCTAAATGTGAAAATTTTTAATAATATATTAGAGATGTTAAATTTAAATTTTATTATTTTTTATTGTAAACAGATAAAAAAAGTGTATCTCTGTTAAAACATAAATAATAACTTTATGTTTTTATATAATAATACATTATTTAATTATATTTTTTAACTACTATACTTGAAAAAACTATTGATATTAAATGTCAAGTTTTACAATAATATATTCAAGAATGTTTTGTAATAATATCAAACATTTACTTTATTTATTAATATTTTATAAAGTACTAATTTAATAAATATAATTATTAAATTAAGAAATATTTTAATAATTCTCATGCAAAGTTAAGATATATTAAATATTTTAAAATATATTATTTTACAATTGATATTCATTTTTATTTCAGAAATATATTATCTGTGAACTGAAGTCCATTGTAAAGTTTAATAGCAGGTAGATTGATATAATTTAATATTTATAAAAAATTATTAAATAGAGTAATTTACAAAATTTATTTTTAAAGTGAGCCTTATAAAGTTATCGCATACAAAATTTTATAGATTATAAAATTAACAAATTTAACAATCGATTTATGTCAGAATTTCTTATACATAATAATTAATTAATTTTTAACTTATATAAAATTTAATAAAATTTTATATTTTATTAAAATTTTAATTGAATTTAATAATTGATTAGATTGAAATTTGATGTATATATAAAATCATTAAATTTGACAAAATTTATCTTAAATTAAGTTCCTTCTCTACAATCTCATATACTTCAAGAATACATTTTGCATTTTTATTCTACTTAATGACTTATTACTTTAACAAATATAATCATTTTAATAATCTTGTATATTCATTACTTATATTTATAGTCCATTTGGATGGACAAAGGTGCGTTAGCCTCATTAGTGGCATCATGGGTTTAGATAATAAAATTGTAACATTCACATAATAGTTAGTATAAATGCTAATGATGGAGCAATAACAGTCATAATTAATATAAATGGTAATGGTATGGGGCAATGCCAGCTGCCATAAATGATGATTTGGGTCAAAGGTAATTTGGATATGGTTGTGAAATTTAAATTATATCCATATCAAATAAAGTTTATAACTTGTTATTAGCATGTAACTTGATAAATATAGTTATAAATTAGTTCATTTTTCGCTTATAATCAAATGAAAAAAATGTTTTATAATCTATTTATCTCAAATGTGTAATGAATAAAACAAGGCTTACTTGACTGAAAATTGACAAATAAGGCTTGTATCATTTTGTGCCTCTGATAAAATGCAATAAAGTTTATAATCTCTTCATTCTATGTTTTTAGCCAAATAAAATAAGGTTTATATCTTGTGAACTTTTGATGAATAAGACTTATAACTAATCACATGCTATAAGTTCTATAACCTATTAAACTTTATATTATATCTAAGTGAATAAGATTTATAACTTTTGATTTATCAGTTTGTAACTTGATCAACAAACCTTTAAATTTGTTCAATTTGTGTTTCCAACCACTTTATAGAAAGGTTTATAGCACATAAATATGTCTCACCTTTATCAACAATGCCCCCTGTTTATTAGTCTTCTACCTCTACTAGATAAATTGTTAAAATGTGTCCCATCTTCATATGTAGCACTCAATAACAAATGGTAAACTTAATTAATTTCTTTAGCGTGATGGATGAGACTATCGGTACTCAACAATTGTTTTAAGTAGCTTTATTTTAAGATCTCTTATTAAACCACGTTACAAAACATAAGTAATTAAGTTATAAATAATATATTTTAAGATCACTTATTAAATCATGTTACAAATTATTAAGTGTATATTACAAATTTCATCATGTATGATTACAAACTAAAAGAAACAAATTATAAACATCGGTAATCCTTAGCTAACAGAACGACCTTAATAAAACACGTTAACACTTTTTATCCCAATCATACATTTAAATAATAAATCAATGATAAATAAATTAGGACCATCCATAAAATCCTTGACACTCGTAGATCCATTTAATAATAATAAAAAATCCATTTTCACTTATTTTTTGTTTTTTTTAGTATGGTGGAATTTAATATACTTTAGCCACAACTGGAATAATGTACTTTAATTTTTGGCTAAAGTTGGGACATGATGAAGAATAAGTTTCGCTATTATTGACCAAGTACCTCATTCCACTGTTGGCTTCATTGAAAATTTAAACAAAACTAGCACAAATTTTTGGTTGCCATGGATCTTCCACCATCATTGAATTTTTTATTAAATAAGATATTTTCCGTTTGTTCTTGGCTCATGTGATGTATGCAACTTAGTTATTTTGATATTTCTTACTACTCTAAATTTTGTTCGCAGTAACTTACTTTTTTTTTACTCTAAAATATTATAACAGGATTATTCACTACTTCACTTATTTGATCCCCACATCATAATCAGTATTCACTGCGATATATAGTTATTGGCTGATTCATGAATTTTTGTCTTCTGCACCCAATTCGAATTTTTGTGTCCTCATTAGTGTATTGTTTAATTTATCTCTTTATAGTTGATTTATGCGGTCATAAATAAACATGGAGATCCAGATCCAAAAAATAGGTGGAAGTGGTTGGCAAAATAAACAATGTGAGTAGTTGGATGTATATTTGTTTGTCTTTCTCTCTCTCCTAATTTGTCATCTATCGCCATCCTCATCATGAAGCTTTTGCTTTACATACTCAGCCCCACCAACTCCCATAAAAGTAAATGCATTATCTTTTTTTTCTTTTTAGGACAACATTCATGTGTTATTAAAATGCGTGAGTGAGTTTCAACCTCTCATTTTTACCCTCCGTTATATTCTTCTTCTGTCTTAATATTTACCAATTGAACAATTTATAGGACAAATTTTACAATTTAAAATAATAATATTTTTTTATAGATTAGTAATCTCATTTATCAATTTTTATTTTTATTTAATGTTTCATAAATATATTTTTAAAAAATAAAATAAAATAAAACAAATTTAATCATTTATATCTGAATATAAATGAAAATATATTATTATTTGTATATGTAATTTTTTTTTCAATTTAAAATGAATTTGGTAGGAGATGCTAGCTGATTATGTTGACATAATAGGTTGACTTTGTTTTTCCTGGAATCAAGGCTTGGATCCAATGCTAGAGATGAAAGTATAAAAGTTTTATTTTCTTTAAAGAATAATCAATCTCTTTGCTGCATGTAGAGTGTACGAGTTCAACCGGGGACCCAATGATTATTGTATTAAAAAAATCATTCAGCATATTGATATTGTATTTTATGTATTTAAAAGCTATTTTTTGAGTAAAATAAATTCATTCAAGGACATAAAGTTTTCTGAAACTTTTTTTTTTTGGTCTCAATATACGCATTCAGCCCGTTGAAATAGAACCTGATTTGTCTCTATGACGACACGAATATGGATTTCTTTTGTTTAATTTATAATTTTTTTAGGATAAATTAAATTTTAAGTTCTTAACTTAGTTTTTTAGTTTTAATTTAGTCGTTTAAATTTTTTAAAATTAGTTTCTTAATTTAATAAAACATTTTGTAATGATAAATTTCTCATTAATTTTAAGTTAATATTGTTAACATTTTGATGATGTAACAGTTAACCATACAATGTTAATTATAAATAGAGATGCCTGGAATTATACAAACATATGAATGAGGTCTTTAATTTTGCAAACACAAACATATATTATAAAAGAGAAGATAATGACAAGAATGTCTTAAATACAGTGGATCCTCTAATAAAATGAAAAAGATCATACGTATAACATATTTCATGACTATAACTTTGATTAATATAATTATAGAATAATTTGTTTTAATTGATCTTTGACACATTTTTATTAATTTATTGCCCTAGTTTTTTTTTTGAAAAAATATCATATAAGTATATTATATCCTTGAGTTTATATATATGAATTAAATTTGCAAAAAATATCGTTTTGGTCTCTTAAATTTTTAACAATGTTTCAATTTAATTTTTTTTATTTTCTATCTAAATTAGCTAACTATCATATCACTAAAAAGTTAACGGTGTTAACTTGAAATAAACGGATGATCAAATGTTGCAATTGTTAGCAAAGTTAAAGAATTAAATTAAAACTAAAACTTGATTTAAGAGATTTGAAGTATGATAGTCCTTATTTTATTTATACCGTTAAGTAAACGGAGGACAAACAAACAAGACAAGGATGGTTTAGTCACGTAACCATGCTCACTTTAAATTAAGAGAAGGTCAAACGTCACAGGATGAAGATAAAACATTAAAAAATAAATAAATTGATTTTGAGAGATATTTTAAGAAGAAATTTTTTTTTAGAGAATATAAAATTTTAAAAATTAAAATATTTTGTTTCAATATATTTTATAAAAAATTTAAATTTTTTATAAAATTGAAAAAAAGATTTTTAAAAAATTTAAAATTTATTTAAAATAAATGAAATTTAAATTTTTAAATTTTTTTACTCATTTTTATCATAACAAGAATTTGTTTTTTCTATTATTTTTTATCTTATTGTCCTACTTTTTATTATAATATTATTTTTATTATTTTTTACTTTTTTATTTATAAATATAATATTTTAATATCAAGTAATATAATCGTATTTTTCTATTTTTTTAATTATGTATATTTATTAAATTATTATTTTATTTAAATATATTGAATAATAAAAATATTTGTATATTTTTATTTTTTATAAAAAAATATTAAAAATATATATATATATATATAAATATTTAAATATAAAATTTTGTATATAATAAAAATTAAATTATTTAATCTAAAAAATTTAAAATTTAATAAATTTAAAACTTATCAATAAAAAATTTAAAATATAAAAAGTTTAAAATATTTTATTTAAATAAAAATATTTAAATTTTTTAAAATATTGATAGAAAATCTAAAAATTAATTTAATATTTATTTTTATTGTTAATATTAATTAAAAATAGAATAAAAAGACAAGAAAATCATACACGCTCCACTCAAAATATATATATATATATATATATATATATATATAATATTTAGTAAAAATACTTAGTTATAATGAAAACTGTAATATATGTATATATATATATAATATTTAGTAAAAATAATTAATTATAAAAAAAATAAGAGTAATGAATCTAAATTTTTTAATGATAATAGGGTCATTTTAAAATGTTATATTTATTTTTTTAAAAATTTTACCATTTAAATTAGATTCAGCTTGTAATAATTGTTTTTATTTTTTATTATAATCAATTATTTTTATATAATACACATTTATATCCATATATATAATTTTTTATTTTTAAATGTATATTTATCTTTAATTAATATATATTTTATAATATAAATTAATTAATTTAAAATAATATTCTGACCTTATATTATATGATATTATATTAATAGACAATTTTACCAGTATAAAAATTTAACATATATCACACAACAAACATTAGTGCATTATAAATATAAATATAAATATTTGTATTCATATATTTCTTAAAAATATATATGAAATATAAAATAAGATTAATAATGAATATTTTTATTAGTAAATGATATTTTAAAAAGGAATTATACCATTATTCGCAAAGAGGAACTGTCTTGGGAAAAGTAAACATATTTAAACGATTTTTATAATATATTTTAAAAGACATATAATAAATAACTAATTTCACTAAAAAAAATATAATATATAATATTATCAATATATTAAATTTTATATTTTTAAATAAAAAATCATTACATATAAATTTTTGTTATATATCAAGGACACAGTGTACATCAATTAATCATATTTAGTATTTACTAATACTTTTCTAAAATTCTCCGTACGCTACAACTAAAAGCAAAGTGTGATAAACAAAATTTGAAGGCATTTAAGTCTTTTCCATTATATTCCGTTGATTTTGTTGACGAGTAGGGACTCCCTTAGACTACTTTTGATGAGCAGTTTAACTTTCAAGGAGACTCTTCATTTGACTTTTTATCTTTTCCCACTCTCCACAAATTAATGAAGAAATTAATACCACGTGGGGGCTTTTTTTGAATAACCAACAATAACTGACTCAAGGAGTTTTTTTGGCTACATAATTCAAATAATTTGAATACCGGACCCAAATGTTTTTATATAGAATTTATTAGAATTAATGTAGTTGTAAGAAATTATAAATTAAAATAATTTATATAAATTTTTAAATTTTTAAATTTTATAATTACACTCATTATACATAAGAAAATGATTTTATGTAAGAAATAATATAATATAATTTTTTACCTATTTATATAATTTTAATATTAAAAATTAAAGGATTAAATATTTTTGAATTAGATAAAATAAATGTTTGAGAAAATCATAAATACACATTTATTGAATGTAAAAATTATATTTAATATAATTTGGATTTATTCATTTATATTTTTCATGTATTATAAATATCAAGACTCATCACATAGAATATAAATAAATTTTATTTTCATGGAAACTATTATATTATTTGAAGAATAAATAAAATTTTAAAAATATATGCAAGAAAATATATCCAAATAAATAAGGAATTAAAATTATATTTTAAGTAGTTTTTAATTTTTTTAAAAATTATATATTTTTTAATTCTATGATTTGATACCAGAAAATGTTATATGATTGTGGCACTGACAGTAAAGATTATTGAATAAATATAATGATGATGAAGAAATTAAAATAATATTAATAATGATAATAAAGGATATTAGATAATAATAAATAATGAAAAAATTAGTTAATAGTAATAATAATAAAGGTTAAATGAATAAATATTTTTATAATTTTATAAATTAAAATTAAATTAAAAATTACTTCAACTTTGTTTTAGTTAAATATGTTTTATTTTAAATTTATATTTAAAAATTAAATATTTAAAACTCATAATCATCTCAAATAAAATCTAAATTTTATAATTTATATGTGCATAGAAAGACAAAAGCATAGCAAATAGTAAAAAGAAAAAATAAAATAAATAAATACTAACGTAAAACGAGTTATCCCAACTTAGCTAACGTGAATGGAAAAAGAAAAAAAAAAAAAACAAGAAGAAGAAAACGAATAAAACAAGTGAGAAAAGAAGAGTGTTGATGAGAATGATATGCAGCAAACAGTGAAGAGAAGATTCAATTAAATGTGGTGGCCACTCCATGCGTGTGAGGTATCAACAATTTCTAGGACTCAAATAAAGACATCTACCGGCCTCAGCATACCCATCGAAATATAGGGAGAGAGGACGATGAAAAGTAGGAGGATGAAGAACAAAAAAACAACAAACCAAAGTTGAACACTTTTCTTAGCATCCAAATTTGTCTTTTTTCTTCAATCCTAAATCCACAATATTGAAGAAATTAATTTTTTTTATAACCTAAAGATTATAAGATTTAAATTCAAAATTTCATATTAAACTATTTTAATTTTTATTTTCTGGTAACTAGATCATTTCTATTGAATTGACTAATGTTTTGTTTAAATAATAACAAAAATATAAATAAAATAAACTTAATGATGAAAATATAAAAATAATAAATAGAAATAAAAGAGATATTTTTTAAATGAATGAAAAAAAACAAATAAAAAAATAAATTGTTAGTGAAAATTTTATTTTAAATTAATTAAAATTTAAAATTTTAATTTGTTATCATGTTATTCTTTTGTTAATATAATATTTTTATTTGTTTTCATTTTTGAAAATTTTTAAATTTTAATATTAAAATAAAAATAACATTTATTCCTTAATTTTTCTATTTAAAATCGATTAAATTTTGGTAAACTCCATAAAAAATAATTTTTTCTCTTTTATTTTTTATCAAATAAACTCAAAAAAATGTTTTCATTACTTCTATTTTATTTTTTCTCTATTCTTCTTCCTGCTGATTCTCTCTCAAACAAATCAAACATAAAAAAAAACATAAAAAAAAAATTAATAGATAACTTTTGTTTTGGAGTATTGAATTAAAACCCTAAAGGGATAATTCAAAATGTGCCTTTCTGTAATAGTTGAAAGTGTCATGTTAAGATTATGATTTAAAAATTAATAAGGTATTAAAAATTACGGTAAAGATGCATTATTAATATTTTTAGTATGAATTTTTTATTTTTAATTTCTTAATTAGTATCTAAAAATATTTATTAGAACAATTTTAGTTTAAAAAAGAGATAAAAAATAAGAGTAACAAATATTACTATTATTAATTTGATAAAAAGTATCTTACATAAAAATTAGCAAAATAGAAGTGATACTAACATGTAGAAGTGACAAATAGACACTTAAAAAACATGTAGAGTGGGAGAAAATCATAAAATTACTTTATTTTTATTTTCATGTGCACTTTCTATTTTTTGAGAAAACATGTAAGTACTTTTCATCTTGGCCGTTTAAGGAGTTATCAAACAGTACCCACTACGTGTGCATTTTTCTCTGACTTCTCTCTCTCTCTCTCTCTCTCTCTCTCTGTTTTGGTTTAGTCAAGAAAGAGATTACTGTGCATTATGCATTGCTCTGCTGTCCACTCCATTCTTTACTCCTTTGCTACCTTTTTGTTTCCTCTTTGGCTCATTGCTTTTATTTATATGCAACTTTGGAAAAAAATAAAATAAAATAAAAAATAAAAAAGGAGCTCACTTTCCTGAATCTTGAACCTTTCTTACTTTTAATTTTTGAACTCCTTAATGAAGCATGTGGCTTCAGTTCCTGTAGCTGCTATTGGAACCTCAAAGCTAAAAATGCTCTTCTACTTCATGCAAATTCTCTGGTTTGTGGGGCTATTATGTTCCTATCCAGAGTACCCCATTTTCAGATTCTTCATGCTTTGATTAGTACTTCAGAATCTGAAGCACCTTAGCGAGGGAGCAACTTCCATAGCTTCTTCACTGAATGCATCTTCACCTGTGGTTTCTGCTCACATATAGTGACATATGCTGCTTTTGAACACTCCCATGAATCCCTGTGCTTCCTCTTTGCTTCCTTTCAGGTGATTACTCATTGAAAAATCTTGTCTTTCCTTGTCCCTGCATACCTACTTGTGCTGCTAATTTAGCTTGCAGATCTGGGTTCTTTCAGTGATGTTCATGAATGCTTACTTCTTTGTTTCAAACTCCAAAATGGGTTCCACATTGTGGGTTTAATTTGCAAATTCCAAGGATGCGCTTCAAAAGGATTTTTTGGGTTTCCTTCTGTTGCTGGTGCTTAATGTTTTTCTTCTTGATGTGAGGACAGTGAAGTACTACTTCTTAATGAATGGAAAGCTGGGGGTCCTGTTTTTATTTTGTTATTTAGGATCTGAAGGTGCTGCAGAGAGAGATGTTTTTATTTTTGCTGTTCTTTTTGATAAAAAAAATTTAGTTGTTGAACAACTTTGACTGTTGTTGGTCTTTTAATTTCCTTCCTAATACATTAAATGTGGTATGCGTTTGAACAAAATTTGGTTCTTAACTCATTCATTCTATTCAATGTGGAAATTCTGGTAGATCATCTTTTATCTATAAAGAAAGAAGGGCCAGGAAGGAAGCTTATATTGGTTAATGGTTGGCTAGAAAATCTGTTTCTGAGAATTAATTGCAGAAGTTTTGGTTCAAGTAATGAATTTGCAAGAAAGCTAAAATTACCTACTCTTATGACTTAATTTGAAAGTAAATATTGGTTATTTTATAGACCAAACATTTTTCCTTTCCTTTACTATCTTAACATATTCTTTTTGATTGTCATCTTCTTCATTGCTTATTACTCTTTGTAATTGCTTTGCTGCTATGACTTAGGTATGGACATGCTTTGTTTTAACTGTAACTTCAATAATTTTTTTGTTGGTATAATTGTCATTTAGTATCTTTCAATCTCCAGTTACTGGAAGCTAAATTTCACACAATTGTTTTCGTCAACCACATGTATCTTTTTTTCTTATAATTTTCACTCTGTCACATATTCTTAGTTACTCTAAACATGTATTGTGAGTTGTGACCGGTAAATATCTTGCTAACATGATCCATAGCACTGAGTTTATATTACTATTGTTCAACTGTCAGTTGTTACTCTGTAAAGTTGAAGCTTGAGGCATGTGTAAAGTATTAAGTATGTTTCTTTTAATCATGGAAAGTTTATTCCTCCATCATCTCTTTATTCAGGGCTTACAACTGCCTATATGTTCCTTGGTTGATTCAGATGCTCCCTTTATAACTGATTGGATATTCTACAAATACCTTCAGAAATATTGCCATTGTAACGCTACAATTTAACTTTGTGATATACTGCTCTGTGCTTGCTTCTTCATGCTACTGTATCCTCACTTTGATTTGCGGTCATTGTGCTAAACCAGGAAAATATGAAGGATGGTAGAGGTTACTATGAATTCAATGATCAATACCTTATACCTTGCCGCAAAAAAACTCTCCATGAAGTTCTACTCCCCTCAAGTGCATCCTTTCCTTTTTGTCATTGTTATTCTTTGCCCTCTGGTTATTGCTGACCTAAGTTCTGATAAGCAAGCCCTTCTTGATTTTGCTGCTGCTGTTCCCCATCGTCGGAACCTTAAGTGGGATCCAGCCAACTCAATCTGCACATCTTGGGTGGGTGTCACTTGCAATCAAAATGGCACTCGTGTTGTTTCAGTCCGGCTCCCTGGAATTGGACTAGTTGGCACCATCCCTGCCAATACACTTGGCAAGATTGACTCACTGAAAAATATCAGCCTTCGATCCAACCTACTCAGTGGAAGTCTACCTGCTGATATCACTTCTCTCCGTTCTCTACAATATCTATACCTTCAGCATAATAACCTTTCTGGTGACATACCTTCCTCATTGTCTTCCCACCTTAATGTACTTGATTTGTCATACAATTCCTTCACTGGCGCCATTCCAAATACATTACAAAATTTAACCCAACTAACTAGATTGAACCTCCAGAACAACTCCCTCTCTGGACAGATACCGAATCTCAATGCCACTAAACTCAGGCACTTGAATTTAAGCTATAACCATTTGAATGGCTCTATCCCTGCTGCTCTTCAGATTTTCCCGAATTCTTCTTTTGAAGGTAACTCTCTATGTGGATTACCTCTAAAGTCATGCTCTAGAGTCCCCCCTACATCTCCACCCATGTCGACTCCTGCAAGACATAGCTCCAAAAATAAACTGAGTAAGGTAGCTATCATTGCAATTGCTGTTGGTGGAGCTGTGCTGTTGTTTTTGGTGGTTCTTGTCTTTGCGTGCTGTTTAAAGAAAAAAGATGATGGAAGCCCCAGAGCAACTAAAGGCAAGGGTCCTGCTGGTGGGAGAAGTGAGAAGCCAAAAGAAGAGTTTGGAAGTGGGGTGCAAGAACCTGAGAAAAACAAGTTAGTATTCTTTGAGGGATGTTCTTATAATTTTGATCTTGAGGATCTGCTGAGAGCTTCCGCTGAAGTTCTTGGAAAGGGTAGTTATGGTACTGCATATAAGGCTATATTGGAGGAGTCAACAACAGTTGTGGTGAAAAGGTTGAAGGAAGTTGTGGTAGGCAAAAGGGAGTTTGAACAGCAGATGGAGATAGTGGGAAGGATTGGACAACACCCAAATGTTGTGCCGCTTCGTGCTTATTATTATTCAAAGGATGAGAAACTTTTGGTTTATGACTACATCCCAAGTGGCAATCTATCTACCCTTCTGCATGGTATGCATTTCTGTTTCTCCTAGTTTAAGTTAAGGCTTATAAAATTAATCTTGTATTCTATGTTAGAGCTTATACATGTTATGCATGAACTTCGAGATAGCTGTTGTTTTAGACTTTCATGATATTTGATCTGAAGGACAGGACCTACTATTGTTTAAATAAATATAACAAAAACAATATTGGGGCCATCAATGCAGACTTTTCCATTGAATTTTAGCATATTGTTATACACCAAAAATTTGAAATAAAGGAGTCATTACTTCAATAAAATTGCACCAGGAAAACAAATAATGATGATTATAAAGCAAAATGAAGGATGCTCTTTTGTAACAATGAAGTGATTTATAAAGAATAGCAATTGCTAGTTTACACACTTCCTTGCTTTGAAATTACTTCAAGAAATTGATTACATGTTATGGTATATCATGAATAGCCTGTGGATAGACATTGTGGACTGTAAAGAACATGCTTTACATATTATGTTTTTATTATTGTTATTATTATTATTATTTAAATCTGCATGCCTTACAAAATCATGTATATAGATTTCTGATTTTATATATTTAGATTAAATAAAATTTATTTTATATTCTCTGTGTTGTATTAGGATTCTCCATTTGAAGTTATCTTATTTGTTTAGGGTTTCCGAGATATGGCTAATCTCATAAGTAAAATGTATTAAGTTTTGACTGATTTTAGTCAATATACTAAAACTAGTGCATGCATTGTAGCCACTTTTTCTGTGTTGCCTGCAATCAAAACTACATGTCGTTTCCTCAACATAGTCTGTCACAATCATCCTATATAATATGTGTGTGCTCTCTGCATTGCATCTTTACTGTGGAGTTATTGTCACTGCAGTGGAAGTGTATAAACATGGTTATTCCTAAGTTTGTATTCTTCTGGATAACCTTATTTTCTACCTGCTGCTGTAATTTACATTCTTGTAGTATGTATATATCTGTGTTACTTTCAGCTAAATTGGATCCAAATTTGATGACCAGGTAACAGGGCAAGTGGAAGAAGTCCATTAGATTGGAACTCCAGAGTAAAAATCTCTCTTGGAATTGCCAAAGGAATTGCTCACATACATTCTGTTGGTGGTCCAAAATTCACTCATGGAAATGTCAAATCCTCAAATGTCCTTCTCAGCCAAGATAATGATGGCTGCATTTCTGACTTTGGCCTGACCCCCCTTATGAATGTTCCTTCAACCCCTTCTAGAGCTGCAGGTTATCGTGCTCCTGAGGTCATTGAAACGCGTAAACACACTCACAAATCAGATGTGTACAGTTTTGGCGTCCTCCTTCTGGAAATGCTTACAGGGAAAGCACCACAACAGTCTCCTGGTCGCGATGACATGGTTGATCTCCCTAGGTGGGTCCAGTCTGTTGTTAGAGAGGAGTGGACAGCTGAGGTTTTTGATGTGGAGCTAATGAGGTACCAAAACATTGAAGAAGAAATGGTGCAAATGTTGCAGATTGCCATGGCTTGTGTGGCGAAGATTCCGGATATGAGGCCTACCATGGAGGATGTGGTGAGAATGATTGAAGAGATCCGGCAATCTGATTCGGAGAACCGGCCGTCTTCTGAAGAAAATAAATCCAACAAGGACTCAGCTGCTCATACTCCATAGTTAAAAACTCTGCCCCTTTTTTTCCTGTGTTCAAAACAAATTGATTTCTTGAACTTGTTTATCCAGGTGCAACAACACTCAGTGGTACATAAGAGTGCATGAAACAGTTCTCATAGATGAATTTACTTGAGTTATTTTATTCTGTAGGAAGGTTTATTTTCTTGAATTCTTGTGTATTAACGTTGTGATTCAATTGATGATCTTCATTCAAGAACAATCTACCCCATTTAATTGATGTTCTACTGGTTGTTAGCAATGTACTCAATCACATGATCAGCACATGGCTGGGTAGTGATACGATAAATAATACACTCTTCGTTCTCTTGATCTTTACAAATGCTTCCAAGTGCATTTGATGTGTATGGATAACATGATATGCTTTGATGATAGTTATAACCTCATGAAGAGAAACAAAGATTGTATATGGATGCATGAAACTAAACAAACCAAAATTACTCATTCTAATCAAAAGACACAATGTATAAACTTGCCGTGCCTAGAATATTTTAATTTGAGAGATCAACTATGTTCTCGAGTTGCAATTTCAAAAAGGAAGAAAAAAAGGTGCTTGAAAAAGCTTACGAACTTAGAATGAAAAATCACTTTTAACTCGATCATCCTCATATTCATACATAGAATGAAACAGTCATATTTCATATTACTCAAGTGTATATATATAATTTTTTACATAAATTTCAGACATTCCCAAAATGTTAACAGTATGTGGTCATGTTCTAACAGGTATACTAAAGGGTTCTATGTATAATAATATGTTTATTTTAACACCTTTGGTGCGGGTCTTCAGGTAATTGATGGGAGGAATCTTTTTAAATCAATTCCAAGCTTGATTAGACAATGCAACATTCCATTGAATATTTGGTTGTGAAGTTTATTTATAGTAAGGTATTATGGGAAGAGAACATTATTTCTGCAATTTCCATGTACTCACAAGCCACTACAGACACGTGCCTCTTTCAAAGTTGATGAAACTTGGGGAAAAATAATGGTAGATTAATCAAGGGTGTGCTAATAATTTTCAAGCTATATATGCCTATGCTTTTTTCCGGTCACGATCATGGCCGTCCAAAGGGTTTACTTTAGTAAAACAAAAAATTGGAGCCAATTAAAAATTAAAATCGTGCAATTTGTTTTCCAACTGCAGATAATCCAGTTCTTGTTTTTTTCAGCTTGCGAATTTAGCTCAAGGCTAGTGAATTTCCACTGTAAATAGAATTGTATAATCCTTCTAGATTGCTTCGAATGATTACAAGGTTTCATATAGAGTTACTTTTACTTATAAATTACTTATAAAATATGCTCATCATGTTAGAAAGGAATCTGAAAAAGTAATAGGAGTGTAGTGTGAACGGAATTTAATTTGTTTCTAAATCAGGAAGAGAATCTGATTAGTTCAAAGCCCCATATTGTTTTTGTTAAAAAAAAATAACACAGTCAATTAATTTGAGCATTGATAGGATACTAAAGGCCTTTTTTTATCCATTAAAATATATATATTTGCGAAAGCCAATTTGAGACTAAAATAACTTATCTTGAGTACTGGGACTAAAGAAGAAGCTATGGGACTGGGTGAAAGTGGCCACAAGTTTTTTTAAAAGGAAAGTGATAGGAATATATACTTTTTAAATGAATTTTTAATTTGGTAATTTTTTAAAAGTTAAAATATTTATCTTGTTTTAAAAAATACTTTTTTTTAAAAAAAACTAACTTATTACAAAACATATATTAAAAAATATGTTTAAAGTATATTGCTAGTATTTTTTAAAATATAAAATATACATGCATTTTAAATTATTTATTTCAAAGTTAAATATAATTAATTTTAATAAAATTAATTATAAACTGTTAAATATAATTAAGTTATAGACCTACATTAATTTCAATAATAGTTTTTCTATTGGAACATATATATCATGATAAGAGAAATTAATATTATGTGTAAACCAAACTAACGTTTAGCTAAATGATTAAATGTGTTCGTCAATAAGATATATGCTTGAGGAAATATATCCTTATTTTTCCAAAATGTTAATAATTAGTAACATTAAATTTTTTTTAGAAAGTAAAAAATATATTAATTATAAATTGATATATTATTAAAAATTATTGAATTTTTCATAATTATTTTAAAAGATATATCTATTTTGATTTTAAATAATTGATAATTTAAAAATATTTATATCGATGATGTATTACAATTTAACATATATTTAAAAATAATTTTTTAAATTTTTTAAAAAACAATAAAATAAATAAATAAATAGTCAAAACAAATTAAAAGAAAGAATCAAAGTAATTAAAAAACATAGTTTGTTGTGTTTATTTGCTATTGATTTTATCTTTTATGAATTTTGTGTAAAACCATAATTCATGCGATAGGCTCTCCTAAAATTTGTTGTCTTCTAAAAAATGCGAACGGCTTGTTAGTTGTTTTTATTTTTTATATAGTCTTGTTAGTTGTTTTTATTTTTTATATAGTCTTGTTAGTGTTGATAGAAATTTACATATAGCAAAAGATAAAATTAAATAAATAATAGTACTCCCTATATTTTAAATTGACTAATATTTAAGATTTTTTCATAATAATCAATAAAAGTAATAAATTTGTTAACTAATATAAATATTTTACTAAATTATCCTTAATGTTAATTATAGAAAATTAATCTATAATACTAAAATTTATTATATTTATTATTTATTTAATAAAATAAAATAAAATAATTAATATTTGATTAAAATATTAAAATATAACTTGATATAAAAATATTTTTAAAAATGTGTCACTTGATTTATAATGAAGGAAATACAGATTAATATATATTTATCGCTGACATTTTAATATGTTTTCTCTTTCTCACATTATTTCAAAAAATGATAAAACTTAAATATACTGTCATGAATACTTTTAATATTTTAATTAAAATTACAAATCTATCTTAATAATATGGACATATAAAATTAGTTTTAAATATTGCTGTGTGAGATAATAAATTTTACTTTCATAAAAAAAGAAAACAGGTAGAAACACTTGTACATCTCTGCCCAAGTTTCCTCTAAAAAGCATTTTTTTTTTATTGTGACGACATTATGTCGATATTCAATAATAATAATAATAATAATAATAATAATAATAATAATAATAAAGAAATAAAAAGAAAACGCCACGACGTTCATCTTACGCTATCATCCAACACCATTTGTTTCTGAAATTTCTAGTAGAATCTCTCTCTCTCAGATTCTTCTCCTCCTTCTTCAATCTCCTTTCCTTCTCTCCATTTTTCGCAGTTTCGTTGCCTCCGAATCCCTTTGTTCTTCTTTGACGGTAACTATCCAGCTTTCCCCTTCTCTCGCTTTCCCCATGTTGATTGATACCTTTTTTGCTAATATCCATCAAAGTTCTATTTTTTCGGTTTAACTTTGTTGATCTGTTGCTAGGTCTCACGATCTGTTGCTAATAAGCTTTATTATGTGAGGGTTATCTATGCACTCTGGTTATATCGTTGCATTTCTCATTGTTTTTATTTTTTATTTTTTTAAGTTTAGGTATGGCGTCGAAACGCATCTTGAAGGAGCTCAAGGATTTGCAGAAGGACCCTCCTACGTCGTGCAGTGCAGGTTAGCTTCCTGATCCCTCTCTCTTTCCTTCTTTTACTCCTTTTTTTATGGCTGTATCAACAAAAAATTGAAAATGTTTTAATTTTTATCTTTAAATTTCGAATGATAACAACCAAATCCAGATCATTTGTTTGTTGTTTATGATTATTGAAATCCACTATCCCAAAAATAAAACAAAGGATAGAATAGGTCTACTTCGTGTGTATGCATGGCTTTATGTAAAATTCATAAATTAATTATCCGTTTTTCTTTGTGTTTTTTTGACTTGGATTTCGCCCCCATTGGCTTTTAGGTTCATGTTTGAGAAGTGGTTCAAAAAAATAAAAAATAAAACTATAATATGATTCGTTTGACAAGTATCTGGTTCCCGTGTGTCTGCATTTTTTTTGATATGGCAAAATGTATGTGTAAGACTGTTCTTACAGTGATTGTTTTGGACGTATCGGTTATGCAAATAGATTGGTGAATGATTAGTAATGCATCATCGATGTATTTGTTCGAATTTGCTCTATGAAGTCATGGGTAGAGTACAGAGTGAATAGTGTTGAATTACAATGAACGATTGGGATTGTGATGGATATATGCAATTGCTAAAATCTACCGAATCGCATTTTAATCAACAATTACCATTAACTATATCCCTTACTTTAGAGGGGCTCAATAGTATTGGTTATGCTTCCAACCATTTTATTAAGTATATGGTTATCCATTAATCAAGTTACTTCATTGAATTGCAACTTTCTTTGTTGGTTGCTTGTAATTAGCTTTAGGGTCCTCTTATTTTTATTTTAATAACTTTTGAAAGATCTTGTTGTCTACATCAGGTCCTGTGGCTGAGGACATGTTTCACTGGCAAGCAACAATCATGGGACCTGCTGATAGCCCATATGCAGGTGGTGTTTTCCTAGTTTCAATTCATTTTCCTCCTGACTATCCCTTCAAGCCTCCAAAGGTACTCTATCCTACTTTGTTACTCACATAGTTGCTTGTATTGTCAGGTCTTCTGATTTTGCAATTATATTGAGATCTGTTTAATGAATGCTTCATTCATTTTGCTTTGAAGTAAGATTACAACCTCTCATTCAAAATTTTCTTGAAGTTGTATCTTCAAACTTCAAAATTCTTTCAAATGCATTTGGTTTCCAAGATGAATTTGACTGTGAACTTGGTGTTCAGCCTCCTTCAATGATAGTGGAGGTTTGTTTGATCTAGATTCCTGACAACCTTTCCACTCATGGATCAACTGTTCCCACAATGCCATGTTTGGCCTCTTCCAATCATCAACTGTAATGAAGATTTGTTTGAGCTAAGGTCCTGACAACCTTTGAATGTATGCGATGATCCATCTGTTTATATTGGCTTGTTTGCTACTTGCTTTGCAATAATGCAAACAGTTCACTTTGAGTGCCCTTCATTGTTAGTTTACAATGGATATGGCATACTGTGAAATTATGGTTATACTTACATCTACTGAAGATGAAAAAGCTTTACTATTTTAGGGTTGAAGGGATAGATTATCTTTTGTGGCTAGAATGCATAAAGGATTTTAAATGTGTAATCAGATTATTGTGTAGCTGTCTGACTGTCTCCCTTAAATTCATAAGGAATGTTTTATGTTTTTTTGTACTAGTTTTCCCTTTTGTTTAGGTGTTGTGTGACTGGAACTCCCTTTGGGGCTATTCTGGTTGTTCGATTTCCTGCTTCTACTTTCGATGTGTTTATTTTGTGATTTTCTCTGGGTATACTTTGTTTTCCTTGAATTTGTGGTTTCTTCTTAATATTCCTTATAGTCCTTTGTATATATTCCCATCAAATTGGATTTATTTTTCTTTCCAAAATGCTAACAATAACAAAATATCCTTTTCTGCATGGATCAGACAATGGCATTGTGTTCTGTCAAAAACTAAGTCTTCAATGGCATTTTAACTGTTTTACTTGAATCTTTTCTTGGTCTTCTGATGCCTCTAATTATTGGGCTTCCATTTCTGCTCACCTTGGCTTGCATGGTCAAATTGGATTTATTTTTCTTTCCAAAATGCTAACAGTAACAAAAAATCCTTTTTGTGCATGGATCAAACAATGGCATTGTGTTATGTCAAAAACTAAGTCTTCAAAAAGGTCGTTTCAATCTCTATATCCATTTTAACCGTTTTACTTAAAATTTTTCTTGGTCTTCTGATGCCTCTAATCCATTTCTGCTCTCTTTGGCTTGCATGGCCAAACAATTGTAAGCAATATCCTTCCGATCTTGACTTTTCCTCAACAGATGCTCCCCACTAATCCAGTCATTCTGATCTTGTCTTGTGTCACCCCTCATCTGCCACATTATGATCTTTGCAATACTTGGATTATGCTCTTGTCACTGTAGTGCATAGCCTTCAGTGTCATAATTCCATTAAACATAGATCATTGTTTTCTGGCTTTGCTGTAAAATTTTCCTGTAAGCTGGAGAGACATCTTTGGATCTTTTGTATCTCCTGAAGCTTTTCCCCTTTTCATCTACCTAGTTTGAATCCTGTGATTACATCTTCCTCTATCCCGACATAATGTTTTATAATTTAGGTGATGGTCCCAAGTACTCAATTTCAAGATAAAAGATTTAGTGATTGACATTGTAAAATTTGTTTAAGAGAAATTCAGTTTGCCATGTCTTCTCCAGTAGCCCGGCTGTTGATATTTTTTTAATTATTGCTGCTATATGGTGTGCTGAAAAACATCTGAGGAAGTTAGGAGTTTGCCTGTTGTAAAAATAGGTCATTTGTCATCATTGTTGTGGCAAGTGCTGTTAATTGCAAGACTTGGTCCTTGTTAATAGGTTTTCTGTCTGATAGAATCACCTGGGAATGTCCCATTAACACATCAAACACAACTTAAAAGTAGAATACTTGAGTTATGTGCACCATTTTTTGTGTGTTCTCTTGTACTAGGGTAGAAAGTAATTATATCCAGCTTTCTTCATTTTTGGTTAAAAAATTAGGATTCTCTATTTGTTTTAAGGCAAAAATGTCCGCTAATAGAGCCTTACAGATATTGTGGTTCTAGAATTTTAATGAATTTTCCTCAGCTTTTTATCCTGTTTTCACACATGTTAAGTGTCGACATATACCTGTACACTTGCTGAATAAAAAATGTGTCATCTGTTTTCAGTTTAGAAATAAGATTGCTTTCAACATTTTGAGGAATTTATTCTTGGGTAGGAGTCTTGCTAGTCTATATTTATTGAATGACATTAGGCTTTTTTGCTTCATAAATTCAGAAACAGCAATATCTTTATGTTAATTTCTTGGACAACGATATATATATATATATATATATATATATATATATATATATATATATATATATATATATATATATGATTGAGGGAGTTTTCAAAATATTGTTTAATTTGGAATGAATTTATTTTGTTCACAATAAACATGTCTTTCCTTGGGTTGGCATATGTCTGGAATGTACTGCGTTCTCTACCATCTTTTTCTTTGGGTATTCCCTTCTCTTGTCAGCTAGTGTACACTTGTGGGCACCCACACTCCCTTAGCTCAATTAATAAATTAGTAAGAAAGACGGTTGAATTAGTTGTAATTGAATTGATCTTGGATCTTAATACTTAACAGTGGCATAGCCCTCAATTTGACTCTTTACTGTTCCCTTGAGTCTTGAATTCTCTTGTTTTCTAATAGTCTTATTCCAAGTTGTAATCTGATCAATTATGCACCCAGCTTACAGTAGGATTTTCTAGTTCAATTTTCCCTCTATACTGTTGATATTTTACCTTCTGATAGTGAAGTTTGTTAATATTTGAACTTGCGGGACTATATTTAGAACTGTTAAAATTAATATGCTTAAACTGCAGGTTGCATTTAGGACTAAGGTGTTCCACCCAAACATCAACAGCAATGGCAGTATATGTCTTGACATTCTTAAGGAACAATGGAGCCCAGCACTAACCATTTCCAAGGTTTTATTTTGCTTGCTCACCTTGATATTTTATGAGTTCTGTACATGGTTTGAGATTGTAAACAACTTGCTGCTGATCATAGCTAGTGTAATTTCTGAATTACCATGACATATCTTGTCTGTTATAAGCTAAATTACTGCATGTGAGAGTACTGGAATTGCGTAGTTCTGTTTCTAATTGCCTGTGGATGCTAAATTTAGTAAATACAAACATTGTTGTGTCTTTGGTACTAAGGCTATGTTTGGATTGGTGGGAAGTGGTTGAATGGAATGGAATTTTAACATATTCTGTTGTTTAGATTTATTCCATGGGTCCCACCAAAATTTTGTTCCTCCCAAATAGGAGAGAAAGTGGGAGGAAGATTTTTTTGGTTTTTTTATTTTAAAATGTTAAAATTATTATATAATTTTTTAAAAAATATTATGTTAATAAAAAACCGTAAATTTTTTTAAGTTAAATTTTATTTTTCTGAATTTATATAAAATAAAATTTATATTACTAATATATTTTTTTTCCGTCCATCCAACAAAAGGAGAGAATTTTTTCTTTCCTATTTCTATTCTCTTTTCCATTTCTTTCTTTCCTTTCTGGTTCCTTCGAGATTCAAACAAAACAAAAATTAGAATGGAATTGAACGGATTCCATTCCAATCAAAAATGCAATTTTCCCCCTCCCAATTTGGGGAATATGTGATGGAATCAAATTAAAGTTTTCATTCCATTATACTGTATCCAACAATGGATTTTTTCCACTTCGTTCCACTCTGCATTATTAGCTATCCTTTATGGTAGTAATGTTAGGCTTGAAAGGGACATGAGAAAAAGTGGGAGTAGCAACATTGACAAGGACAAAGATACAAAATGACTATATACAAGGAGATATTAATGCAACACCTATTGAGGAGGATAAAGAAAATCGATTAAGTATATTCAGTGAAGGACATTAAAGGAATTGCTGAGAAGGGTTGATTGTATCATTTTTAGTCCATTGAATATGGGTAAAGGGAGGTCAAGAAGAACTTTGAATGAAATTATTAGAATCATAGTAAATGATATTTCAAAAAATTCTGGTTTTTGGCTGAGTCCAATGATGTCGAATGATTATAGACAACCTTACCAAATAGGATAAGGCTCATGTAGTTCCATTCTGTATTCTATTCTGTTCCTTTTTGCTTACTATTAGATATCTGTTTTGAACTTGGAGCTTATACTTGGATTTAAAAAACACTGCTTATTTAATGTGTAAAATTTGTCTATCCATTAAAGGTGATGTGTCACGTATTTGCAGTGCAAACTGTTTGCTTCTGTATGTTATATTGTTTGTGATAAATATATTTTGCAACACGTTTTCAGTGCTGGTTGACTTGAGATCCCATCATCAAAATAATTTAAGATATGTTTATTGCTTACTGCTCAAGATTTTGAAGCATTTAGTTATCTATTTAGTTCAAACAGTAGTCTAGAATTAGATTTCTCAGATATGCATAATTATTTCTCCAAAGTGTGTATGTGTATTCAAACTTTTTAACTTCTGATCTGTTAACTTGAATGGTAGTTTCCATGTCTCCTTGATGAGCTGTAGGTTTATGACTGTTATATTATATGGTTAAATCTGAATGATACCTGTTGCTGTTTAAACCCTAGAGAAACTGATTCCACCATTATTTTTAGGTCCTTCTGTCAATTTGCTCCTTGTTGACGGATCCCAACCCCGACGACCCTCTCGTTCCTGAAATTGCACACATGTACAAGACTGACCGGGCCAAGTACGAGGCTACGGCCCGCAGCTGGACACAGAAGTATGCCATGGGATGATCACACCAGTCTGAACTGTTCAATGCAGCAACAAAAACTCATAATTTATGTAAAAGAACATAAGATGTTTCGAATGCTTTCTTTTATTGTTAGTGAAACTCGACAATGGTGGTAAGGGACCTGGTTATCATTTGTGAATATTTTCTTTGTAAGACGCTGGTGTTGGAAGAAACTGTAATGTAATGTTATGCAAACTTCTCTTTTCTGCTTGTTGATCTGATCGATCCTTCAAACGTGTGACAAAGTAAAGTTAATGGTCACGAACTGGGAAGTAGTTGGTTATGTAAAATGAGATTTTAATGTTTGGGGATCATTAAATAAAATTAATTAGAAGCAAAACTTTTGTTAGAGAAACTCATTGGATGTGGGCATAGTCTCAAGCCTATAAAAGTTTTTAATTATGTTTAGGGGTAGAATTTTATTATGGTGCGGAGAAGATTAATCCATTCACGTGATGTAAATTATTTTGTTTACAAATTTGCAGTTTTTTTAAGCTGATATTCCCCGAATTTGTAGCTAGATTGTAGGAGGGTGTTCTTAGTTGAGTCTGCCTTTTAACATTATTTTGATGGGACAGCCCAACCGGGAGTGTATCATAATGATGAGGAATTAGATTTGTCCTTTAGGAAGGGAAAAGCTGAAACACTTGGGCATGTTTCTTGTGTGTTTTATGCTTTGGGAAATGAAAGCTATGTTATGGATATGTTCTATTATGATGGTTTTTAATTTTAATTAATTAATTTATTTGGTTCCAATGAGTTAAAAGAAATTATTGTCTGAAAGGGGTTCATGTTTCAGGAATGATTTAACACTTTCATTTGATTGTGATGCTTGAACAGGTTTTTAATGTTTTTTTTACCTTATTCATTTATTCTTTTTAAAGTAATGATTTGGCATGCTTAGGTGGCAGATCATGCAATGAAATTAGAAAGATCTTTAAATACATAAAAAGTTTCGGTTGACTAGTGATTAAAAAATGGTGTTATGCATAAAAAATTGCATGGTAAGCATTGCAGCAAGAGTGAGACACGTTGAGCAATGAGGTCATAACGAGTTGCTATAATAGAAGTGGTTAATACAAAACAAGAGGCTTGAAAAGAAAGTTAACAAAAGGCCTAATCAAAACAGAGGTCACTTAGTTGACAAGCAAAATGAACGAAGGAGCGGGGTCACTCTTGTGCAACGTTTGGCCTTCCCCAGCATGGGTAACAGCACACGTGTTTGACTATCTTGCAGGCTTTTACTTTGCCTTTGCTTCTTCCTCAAGCCTAAACCAACTAAACCTTTATATTCAGACCCATCATAGATGTTAACATTTCCTTCCTTTTTAATTCCCTTATCACACCCATTCATCCTTCGGTTCTTCCACATATAATGGCAATCTTGTACTTGTATTATTGAAACAAATTTATTTCACACTGTAACACTGACTGACAACTGTTGTCAAATGTGTCTCTTCGAGGAAAGTAATTGGTTTCCTCAAATTCATTGAAATTAGTCATTACCCGTATGCTAACTTCACCTTGATGTTCCTGGACATTACTAGTGTCCTAAGGACATTGACTAAAAAATTATGGTGCAGAAATTTTTTTTTCAGTCTTCTCTGATTTCCTGAAAATAGCAACAAAAATCATGTAATGGTTATTTTTCTATGATTTGTTTGTTTTGTAAATTAAAACCAAGACAGTGACCAAATAAAACAATTAACTATAAGATAGAAGGCACCATAGTGAAACTATATTAATTTTTACTTTTAATTTCTAAACCAGTATTCTGTTTTCGTTGAAAATTTGACTTTCATCATACTTCACTGATATGAAATGAATGTAATTTATGTGTAAAACCTTAAATATTTTTGCTACTGTTTTCGAACTAAAATCGAAGTTTGCACAAATTATCAAGATGAAATTATTATTTAAATTTAAAAATAACAGAAAAAACACTTTTAAACATTCTATTTAAAATAATTAACTTTAAGTTTATTTTAACTTATTTATTTGAATAAAACACCTGTGAAACATTTTTGATTGTTTAAATAATCTATAATAATGATAATAATTTATAGGATGTTTGTATAAAATATTTTCAAATTTCAACCAGTAATTACAAAAAAAATGATGTTTTCTTTTTCTATGAAACGCCATTTATAAACGACAATGGGCCTTGAAAGCAGTATCTATGTCTCTGATTATGTAGACTATAAATAAAAAAAAAACCAGCTAGACACACATCTTTAACGCTTGAAAACAATTTGTTTGCCCTTCGAAGGAAGCAGAGGTGGCAGGTGGAGCGAGGAGAGACATGGTCTTCCAGCTTTATGTTTTGTTTTTATTTAGTTGATGGTATTCATCAAATAAAATATATTTTAATATCACTTCTTTACCGAATAAAAAAGAAACTTATGGAAATGATACGTGACATTTATTATCAGACAAGGTTTACTTACACAAAATAAACAAATTTAAAAGAAGAAGAAAACTTTAGAAACTTCTTACAAACCAAATTTATTGCTACGTGTCCGAAGCAAAACAATAAGGTTCAATTGCCGGTGTTTAAAATTAGTATGTCAGTTATGACACATCTAAATTCTAAATTCACAACCCATCCTAAATAGTAAAACTTGTTTTTATTAATCTCAGCTGCAGACACCTAGTGACGTACAGATTTGCTTTAATTTTTGCGTTCAAGTAGCTAAAAAGTGGAATCACCCCTTGAGGTAAAAAAGATACAAAAGAAAAGGTTTCTAGGTTAGCACTCTATTTTGGTCATGCATAATGATATTCCAACTTTTGGTTGCAGATATGTAATGCATTTCATACAGCGGTGCAGTGTCCTGAGACCTGAGCCTCGGGTAGACAAAGGGCGCAGAAAATTGTACTGAAAAGAAAGAGTAGTTACAGGGCATATGCAGGGTCATGATGAGTTGGACAAACCCAATAGTGTCCTTAGTTATAGTCACCGTTTTCTTTACTTTTTTATTTTTCTCCTCTGAGGCTTCTCGGTTATTGGACCGCGTTGGTATGAACTAGAAAGCCACACCAATTGCGCAATTTCAACGTTACTGATTCTTGGAGAATTGCAACTGTCGTTTGCAGAAAAAGTTTACCGTAGTCAATTGCGTTTTGCGTGGTGCTGGCTTGACCAGCGTGTAAAGTTCACAAGGGGTAACCTATTAGGAAGCACGCGTTTGTGATTAGTAAAATTAGGAAAGTGTTGTCAAAAGGGATTATTATATAAGGTTATGAAAATTAGAGGTGAATGTGGTGAATACGGATAAGAAGAAAGGTGGGAGTGGGAGGAATATATGAGTGGGATTATAGTTGAGAGAAACGGACATTAGAGGAGAGGGGTGAACTTCGTTTCGGAATTGGGACACGTCATCACTGGCAGCTGGAACATGGAACTTCATTTTTTCTTCTCTGGACAAAGACAGCCTCACCAATCATCACTCTCCACTCGCTCCCTCACTCACTCACTCACACTCACTCTCTCTAACTCCATCCTTCTTTCCCTGAATTGCCCGTGCACTATAAATACCCTTTCTTCTCTTTTTCTTCTTCCTTTCTCTCCAACCTTCTCTCCGGTCATAATTGTTATACTAGTCCATTTCTTCCCGCCAAAACCCCATCAAGATTGAAACCTTCTTCTTATTCTTCTTCTTCTTCACCATCTCACTCACGCTCATCCCCGTGTGTAATCTTGCAGTAAAAGTGAAGTGAGATTTTAATCGCATCCAAGGTTGGCCATATTCTCTTTTCTCTCTTTCTTTCTTTCCCCCTTCCCTGGGAATATATCTGTGGACGAAAAGCAAAAGTGCTTACTTCTTTTCCTTCTACCCATATATATCTTCGTTTCTTTCTGCATCATCACCACCAAAAGTTCCCAAACGTCTCAATTCCTCCAGGATATCTACTTCTCCACTAGATCCACTTTCTTCCTCCACCCACCAACCATAAAATTCCAACTCTTTAAACCCACCTTCATGCACTCTACCACTACACAACACTCCCTCTTACCCCTTTATAATTCCCCACTCATTTCATTCCAAAAATAACACAAATAAAACAAAATCACTCCTTTAATTTCTTTCCCTTCTCTCTCTCACCACATTTTAGGCATGTCCGTACAGTCAACCTTCAAGCTTCAAAAGCTGAAGCTCGCAACCCCAAGTTCCCATTTTGAAGGCTACCCACCATACAAAACAAAGAGTAAAACCCAAAGGAAGCTCGTTCGAATCATAACCACCGACTACGACGCCACCGATTCTGATTCCTCCACTGATGAAGAGAGAGAAAATAACCCAACAAGAGTAAAGAGGGAAATCACCCAAATTACCATGCACCTTCCTGTTTCTGATTCTCCTTCTTCTTGTTCTCCTTATTCTTCTGCTTCCACTTGCTCCTTCTCTTCTTCCTCGGAGCAGGCCCCAACAAGCAAGTGTTTCAAGAGACCAAAAAAACCACCGCCGTCCTCCACCGTCGCCGCGCGCCACCACAACAAGTTCCGCGGCGTCCGGCAGCGACCGTGGGGACGGTGGGCCGCCGAGATCCGCGACCCGACTCGCCGGAAACGTCTCTGGCTCGGCACCTTCGACACGGCGGAGGAGGCCGCCACCGAGTACGACAAGGCGGCGCTGAAGCTTAAGGGTCCCAACGCCGTCACCAACTTCCCCCTCGCTCCGGCGGAGGTCACGGCGGCGACGCCGGTGGTCACCGTCGACAGCCTTAGTACCGACGGCGGCGCGTCGTATTCCGACATGGTGGCCTCGCCCACGTCCGTGTTGGCCTACGACGGCGGCTCCGCGCCGTTTGACGGGTTCCGTTACGGCGACGTGGACGCGTTCGGGTTCCTCATCGACGCGCCGTTAAGTCTGCCAACAGACGTTAACGGTATGCTGACGTGTCATCAGCATTACTACGGCAAAGAGGAAGAGACGTTCGAAGAATTTGATCTGGACGAGTTCATGACGTGGCCCTACTAAAAATCTCAGGGGCAGTTTGGTAATTATGCTGTGTTTGTAGTGTGAAATTCCGGAAGTACCCCTCCTCTCGTTGTTGAAGTTTGAAATTTTGTCGTGCTCGTTGGAAGAGTGTAGAGTTGCACAGTGGCACCTGAAGCGGCGATTCTTTGTTTCGTGACAAGACACTATTTGCCTTAATTTAATTTGTAATTATTATGGAAAGGATAAAATTTTTAAAATTATATTTATGTGTCCGAACGATTGAGTGAGAAAGGAGTAAAAAGAAAATATTATATATCAGAAAAAGGAAGGACTTTATTGTAATTTCGTATATAAAATTTGATAATTATTAAAAGAAATTTTGGTGTTGTCTATATAAAGATTGATGGGTTATTGTAGAGGGGACACGTTGTGTTAAAGTTAGCTGCCCAATCCCAAAAATCAATCTCTATCTTCATACTTGAATCATTCTATTTCCATTATTGGCTATTTTTTCTTTTGTTTATTTTTTGGTTCCAATGATATCTTGCTTTATGTATTCTTTAATTGCATGCGGAAATTACTCAATTTCCTAGTGCTTATTGTTTAAAAAATGTATTGTAATAAGGTTCTTGTAAGTGGGATTCTATTGGTACTTCAAGTGTACGGCATTATTTGTTTGGCCAAGCAGCAAATTTCAAAATACATATTCTAAGAACAAAAACTTGACTAAGAAAATAAAAAGGAATAGTCATATAATATTGATATTTATTAGACATAGAATGTGTCTATTATTATTTTTTTCAATGAAGTTTTATTATACACAACTCATTATTAACAATGGAAGGGAGATTCACATCAAATGCGAAGCGCATAATTGAGGATAATTAAAAATATGAATGATTCGCCACCCTAAAAACGAAAAGAATGACTATAGTTGAATATTATAAAATTATGCAAAATTTTACTTGATAGGAAAATCAGTGAATTTAAATAAATAAATAAATTATAGCTAGAAAAAGTTTGTATTTTTTATGCTTTATTTAAAAAGTCGTTTTAAAAAAATGTACTTATAAAATTCCTTATATGATTATTTTTTAATTTAAAATTTTAGAATAAAAATAAAACCGTTATATACTATGCTGTACACAGCCTTTTCTATTATTGCTGAATTTAGATTGGTATTGCTAAAATTTTCTAACAAAATAGCTTCAATATATCGCAACATTGCGAAAGCACGCACACTTTCAAAGCAACGTCATGTCTTACGCTAAAACAAAATTTACATGTGAAAATTTTCAAAATTGACTTCTGCTGCTATACACTTGGATTAACGACATATCTTACATGTGGCAAATTGACTATAATGATATAATGAACAAAACATAGGAGTTTAAGTTCATACTATATGTATGAAAAAATATTAGAAAAAATCAAAAACACATCAACCATCTTTATACCTAATCTTTAACTATCAATGAAGGGATATCTTTGAAAAAAAAATTCAAATTTGATCATAATGTAAAATTCATGAATATATGAAAATATTCAAGAATATATCTAATAAATATAAAAAAAATAAATAAATTTTGACATATATAATGTATATTTGAATTAAAGTTTATAAAATTAATTTTAGATAAAAAAATTTATAAAATCAATTTTAACTGAAATTAGGTTTAAGTCAATTGAATTATGTTTAGAAACTTCAATCGGAAAAGGTTCTTTTTCATGGGTACATGGGAGGGGACAAGTCTTAAAACGGGTTGAGATTTCTTCTAGTTAATTGATCACTAGATCATATCCTAACCATTCAGATATTTAATTTATGTTATAAATAAACAATAAATATGGCATTGTAATGGAAAACCACACATTCTTTGTATTGTCTAAAAGGCATATCAATCGTTACACTTGCCTATTTGAGGCATTCTTTAACTCATTGGAAATCTAAGATATATATCTACATTTAAGTTTTTCCTATGACTTGATTAGATCTTTAATTTGGTAAAAAAGGGGGGGGGGGGGGGAGGGGGGAATCAAAATAGTATCATTTAAAGTATTTTGGATTTTTAACATTTACATGCTTAAAGCTAACATCAGGAATTGCACATATCATAATTGAGAAAGACTAAATCTAGATGAAAGATATCATCTAGGGCTATAACTTTTAGGCAAAAATTGTGTCCAAATTCGTCCATTAAGTACCTTCAAAAATTTTCAAATGATGGGTTATGTGAATTTCAATATTAAGGAGATCGTAACTTATCATACTAAATTTAAATTGATTGCAGTTGAAAGTTTTTTTTCTCCTAATGGCCTGTTGGTGTTTCCAAAAGCTGGGAAGTCAAAATCCTAAAAATAAACCTTAGTTTTAACTATAAATAGGAATAACATTGATTAGATAAGACGTTTTAGAACTTTTAGGTAACTTTACCCTAATTTTTACTTCATTTGGTTTTAGAGCTGCAGTTATATTATTAAATTTTTTTTACCCTAATTATAAAAAATATAAAATGTTATATTATTAAAGAAATTTAGGAAAGTTAGTGTATGCTAAAAAGAATAAAAAAATATTAAATAAAATTATATTAAACTTCAGGAGAGTATACTTTGTCCTATACAAAATTTTAAAAAAAAATGAATAAGAACTGGAAAAATTAACGTTGAGAATTTCTTCTTAGCCAATAGTTGTGAACAATAATGTGAAAATCCAGATAAAAGTATGAAAATTCTAACATTTTGTAAATCAATTATATATATATATATATATATATATATATATATATATATATATATATAAAAGCTTATACCGAATATAAAAATATCACATTCTCAATTTTGTTCCAAAATTAATTTAGGCTAAATACTGTTTTATAAAGAGAGATGGCTATCAAGTAAAATCTTAGCCTATAGAATATTTAAACCAATGCATCTGAGGAGGAAATAATTTAGCTTATTTGAATATCTTACATTGGTTGATCCAACAGGTAGATAGCAAGATATAATAATTTTGGAAATTTAATTTCTTTATGAACCGAACTTAAGTTTAAGTCTAAGTAAGCAAACAAGAATATTTATTTGATCTTTGACAATATTCCATCCTCATTTTTTTAATAACACAATGATAGCGTAAGAGCGGATACATTCAAATTCAAGGTCCTAAAGAAATATAATAATGAACTATAAAGTTCAACAACTTGCAAGCTTTATATTTAAATTTCTTCAACAAATATAATGCTTATGGGAGAAAACAGAGCAAATACTTCATTGTTCATTAAAATAAAAATGGAAAAATATTAGGAGCTGTTTAGTTTATAAAACATTATTATTACAACAATGTTACTTTTCTCTGTAATTAATAATAAAATAAAAATAAATTTTAAATTTAAACTGACACTAAATTTAATGTTACATCATTCTAAATTTAATAATTTTATAAGTTATGTGCGTCTTTAGTAAATTCAATTCGTGATATTCTTTTTTAATATTTTAATATCCTATTTTTTTAAATATTTTTATATAATTTTGTTCAACTTAAATAAGACTATGATAAATAATATTTTTAAATTTTTTAACACAATTATATATTTCAAATTTGAATATAAATCTCTACATAAATTATATCAAATTTTTAATAATTGATGCTTATACTTATTGATAATTATTGCAATTAGGATTATAACCAGAATAGAAATAAATTAATATTCAACAATGTCACATCACATTTCTCCTTTTAGCTTTAGCAATCAAGTTAGAGTTGACATCAAAACTAGCTGATACAATTTTTTTTTTTTCTTTATCGAGTTGATTCAACATTGTTGTTAATCTATAATTCCTAGCATTATAAATTTTGAATTCGACAGGATGAAGTAAAGCGAAAAGCAATAATTACAT
This sequence comes from Canavalia gladiata, assembly GCA_037954105.1. NCBI lineage: Eukaryota > Viridiplantae > Streptophyta > Magnoliopsida > Fabales > Fabaceae > Canavalia > Canavalia gladiata. The sequence continues at coordinate 40,970,819 of CM075664.1, read as the reverse complement.
AAAAGAGTACACGATAACGTATTTATATCTTCCAATTTTCTTTAAAATTCTTTCTGTTATAGTTAAAAATAAAATCTCAATAAAAAACTTCTAATCTTTTAATATCTCAGTTATATTAATCAATAAATTAAACAATAAAACAAAATTAAACCATTAGGATGGATCTAAAAATTTATAATTAAAGTAATTTACATGGTTTAAATTTTATATTTTTTATTGTAAAAAAATAATGAAATAAAGTTCTTACTTATAATATTATCTTATAAAAATGAAGTTTAATTTTAGATAATTAAATCAATTCCAAAATTTATTTATTACTCGTGTAAATTTTTTTAGCATCATTTAATTTTAAACGATCACACTATTTAAATAATATTAAATTGATAACTTTTGCATTTTTTAAAATGAGTTGTAAAGTTTGTACATATTCTCCTTCTTACATAGTTATATATATATATATATATATATATATATATATATATATATATGTATATATATATATATATATTTATTGTGACACGCCTTTTAAATTTTTATGTTAATTAAACTAATATTAAGTTATTTATTTATGTGAACAATGGAGAAATTTTTAATTATTTTTATTTCATTTAATATTTACTTTTAACCAATGTTAAATATAATGAGATATCATTGTCACTAAAGTTATATTAATTTTAATTTATTTAAAACATTTTACATGTTTGTGCTATTATTAAATATTTTTATCAATTAAATTAATATTTTAAAATATTATATAGATCATAAATTAATTTACTTTAAGAGAAGAATTCCTACTAAAATTATTTTAGTCAATAATTTTCAAGAGCTTTAAATTGTTACCAATAAAAAAGTTAAATTAAAAGCTTTCATTATACAAATCTAATTTCTAAAATTTTGTATAATTTTAAAAATTTAATATTTTATTAAATAACTTTAATTTAATATATAATATATTTTTTCTAATACACATTAAATTTATTTAATAAAATATTAATTTTTAAAAAAAATTGATAAATTTAATCTATATAATAAAAAAATTAATTTAACAATTGAATTAATAAAATTTAATTTACAAAAATCATTAAATATAATAAATTGAGTCAAAATTATTCTTTAAATAGTTACTAATTAAAATGAAAAACTAAACTCACATTCATATCGTTGTACACGTCAAAATTTAACCCACTATCTACGTATGAGTTGTGATTGCATCTTACCTAGATCATATATATAAATTATAAATAAAATCTTGAATATATGAAAACCGATCTTTTATCTATGTTTGAAGAAATCCTAAAAGACAAATATTATAATTACCATTAACCTCTTCTCTTTGGTTAGATATCTGAATGTTGACATCTTGATTAGGCCACTTCAGCAGGATTATGTTACAAACTCGCTTTTTTTTACTACAACTTGCGAGGATATTTGGTTCCCCTGTCCCCCTTTTCAGAAATTACATGTGTCAAGATGACACCAAATCTTAGATAGATTGACCACAGCTTAAAGACAAGTAACAAATTGGGCCCACAGGGTGGGCCCATGAGCCCACAAATAGGTGGCTCCTTGGTTCATTGCAATAATACCGGTTGGGCCCACCAAGCTACTTCATGCTTCTATATAAATAATGGCCTTTCGAATGGGCTTGACCCCACCCAATAAAGAGGTTACCGGCGGCTTCCCAACAGTAGACACTCAGAAGTTTCAAAGGCTTGCTGCTTCGACTTTTGGGTCTCATATATTTATTTATATATATATATATTGCTCCTTATTAGTTGCATTTATTATAAGGTGTGTCTCTTAATGAAACTGTTGGCAATCATCCTTAGTTAACATTGTAGATATGAAACAAACATCTTGCGTGGGTGTTGTGTTTGTTTCCTCAAAAGTTAGTTTTTACTACCTTATCTTTTACTAAACATAATTTAAGCAACTTGACATAAGTAATTACTAAGTTTTTATTTAATTTAATTTAATGTTTAAAAAAATATTGACATATTTCTTACTAATGAATTGCTACATATAAAAGGTGTAAGAAATAACTGTACTTATTTTTTTACTATAAAAATGATTTTGAATCTTTGATAAGTAATTTTTTATTTAAATTAAAGTGTAATCTTGTCACATTTCTTACTGATGTGTTGCTATACATAATAGGTCCAATAAATAAAAATACTGTACTTACTGTTTACAATATTGAATTGAAGGTTTTTATTATTATTTATAATTACTAAGTTTTTTGCTTAAATTGAAGTCTAATGTTGACATATTTCTTGCTTCTGTATCACTTGCTACCCATAAAAAGGTTCAACGAATAAAAAACTACACTTAAATTTTGCAACATTAGATTTAAGATTTTGATATTGTTTTTAGTATTCATGAGCCAAAAATAGGAAAGATTTAACGAATTCTTTTTAGTTGCCAACAGTTTTTTTTAATGATTTTTATGCTTTAACCGATACTCTTGTAATTAAACAAAAAAACTACATCAACGATTTTTTATTTTGATACATACAATTTTAGGTTTGGAAAAGCTGTGAATCTAAAAGATACTTATAATTTACATACTATGTATCTGTATAAGCTCTGACCCTGATGTCATTCTTCCCAACTTTGTACTTTCAATTATACTTAGTGGATCGGAAATTTTGAATTATTAGTTCTACCACAAGTCCGCGATGATGTGACCAAGATAATAGCTCCTAATATTGATGGAGGCATTTTATTCAAGATTTTCTTTTGTAGATTAATCAACCATTAGAGGAAAAAAAAATGCCCAAATTAATGGGTTTATGTTGAAATTTGAAAGGACATGAATGGGTTGATTTTGGTGTGTCCCACAGTTGGTGACCAAAACAGATTCGAAGATGAGAAAAATACCTAAATATGACGACCCACCGCCCTATACAGCATAGCCGCCATCCACTACGTCCAATTTCAACATCTTTTTAAATTTAAAATAAGGATCTTCTTAATCACTATTTTAGAGTATTATTTAATATTATAAAATATTTTTAATTGAAAATAATATTACAATATATAAATTATAATAATTATATATTTATAATATTTTTAATAAAATTTTCTATTTATAACTTCTCAATTAATATTTTTAAAAGATAGATCAGCAGTTTTCACTAGATCCTAGATGGTTTTTCTTGTTAAAAAAATTACCAATTTCCTTAAAATAGTAAGTATTCTATGGTCTAAACGTAGGAATCAAGGGGAACCACATTATCGTATGGTACAAGACTAGATTTCAGTTTGTATCCAATAATTTAGCATTAATAAATGCTCCACACGTTTTAAGTCCTTCTGAATATTTCTTGAGGATGCAGATAAGAAGATACTTCGTATAATGTCATTGTCTCATTGGGTAAACCGATGCTGACTTGTTTTCATCAGATAATTCGGTCTGACTAAAATTTAATTGAGTTAGGTATGGCAAATTAAAATTAAAAAACATGCTTAAATGGTATTACTTTGGAGGAAAAATTTTCTTCAAGATAAAATTTATTTCCAAAAAAGTTTAATATGTTTAATAAAATTATCAAAATGATAAAAAACTTTTTTTCTATGATAATCAGTTTTCTATCATAAATAATAATTTGAAACTTGGTTATCATATTATTTTTTAGTCAATTTTTTTTATGTTTTTCACAATTAAAATTTTAAATATAAAATTATCCAGTATGAATAATATTTTTTTGTTAATAGATTATAAGTTGTTTGAAAATATATATTATAAACGGATTGGATTCTTCTAAATAAGGAACACAGTTTTAAAGTACAAAATTATAATCATTAATTAAAAATCTAATAATTAAAAGTTTAATATATTTATAATTTATTTTTCATATATGTTTATAAAAAAAATTAATAGTTAATTTTTAATTTATGATATTATATATCTTATCCTTGAAATTTAGTATACCTATACTTGTATTTTTAAGAAGAGTCGAATCTTTATAGAATATCTTTATTTTTAATTTTTAAAATTATAGAATTTAATTTATATAATATATAATATATAATATTATATTTTTATATAAGTATTATATCTTACAATGTTAATTAATCATGATTAAATGTAAATAAAAAAAGTAATCTAAAACTATTGCATCAAATCCTGAGGCTGCATATGGGGAAATGATTTTTCACTCCTCGACATAAGATTTTTAAAAATAATAATGATTTTTATTTTTAGACATAAATTAACTTTTGAGAATGATATTTCTGAAAATCTACAACGCTAATGTTTATATAATTTAAAATTTTATTTCTATAAATATTTAATAATAAAATAAAAATATTTTAAAAAAATCTAGCATTCTCGTTAGAATGAATTATTCCCATATTCTTATACGAATTCAATGAAATATTAAGAACTGAGATAAAAATTATTTCTAAAAATAAATTTTGCTTAGGAATAATTTTAAAAAATTTGAAATAAATATAAAAATATTTTATAATTACCTCAGCATTTCTAGAAATACAAAATCTTGAAACAAATATTTCTTAGAAGGACTAATTAAGTAGAATATGATAAAATTTATTTATTTTTTCTTGAAATGAAACAAGTATAAGTCTAGAAGTGGGTTCAATAAGGATTAATTTAAAACACAAACTTTTCTCTATCAAGAAGTGAAATATCATCCCCTCTTTCAAAAATTTATATAAAGAAAAATCGAATTAATTATATTGAGATAAACCCTACCAAAAACATTCCTAACAAAGCTTTTGTTGGTTTCTTAGTTCAGTTATTGGATCCATTTAATACAACAATACAAAGAAATCATGAAGTCTAAACAAGAACAGTTCAGGCGGCTGCTTTGGGTAACCATCAATCAATTTCATGACCTTTTCTTTAACCATATTATGCAAGTAACTTTCATTTTATTTTTTTCTATAGTTTTATCTCAAGTTTTTACTTTTTAGGGCTTTTTTGTAGTCAGGTGTCAAAACAAGGACACAATGGTTATTTATACATACACATACTTTACAATGCAACTATGACCAATAATTCCCTGTTTTTTCTTTTCCTTTTTTCACTTCATCATTTAAGTCTTACAAGACTCGATCCTTCAATCTTTTCACGAGTTTTTTTTTAGCAAAATAATTCCATACATACCAAAAGTGTCATACCCTTTTATATATTATTTATGGTCATACAATTTTTTTTTATATTTTAAAAATTAAAAAAATATAAATATAAATTACTATTTATTTGAACTATCAGTATTTATTTTAAGATGATAGGGAATGAGACTTTTTATCCTTGTTTCTAACACTGATTCGTGCATCATTGGGTGAGTCACATAATTACTCCTGCGGTGATATCTTTCTATGCTTTTAAATACTTTCATTGAAAGTCGACCTAACTAACGAGACATACAGTGCAATTTATTTTATTGAATTGCTTTGTGCTTCTAAAAAAAATCCAAATTCAAATGCAATTTAAAATAAAAAGTTGATGCAATTTTTTTTATAATAAAAATTATAATGTTTAAATTCAAAATTTCATATAAATATCTTGTTTTTTTATTTGACCAACTTTAAAAATTTAAAAGTACAGTTGAATACAAATATTAATATTTTACGTTTTTTTTATAAATCAGATATTAATTCTAACAAAAAATTAGATACAATTTACTATGACTCGTTAATTCTAAAGAACCCCTACTCTGTATTTGACCGTATCAATTGCATGATTTTTTTATTTAACTAAATGTGTTTTTAAAAGGTTATCCTCCTTTTGTTTTATCTAAACTATCATTTGGGGGAAGTACTTTTGCTAAAATCAGAATATATAAAAAATTCTCTCTTTGAGATTTTAAAATGGCATATCTAAAATTGGAATCTAAAACATCTTCTTAAACTAAATTAATTCTTGACCAATTAATCCATGTATTATAACCAAAAGGGCACCATTTGATTTAGCAATCCTAGTGTGTGGTACAGAAAAATGATGTTACAAATTGAATAACAGAATCACACAAGGCAATGACGGGCTAGAAAACCTCATTGGCTATTTTTCTTTCCCAAATTAACTTCCACTGCATTAATAATGAGTATCAATTTGATAACAACATTTCAACCATGAAAAAATTAGGATAGATGCCACATTTCTTTTTTGTGATTATTTTCTAAACTTAGTATTTATTGTTTAAATAAATTTGTTTCTACTATAACTAAATTGTTCTTGGAGTAGGATTGATTACATGTCTCTCTAAAATTAAAATGAAGAACCCATTATTAAAACCAGTTGATTCACTCTTGTTCATTGTGGCCAAGTAGGGCTAAAATTGGGAAACCAGGGATTAGTTTAACTTTGAAAATACTTTGGTTCATTTGTCATTTTAGCCTTATAGGGCTTTGGGGTTTTGATTAATGTTTATGAACTTAAAAAGGTGGTTGAGGCTATAAATGATTAGAGGAAAACAAAGGAGGCACCATACCTATCTCAGTATAGGCAGCATTTACATGGAATCATATGAAAAATAAATGTTAGTACGTGCAAATTACTAATGAAGTATTAAAGGAGTTAGTCACAATGTAAGGTAATATTGAATAGAATGTGATGAAATAAGAGAAAATTGCACAAAATAAAACTATTATGTCATTTGTTTGAATATTTTTTATATTGAAACCAAAAAGAAAAAAAGTTGGTCTAACCCTATCCACATATTCGAAGAAAAGAAAAAGAAGTCATTTGATAAAATAGAATGAAATACATTTTATTATGTTTTATTTTATTTTAGAAAGATTATATATACAAAAACAGAAATAGAAAGAAAAAAGAAAAGAAAGATGAGGTAAAATATGCTATAATAGAAAAATATAAAAATTAAAATATTTTAAAAATATATGATAATCATACTTCTTTATTTTATCTTATTAAAATTTAATATTATTACATTTAGTTCCGTATGTTTTCTTTCACCGGGTCAATCCAAATATACCATAAAGAAAGGAAGGTTTGGTGAATAGTCAGAACAAACTTTTTGTGTGAGAAAAACGAAAAAAGAAGTAAAAACGAAAGAAAAGCAACTCCAGATCTGATTTTTTGGTTAATACTTTTCACTACAATTCTTCAAAGTTCAAGCTAGTTAAGAAACCAATTGTCGCCGTGGTCTTTACCAAATCATTTATTTTAAAATTAAACAGAGGGAAGACAGAGCAAATATTCCAATTCTCCTTTTTGACTAGACCTTGTATTCTCATTGCTATGTCTTGTCAAAGCAATAGAGACTAAACACCATTGTCAATTGACAAAATTTTGAGGCTATTGACCATTGAAATAACAGAACCAATTAACTCAAACCTTTAAACTATTAAGCAACTCAAATTTAACATTCAAATGTAATTTGAAAGAGGTTATAGGATTAAGCATCTCATTAGATTATAAAAAAATAAAAAAATTAATTTTAGTGGAGGAAAAATAAAACATATATAATGATCAGGTTTATGATATACTAAAGGGTAATTAAAAATGGTAAAAAGCATAGCATATGTATTTTTTTTTTAATTTCTAAAACTATAACAGATTTACTAGCATATCTTTAATCTGGCGCAAGTGCATCAAACACTGTTTATACAACAAAACAAAATGTTCAAATTAAAGTGCAAGATGGGTAGGAAGAAAAAAGTTCCAAATAACATGCAGCTTCCAAGTTGCCAAAATTTGTGGTTATAAATAATTTAATAGTCAATTATGGTGAATAAAGCTATCACGTGTTCCGAATAAGACGAAACAGCTGATAAATGTGATCAATAAATAAAGTGCAAAAAAACAAAAAATCATGCTTAGGAGACTTAGATAGTATGAAAACATGTCACTGTAACTTCTAAGAAATCTCTGAATTTTTTGTTCTCATCACCGCAAGGTCCATTCTCTATCAATGTTGTACCAATTTTTCTTGTCCTCTGTTGGGTGTATCTGAATGCACAATTTTGTTAGGCAGACTAATCAAGTTTAAAGAAGAAAGTTGAAGATAGACTTGGTAAATAAATTAAACTTGTTGAATATGTCACAGTTTCAATCAATGTGTTGATGGGACCAATCATGTTATATTGTGCCCATAAGATGAGTTTGGCTATTGAAATCGAATTGGAGATTTGGGATTGAAAGGGACTTGGAAAGGAAGGGGGAGATGAACCCCAAATTGGGCTTTACTTTACCTAAGATTTGGTTATAGCAGTCAAGCATAAGTCCAATTTCATACAACCTGTTGACTTTGAAATTTCAAAATAATTCACTTAGCAATTTTCTTGAGTCTACTTAATCTAGACTCCGATATTGCAACTTGATAGTGATGATTCATTTGAGATTGTAAAATTTATTCTTTATTGACCACTTCTCATTTGGTGGACCTGTTAGATTGTAATTTCTACCTAAATTTCAATTATATATAGTTATTTTAAAATAGAAAGTGTATTATAAAGTAAAAGAAGTAAAGATATGTTTATCTTTACGGTTAAATTATGAGATATTTAAATCATTGCAGAAGTAGACAACTCATTGGAAATCCAAGCCCACATGTGTTTTTCTTTCGGATATTTAATGGGAAAAATTTCAGGACCCAAAAAAAGGATTTTTTTTAAAAAATGTTTTTAAAATATTATTTATTTGGGGTTGTAAGATGCATAATCAATGTCTCTAAGTTATACGATGCACACATTTTTTGTGTCATTTTCAAGAGATAATCGATGTGGTCCAACAATAAATATTAATCACGTATCAATTCTACTATTTGTAATTTCAAATTCCTCTCACCTGTTTTTTTCTTAAATTTGACCAACTTTTAAATTTTAATTTCTAATTTCAAATAGACATTCCTTCTTTCTTTCACTGTGTACACGTTTTGAAGGCTCAAAACCCACCAGAGAAAATTAAAAAGGTTAAAAAAAACTGCTTCAATGAATATTTGAATTTCACTTTAGAAATTTAACTATGTAAAACAAGATTCAGCAGTTCAAAACCAAGTACAAACAAATGGGAGAACATCAGAAAAATAACAATTAAAATTGGCTACGACAGGACTAAACCTACTAAAGAGGTAATTTCAAAGCCCCCGGAAGTAAATGTTGGAGTTGATTTTTTATAGAACACTGATATTTTAATTTATAAAGAGTGGTTCATATATATATAGATATTAAATTTAACAGTTATTAATTTTTTATTTTTTAAAATACATTAAAAAATAGTACAGCTATAGATAAATTATAAATAAATGTAATGTATTTTAGTATTTAGAGAATATTTTGCTTTCATATAACATCATTCATGAATACTAAGGATGGTTATCCGGCGAATTCGGGTTGCAAAGTTCAGAATCGCAAAAATTTGATGCATGTAATATCTAAGATCGTTTCCGTCCAATTGAAATTTCAGGAATAAGATTTTGCGAGTGTGGAGTAGAGTGGACAGGTCAAATCGGTTTGGATTTATATTTTGGATAAAAAAATTTCACATTTTAATTTTTTAATGTTTAAAAATGTTCGACCAGCCAAGTTCAAAACCCAACATGAGATATTTTTTTATCTTTAAAAAACGTGAACTTCCAATTTTTATCAATTTTTTTTTTACTTTGACATATTTTATTTTAAAAATTTCTAGAATCCAACTAAAATAAATACGTTTCATATTAAGTAAATTATTGTTGTATGATTTGAAGTTTTAAAATTTTAACTTTAAATATGTTCTTATGCACTATCAAAAATAATTATATTGATATACAATCTGTAATATAAAGGGATGAGTTGAAATTTTAATATTTATATAATATCTAAACTACGAATTACATAACACAATTATAAAAAAAGTTTGAACAAATTTAAAAATTAAAAATTGTCAATAAATATTGACAATTAAATCAATCACAATTGAATTTTTTTACATAAATTACCTATAAAATTTAAACAAATAAAGCAGAGAAAAGTGTAATATATATATATATATATATATATATATATTATTGCATGAAAGCTGTTAGAATTTTAATTTATTTTCTTATATATATATATATATAGGTTTTTTTTTCTAGCCAACAATATGTACAGAAGTACTTACGTATTAAAACAATAAAATAAAGAAAATATTACGTACAGAAGCACTTACGTATTAAAATAATAAAATAAAGAAAATATTAGAAAAGAAAAAAAAAATATTTTTTATTTATTTTTCAATGTTTTACATTAAATATATTTTTTAAGACAATTTATTTTTAATTAATCTTTTTTTAAAAAATTTAAAGAAACTATTATTTTATAAAAAAATTCTTCTTTTATGCCTAAGTTCATTTTATTCTATGAAATTTCATCTTCTAGAATCAATTTTATTAAAGCAGAAAAAAAATTCTCAAATTTATTAAAGCAGAAAAAAAATTCTCAAATTAATGTTAAGTTTAAGTTTTTCAATGATTTGGGGTTACTTTTATAGTTGAGATTATTCTAATCGGACTTAGCCACCTAAATGAGATCCAAAAGACAATCGTTACTGGTCGAACAGTTTCGTAATTTTATGAAATGATGATGAGTATGATTATAATGATAATTTAAGTGCTGTCAAAGGCATGCGATGGTTTCAAATTAGATACCGATACCCCATATTATTCTATTAAAGTTACAATTATTTGACCTTACATGCATCGTACACATTATAAGAATGATTAACTTCAGATCAGTGAGACTTAATATAGTATGTGACGCATTAAGTCTTAGTCTAATCTTAAGTTTGTCGTTATAAAAATTTGGAATAGGATAATGGATATTAAACTATATTTTTATAGTATATATCACGATAGTTTCTTGTTATTATTATATAATAAATTCTTTTGCTTATATATATATTACCATACTACTCTTTAATACCTCTTACTTGAATGAAATATCTCACTCCTTTATTGTTCTACTTCTATGCATGATTTTTCTCTCACATTAGTAAGACTACACAATGGACTGTCTTCATCTTGACGTGGAGATTAAGGTTGATGAAGAGAATGAGGAGTGAGTTTGACACTTATCCAATATTGAGAATCACTATAGGAGTACATTTATGATCTGTTTGGATGGAGGGAAATAGGGGAAGGAAATGGGAGGGAAGGAAATAAAGAGGAAAAACAGTTTTCCCTTATTTGGTGCGTTTTGTCTTTAGTGGAAGGAAAACTTTTTTCTCCGCAGGGTCCACACATTTTTATTCCCCCTCTTCAGCCGTGAAAACGTGAGGGGGAATTTTTTTTATTTATTTTAAATTATTAAATTTATTATTTATTTTTTAAAAAAATAAAAAAAATTAATAAATTTTATTTATAAATTTTTTAAAAAAAAATTTATATAAAATAAAATTTATACTACTAATATATTTCTTTCCCTTCTTTTTTCCACTCATCCAAACGAAAAAAAAAATTTCCTTTTCTTTCCCTCTTGTTTCTACTCATCCAAACAACTTATTTTTCCTTCTTATTTCCATTCTATTTCTTTCCTTTCCCTTTCTTTCCTTCCTATTTCCTACGTGATCCAAATAAAGCATTAGAGGTAGGTCAACCACCTAGATCACCGATGCATCTTTTTTGATATATCCTCCATCATGGGTTCCGATGATTATGCTTGCGAATCTCATTGTACCTATTCCTACAGGTGCATCGTAGGAGGCAGATTCCATCTATTTCTTCTATGTCATTGAGAGACACTCTTTAATATTATGGGCCACATTTTGCTGCAATGAGCATTGTTGAGGTTCATGTTGCGCTACTCATATGTATTTCTTGGGGATGGATGGAAGTGAACAATGCCGTCCCACAGGAGCTTACGATTCAACTTATTTAAACCCTAACTTGATTCGACTTATTTAATAAATAGGCAAACTCAAACTTGATAAATTTTTTTTTAGATAAACAAGTTAAACTTAGGCTTATTAAAAGGTTCATTTAGCCTAATCAAAGGCCTATTTATCTTTATCTTTATATATTATATATTGTATATTTATTTTAATATATTATATTTATATAATATTAATATATTTATTTAATTTATTAAAAATTAAAATTTCAATTTTTAATTTTAAATAAAAGAATCTTACATTTATAAAACTCTCTAATGTCTATTATAATAGTTGTATACATTACATTAATTTTAAAATAAATTTTTTATATAATCTTTAAGTTTATTTTATTGACCTTTTTTTGTATGATAGAATTTTAAATAGATTAGTAAGCTTTAAAATAGGTCAGACTTTAACAACGAAAAATCTTATAACAGGCAACAGATCCGGACTCAGGTCTCAAAATCTTTAAACAGGCTAGACTTGAACACTCAAAATCTAGCTTGGTTCGACTTATTTTCATCCCTATTCTTGGAGAACATCTCATTTGCGCCAAACCACGAGGAAGTCAACATTACGATAACCTCCTCAAATTGTTCCTCGCCACAATGAAGTAGGTCCTTCTCGTACACACCTAAGACTTCCAGAGAGAGAGTGTAATAGTGGAAGAGAGGATAGAGATGGAGGAGACGATGATGATGATGATGATGTAGATGTAGATGAAGATCCCTCTGAGGCTTCAGACTTTTTCTGTTATCGATAGAATAATAGATAACTTCTCGCTAGTTAGGATGAAATTTAGGTGCAAATATTTTCTATAGTCTCGCAGGTTTCTTTTGGATGGAGTATTTTGACTTTTGTTTGATTTTTATATGTGACTCCTTGTACTTTACTATATTACTCTATTATAGTTCTTCAAACTATTTAGATTTAGGGTATATAATTAATAACAATGTATATATGTGCGCGTGTGTATGCAGTTGACTATTTAGTATAATGTTAAACTTGACCTTGGTATTTTTTGATTGTATGATTATTACTAAATAGTATTTATACATAAAGAATAGTATGCGAGTAAGGTTAAGTGAATGTAGGTAATCTAGGGGGTGTTGACAGGAAGTGTTCTATAATAATTGATCATCATAAGCCAAATACATACTCAAAGGAAAAGCAAATTAAAAAAATTCTCAAATAAAAGTATCATAGAAAATATTTCAACAAATCAAGATAAGAGCAAAAATCATATAATAGGAACATTAAAAAAAGAAGAAAGGGGAAGGGGGGAGAATAGTTCACATTCGAACATTAGGTATCACAGGCTAGACCAAAAAAATTGATCAAAGAGAACAAAAGAGGGAAACGTTCACTTTCGATCATCATAAATTGATTACATACAAGAAGAGAACGTTATTCATCACAGAGACATCGTTAATTACAAAACATCATTAATAAAAATATAAAAATATAGCTTTCTTGATCTTATCAAAAGATAACTTCATTGATCTCAACCAAATTCCATTATCAACAACTAACTACAATAGAAGGACCATATAAAATTTAATGCCAAGCTATTAACAAACATCATTGATTAAACATGCATTGATATAAAAAAAACAGAGAAATATTGGAAAACATGTAGATGCAACAAAACAAATGCACGATTCAACAGAAATAATGAAAGATGTCAAAATGCCACTAAATACACAAATGCACCTTTAACCACATGCAAGATGTAACACAAAGAGTGAAATAAGTTAGAATCATAAACATAAAAATAAAATATATAGTAAGGAAAAAATAGAAAAAAATAGACACCACAAATATAACTACAAGATGCAGTAGAAATGGTAATAGGTTATAATCATAAATACAAAAATAAAATAAATATTGAAGAAAAAAATAGAAAAATCATTAATTCATAATTATGCGGGTAAGATGCAACAAAAATAGTGAAAGAGGTTAAAATTATAAACAAAAAAGAAAATAAATAATAAAAAAAAGATTAAAAAAATCAAAGATTCACAAATATAATTGCAAGGTGCAACAAAAATAGAAAAATAAGGTGAAAATTATAACTAAAAATATAAAATAAATAGTAAGGAGAAAATAGAAAAAACCATAGATTCACAAATATATCGATAGTTTTAAGTCGTTCACATCAAACTCACATGCAACAAAATGTACAAAAATAGAAAAAATGTTAAGACCCACATAAAAAACATGTAAACATTAAGCAAACCTAAAATAAATATTAAGGGAAAATACCAAGAAAAATCAAATTTCAAAAATATGCATTTACCTTTAGGTTATTAAACAAAAAATACAATAAATACTAAAAAGAAAATAGAAATCATTATAAGAGATTCATAAATATACCTTTAGATGTTTAAGCCCTTCACAAATTCACCATTGAATCCATATGTAAAAAAAACAAAAAAAAAGTTTAAAAAAATTTCTAAACATAAATATTAATTATTAAGCGATAATGAAAAAAGAAACATTCTTACCTTCTCGTAGAAACAACTATGCAAGTATGGAATAGAAAAAAGGATTGATATATATGATAGTGAGAGAAATAAAAAGCAAACCCTAACACAAACCAAAAGGAAAGGGAACTCAGTGACTCACAAGTTACACATGAAAAGGAGACGAGTGTGATGGTGAGAGCTGGGAGAAAGAAGAAGAAGAAAATCCTAGCAATAGCAGAATAAATCAAACCTAGTAGATTCATAGATGAAAGAAGTAAGACATAAGACAAGAGAAATCAATGATTAAGGGAGGAACAAGAGTAAAATACTAAATGGCGGCACAAGAGGATGGATGAGTGATAAAGATTATAACAAATGAGGATTAGGTTAGAAACTTAAGGTTTAGACTTTGCCCTTAATTAACTAGATCCCAACATATTCTCTCACCCTAAAGTAATAATAGTATTATTATTATAGTATTGTTGGATTGGTTCACGTAGGATATCATCCATCCAATCCTACTTTACATAAGTCAACTTTATCTATTTTTTTCATTTACCTTAACCGAATACGATACGATCCGATCTATATCCAAAAGTGAACTTTTGATTTCATCAGGTTTGGATGACCCATAAAATTTTGCCCATTTATATTAAATACTCACATAAATGTTGAGATACTCCAAACCAAACATATATAAATAGAAGAATGCTAAAATCATGAAAATTAGAGTTGATTGTGAGAGGATAGACCTCCATAAATGATTATTGTTAAAATTGACTTCAATAGTATTATTTATTACTCAACCATGGTTATATAGTATTGAGAATAATCTATGGTTAATATTATAATCTTAGAAGTAATTTATAATTGATATTATAATCTAAATTATTGAATGATAGTAAAATTTTTAAGTGGATAAAAGGATTATAAATTATTTTAATTAAAGTTAATTTTTTTTAATAGTTAGTGATTTTGAAATTAAGATTGAGTTTGATTAAAAGAAAATTTTATTTAAGATAAATTTATTTTAATTAATTATTAATTAATTATTAATTCATTAAAAATCTAAAAATAATTTATATCTTTCATAATGAACTTAATTTACTTGAAAATTTCTCTTAAATAATTTTATATATAAAAAAATAAAAAATAAAAATATCAAGTTCTTGGAATATTTATCTTTAACTTTGTAAACATGCATATTCATGTTGAACATGGACATATATTCTTGAATGATCTTGAAAAGGAAAATAAGTAATTAATATCCACTAAATATATTCTTAGAAGAAGTTGCATTCCACCGTTATTTGAAGGGATCATTGTGAAGAGTACCATTAATCTATGCGTTGAGAAACAATGCAAGAATGGTAGGATGAGAGTTTGGTCTTACGATCCTCTTAGAGAGATAGATGTGAGATATTGTATATCATACGAGTTATATTAAAATGAAAATTAATATAATCGTACTTCATAATAAAAACATTTTCTAAATTTAATCCTGTGTTTTCTCTACTTTTATTAAGGGAGTTTGTAGCATTAAAACTTTTGGTATCATTTTTCATTTTTTTTACATTTTTTCTTTTTATTATTATATTTCATTATCCATCTTAAATGGCATAGCGGAGAGAAATTAAAGAGAAATTAATCGATAAACAACACTACGTTAAACATCATAATATGTAAATACCCACATCTATGATCAATATATTGGAATTTTGGGAGTTAAGGGGTAAAGAGAGGGAAAAAAAGATAAATATATTGGAATTTTGGACGTTAATTTTATTTGACAAAATGTATTACAATATAATGTAATTTGATAATAAATTAAGACTTATAATAAACGCACATTCGTATACTCTTAAACATGTATATATACCTTATCTTTTTTATTTTTTATAATGCTTAAAACTGTCGCATAAAATAAAAAGGTCGGGTGTACATGAATGTTCAACATATCATGCGAGTGTGAGTTTAATATTTGTCATAAATTAATTAAGAAAAAAATAAAAATAAAAATTAATCTTAATAAAAAGCTTTAAAAATATTCTAAGATATATTATTGGTATTATGCGATATTATATTATTCATAAACAAACATCATCCGTCTGTAAAAACAAAATCAATAATCCACAAGCCTAAGAGT
This sequence comes from Canavalia gladiata, assembly GCA_037954105.1. Taxonomy (NCBI): domain Eukaryota; kingdom Viridiplantae; phylum Streptophyta; class Magnoliopsida; order Fabales; family Fabaceae; genus Canavalia; species Canavalia gladiata. The sequence goes on along the minus strand of CM075664.1, from coordinate 40,954,384 downwards.
CCATGCATCGGATTGAGCAAGAACACGTTTCCTTTATGCTCAAATTAAACATTTTAATTCTTTTTGTACATTATCTTTTGCGTTTTTATTTTCATTCTGTTTTGATTATGTTCTTTAAATAGTGTTATATCATCCTATACATTTTTTTTCAAATATTATTATGATCAGGAAGAAAATATTATTAAATATTGTATCATTCTAAAAAGCACTGTTTTATTTAAATAAATAAATAAATAAATTTGTTAATTTAAAATGAATAAAATATTTATTTTATAATTTTTTTACATTTGTATTTAATAAAATGAAAAATGATTAATTATTTAATAATATTTTAAGCACCTTATTAAAATGTAATTTAATCAAATATAATTATATAGTTTTTAAATATTTAAGTTTAAATAATAATATATATGGTATATATTCCCAAATAAAACACTCACGTATCTCTCTTTTGTCAAATATATTTTCAATCGCAATACTTTTACAAACGAACTGTACCTACACTCATCTATAATTTTAAATTTATCTTTCGTAATTAATTATTATAAAAATTATGATTAATAGTATAAAAAATAAGAATAATTTTATTATGTCTGGAATTATCTAAAATGAATAATCAATTATCTAATAAAATAATCAATTAGTATTATAGATATGAAAAACCATTTTCTATAGGGTTAATTTTGATCTTGCATGATAATTAATAATTAAAAAAAAATTTGATAGTGTAAATATGTGTAGTTACTGAACGTTTATGAGATTATCATTTTCTATATATATTTTGATTGTACACTTGTTTTCCTCTACTTTTGTCTTCTTTCATTTATAATAAAAATTTAATCTACAATTATATAAGGATGGGCAGATAAGAAATATCTATCAAATTTTGTGTTATTCAAATACGTTTTGAGCAAAACAGATAAGGCAAGTCAGGTTTAAAAAAATTCGTATAAATCTCACCGAATTAGTGTAGTTTACTACAATCGAATTCAGGTTAAGTTTTCTTTTTGTTTTTTTTTTTTTGGTAACTAATCTGTTTGCAAACATGTGCTTCCTATCTCATGTCTTGATTTACTTTTGTATTCCCTATCTTGATTTGTTCTCTCTCGTCGAATTCTATAGTTTAAATTATTAGTTTTTACGGTTGTCATCCCTTCTTTGTCTAATCTTTCATTTTTCATTTGGGTTTGTTTTGGTGCAATTGTTTCAACGTTTTGTTTTTATACTTTATATATAAGTTTATTCTATGATCTCGTTAGATTTTATGACTGATATCGCCCATTTTTTATAGGTGTCATTTATTTTACGAAATAATGTTACGGAACCTGATAAGATTTATTATAACACCGTGAAATTCCTCCCCTCAAATTAACATTAACTATTTAGATAAATAAAAAATTGACTACACTTGCATTTAATTAACTTGATTACATACATGAACGAAATTAAGTTATATTCCTATTGAAGTTGATCTCCGGCGCCAGAGCCAACACTGAACCCATGGTCAACACAATCTTTAAATTGTGGACAAGTTTTATCAACAAACAATCATGTCAATGAGTGAATTCATTGGATTTGGCCTTGGTTTGTTTGTTTGTTTTTTTTACAATATAACAAAAAAGATAAAGTTTGAATTTAAGATTTGATGTAAATTATTTTAATTTTTTGTAATTAAATTAATTTTTGTGATTTAGTTTTGGTTTGATTTGAAATTAAATAAAAAATTAAAATTAAAATGTTAATTATATATAAATTTATTAAAATTATGTACTTTTATTAAAACGTATATTTTAAAATGTCAAAATTATTTTCTTATTACAAAACAATCAATCCATAATGTCTTACACATATAAAGCCTAGTGTTAGGCACCATGCTGGAGGTGTAGGCGACCAAAGACAGATGTTCGAGCTTGTCTCATTGCATTACTGTCTAACTTATTAATACATTTCTCGAAATTCGATGACCGATAATTTGACTTAATAGTTATTATGTATCTAAAACTGCACCGCAAGTGCGGATATAATGCGATTTTTATCCAAAAAGTCTACTAATTAATTAAACCTTTTCATGATAAAATAAAACTATCGTTGACCTTAACATACCACTGCAGTATCATAGTTCAATTTTTTGTGTTCGCAATGTTTACTATAAATCTTATAATTTAAATTTTTAATAAAAATTTTATTAATATATTTTTATTATTTTTTTGTAAAATTATTTTAAACTCCCTCATAATTTAATCTAATCACACTCAAATTGTAAAAATATACTTATTAATTGATTAGTAAAAGATTTTATATTTAAAGTCTCGAACTCTTGAAGACAAACTGATATTATAATATCATAGGATACCAAATTTAAAGATTTATGTTTAAGATAAATTAGGAAAGAAAAAAATAAATAAGAAAAAAATAGGATCGATATAAATATTTATTTACATTTACTTGAAGAAATAAATTATTTTTTAATAAATCTATAGAAAATAATTTCCTCTGAATATAAAAGAATTAGGAGGAATTTTTTTGTTTTTTGTTTTTAATGTTTAAAGTATTAAAAAAAATAAAAATAAAAATTTAAATTCCTTTTATTATTTTCTTTTTCACTTGTCCAAATAAAAAAAAAGATTTTTTTCTTTTTATTTTTATCTATGTAAATAATTTTATTTCTTATCATATTTATATTCTATTTTTTTTTACCTTTCTATTTCTTTCTTCCTGTTAATTTGGAATAAAAAACGCCATGATTTGTTCGATTTGAAGTGTGACAATGAGAGCATGTTGGATTGGTGATGGAAGGAAGAGACGGAGCCCTAAATTGCGTTCTTGGCATAGAGCAGTTGGTAGATCGTAATCGATTTTTGTGTTGATCCAAACCTTTTCAATGCACAGTCAACCAAATTATATATTGAAAACAAAACAATTGGGTTCTAAAATCGGTTTGTTTAATTTCGTAATTTTTTTAAATGGTTCGGATTGGTAATTACTTTGGTTTGTCTGAACTAGTTTTATATATTGTGTGTTTTTCCTATCTACAAAGTGTTTTTATTTAATACGTGTATATCCTAGGGTCACAAAAATGTTAATTTTCCTCAATATAAATTTTTATATATTGGTTTGGATCGGATAATTGGATCTAAGTATTATTATATTAAAATTAAAAAAGAGAATTTTTTTTAAAATAGAGAATAATATAAAAAACCTAAGAAAAAAAGGTAAAATAATTATAAGATTGAAAGTGTGAAACAAGAAAGGTGAAAAATGTTAAAGTGCATTTTTAGTTTAGATTAAAAAGTTAGTGCACTAAAATAAAAATTATATTTACTTAAGATGCATTTTTCATCTCATCGGGTTGTTAGGTCGTTCAGTTTTTCCATTTAAAATTGAAACCTGAACTAATCATCATCAGGTCCATTAAATTTTAAGTCGAACCAAACAAAAAAATCAAACAAACTTTTTTTTTTTTAATTTGATTTGACTTGGTTTTATGGAGTTGACAGATAGACCTAGATTCTCTTACACCCCTAACTCTCATTGAACACAATAGAAGTTGTTCGATTTCAAAATTTTCACATTTAATTCTAACAATGTTCTAAGGGGTTATAAATAGATGAAGGTCCAAGACAGCAAGGGACTCATCTAGATAAACTAGTGATACTTATTTTGTGTTTCTTATTTAGGGATAAGATTGAGTTGATGATGTGCAAGGATAATTTTGTACAAATAACAGTCAAGAGATTTATATATATGTTTGATATCCCACTTAATAATATAAAAGAAAAAAAATACTTAAATTACATTTGATGATATAAAAGAAATATATAAAATGTAATAGTTAAACCTTTCAAAGATATAGTCATATGGCACTTAAAAAAAAGTTTAGTCATATGTCACTTAAAAAAAAATATTAGCCGTAGGTTATAAAACTTACTATACAATTAATAAATTTAAACAAAATATGGCGTTGTTATTTGGGCAAATCTTTGACTTGAATCCTCGTAGGTGCAATGGAGGCCACCAACATAGGTCATGGGTCTTCTTGATCATCCATGAACTCTGTTCCGCTAAGTAAAAACAGTCATTCTATTGAAACTATAACTTTATTTGAATCAAATTTTTACACTAATTTTTTTCAATTTTTTTTATAAAAAATTAAGATTATTACCTGAAAAGTTGGTTAAGATAAAATAACTTGTTTGACAACGCTTCTCACTTTCCCTCGTGTTGGCTTTTCACTCCCTGGGCTCTAACAAGCTCTAAAACGGGTGTTCTTTGGTCACATGCTATAAATAAACAAATGGCCCAAAAGAGCCCTAAAAGCCCACGAGTGCTCAAATAACTTTGGAACTATAAACCTGATGACCGAAAAAAAAAAGGAACTATAAAGTATAAACACAACACCGTTTACTATTGGAGGGCAAATTTCAATTCCCTCTACGCAGAGATGGAAGCTAAAACAAAAGGAAAAAAAAAAGAGAGGAGAATAAGTTACTTCTTGTTGTCACGCACAATGCTTGCATTGGGTATTGCTATTTAATTATATTAAACTTGGATAGTTATTTACTTCCACAAGCAGGCACAAGTGACGATTAACTTGAATATCCTATCCAATCTTTCAAATTGAATAGCTGAACTAGATAATGCTATAAAAATGATTCATACATCATATATGGAAAAAAAAATTTAGTTCGCCCCCCCCCCCCCAATATGGTTAATTCAACTAAACTTTTTAATGATAAAAATGTTTTATCCATCAATTTTACTATCAGACTGCATTGTAACTGAATTTTTTGGGGTTAAAATTGATTTTATTTTGTCAAACTAATAGTTTAACCATTTCGTTGTGAATGTAATGTAACAAACCTGGCAATAACAGCATTGCCACATAAGTTGACTTGAAGGCCCAATATATATTTGGGCCAACAAATAAAGCCCAGGATGACAAGCGATCAGGAAACCCGAAACCCAAGTCTGTACACCCAATACATTTTAAATGCTAAGAGTAGGATAAAAAAAAGAAAAAGATTAAATATGTTTTCCCCATGTATGACATTTTAAAAATTTTAGTTTTAATTTATTATTTTTAAAATATTTGATTTTCATCCTTTATTTTTTAAAAATAGATTGATTTTTTTCATTATTAATATATCAAACATGAATATATATTTTTATGTTAAATATAAATTATTTTAAAAAATTAAATATTTTAAAAATAAGATATTAAAATCAAAATTTACCAAGGAAAAAGAAGAGTTTTCCCTGCAACGCACAGTTTTGGAGCCGAAGGAAGGGTTTTACAATTTCGCAACAGACAAAGCCACAGGTCTCTTTGTCTCAAAGGATTCTATTGTCTTTGCCCTGACTTCAACCGTTTTCTCTGCGTTTTTTCAGGTTTCGCTTTGCTCCGAATCGATTTCCGTTGATTTTGCGTTTTTCACTTTTCGTTATCTGAAATCAAAGCTGTTATTTTTTTTCCTCCTCCTTTTAAAGTTATCCGATTCGATGTGTATTTCTGGAATTCGCTTCTCGTATCTTTAAGGCGTGTTTGGTTGTGATTACTTAGGCGGAAATAATCGTTTTCTTAAGTTGTTTTGAACGCTTTATAAGCTAGTTCAAAGGCACGCAGTTTCATATGGATATGTGATTTTCGTAATTTCTGTAGGTGAGAGTTCCCCCTGCTACTCGTGCAGGATTTGATAGGTTGTGATTTTTATGCGTTAACAGTTAATGTTTTTGTTTGTTGTTGTGCTTGTTTAGGTTGTAACATTTGTAAGTAACCTGTTCCCGTTCGATTTTGTTTTTTGAATATATTATTCAACGGTTCAGCCGGTAAGGTTCTTTATAAATATTTTTTTCTTTTTTGGATTATTGATCTATAGGACTTAAAGAGTGTTATGGGTTTCCCTACAAGTGATGCTCTTACTGAATTTTCTTAATTTTGGAACTCAATTTGATTTAATAATATTTTCCTTAATCTTCTGAGTTATTCTCTTCTTTCTCTTAAATGTTTTATTTTATTTACTTCTTCTTCTTAATTCTCTAATCATGGACTATCTTTATTTTACTTGTGTTGCAGCAACCATGGCAGATGAAACACAAAATGATATGAAAGAGGAGGTTGCTGAAGTAAGTTTATTTTCACCTTAAAATTGCTTTCTCACTGTTTCCCTTGTTTGGGCATAAGGTTGTAAAATCGGGTTTTTAATGTTTTGTTCTGTGAATTTGCTAATTTTTATGATGTTATGGTGATGTGTGATAATCACCAACCACCTAGATTGCCTGGCACTTCAGTTTGTTGTAAGAGTACCAAGTTCTGATGCCTACATTTCTAAATCGCAGATTGCACCATTTGATCCTACTAAGAAGAAGAAGAAAAAGAAAATTACAATTGTAGATCCTGCTGATGACCCAGTGGACAAATTGACTGAGAAGACAGAAAACCTCTCAGGTTTGCAAAATAAAGCAAGCAATTTACTTATGTGGTTTTTTTGTCTTCAATGCTATCTGAAAATTGTGCTTATGCATGATTTTCATTAATTTTTTCACTTGCAGTTTCTGATGGGGTTGAGACTGCATTTACTGGTTTGAAAAAGAAGAAGAAGAAGCCTGTAAGTCATGTTTAATATTAACGAGTTCTTTCCAACAAAATGTTATTTCTCTTTTGAAAGTTTATGTCTGATGTTGTTTGATTGTAGGTCGAAATCAGTAACTTGAATGATGAGAGTGGAGATGCAATTGAAGATTTGGATGGTAAGCAGTCATGCACCTGGGTAAATATTGTGTGTGAATGGTGTACATTATGTTTGTTCTCACTGTAAGTGATGTCTTGAGGGAAGTTAATTAAATACTGAACGTTTGATTAACTTTATTGGGTTTTAGATCATGCTGAGGATGATGAAGGAGAAACGGTTGCTTATCAGGCTCGTTATCCTTGGGAAGGGAGTGATCGTGATTATGAATATGAGGAGGTATGTTGTATTTTAAATATAATTCTGCTGTACTGACCTCTACATTCAATTGTCAATGTCAAACTTATCTGTTGTTAATCTTGTCTCCATCTCTTAGTACCGAAAGTGTTTTTGAGCTGATTATACTTTTGATTCATGATTCTGATTGTTTATTTTATGGTTCTTGTGGACTTTTTATGTCCTGACATTGTTTTATTCAGCAATGTTTTGTGGATTCTAATGGGGATGATGTTTTAGACTCCCATATGCTTGAAATTTTAAGATGGAAGCATGAATTTAATGATTTACATGTGCCTTGGTGGTACATAAGGTTACAGAGCAATTTCTCTTGGACCAAGAAGTTCCAGTTTTGTGTTAACCTTAAACCCTAAATCATTTATAATAGAATTTTTGTCAATATGATGTCCAACTATAAATGATAATTCCATAAGATATTGCAAAAGCATTTTTAGTCTACTCTGTTCTTCCTTTATTTGGAAATTGCATGTCTTCCCTTCTCTTTCCCATATATCTCTCCGGGATTCTGAGGTTTTTCTATGCAGCTCCTTGGCAGGGTGTTTAACATTCTGCGCGAGAATAATCCAGAACTTGCTGGAGATCGGCGAAGGACAGTTATGAGACCTCCTCAAGTTCTTCGTGAGGGCACAAAGAAAACCGTGTTTGTGAATTTTATGGATCTATGCAAAACGTATGTCATTATATTATCGGTCACCTTGTTTTCCAGCATGCACAGAAACACATTAACATATCCTGAATTTCCACTATATTTCTTCAAAGAAATTTGAACTGCCATATCTTTAGAACTTAATAATTGTCTTCAGTTTTCTTTTTAGATCATTGTTGTATGATTCTTTAAGATTAACTTTTCATTTATGAATGCAAAATGCTTTCCAGTGTATGAATGCCTGCAAAACAAGAGTTTTAAGACATTTCTGATAACCCATTGATTCTGTTCAGCCAACAACGATTATTCCCTCTTGTTTATTTTTTAATCCCCTCTTGACTGTATGTTCTCCCATGGCTTATTTTTCTGCATTTAAGAAACTAAATTTGCACAATATATGCTTTGTTAATGTGCTGCTACCAATCTTTTAGGATGCATCGGCAGCCAGACCATGTCATGGCTTTCTTGCTTGCTGAGCTGGGTACAAGTGGTTCCCTGGATGGGCAACAGAGATTGGTTGTAAAGGGAAGATTTGCACCAAAGAACTTTGAAGGAATTCTGCGACGATATGTCAGTAAGTATTTTCTCTTGATATTTCATAACCTGTTGCTTTTCAGAAGTCGACGGTTGGCAAGTACCAAAGTTCTGTGTGGTGTTAGACTGTTAGTTGGTGTTTTTTATTTTTATATTTTCCTCTATTTTCTAAATACATTCAGCCTAGATGTACAAGAACTTCTAAGACTCTAGCCTACTGTACTTGTTTTAGTGTATATTTCTGGACATTGTTGAAGTTGATGTACGTCTCTTTTTCTCAGATGAATATGTCATTTGCCTTGGATGCAAGAGTCCAGACACTATACTTACAAAGGAGAACCGTCTGTTCTTTCTCCGGTGTGAGAAGGTGAATTTTATATTCTCTTTGCCTGCCTCTTATTTTCTTTGTGAAAAGATACCTTTGGAAGATGGTGGTTTCTAGTAATTAGTTCGTTTTATTGTTCATGGCCACCTGCCGCACACCAGAACACATTCACGGAGTGGTTCAGGGTTGCAGTGTGAAAAGCAGTTGCAAATCGCAGCCTTTCGTGGGAGTAGCAGGACAACATGGATGTCAGAATGAAATGGCCTTTTTGTCCTTGATTTTAAATTGTTGGAAGGGTTTTGTGGGAGAATATTGAGATCTTGCCCTCGTTTCACTTACTTGGATTTGCAACTAGAGAGAGCTTTGTTGTGTGCCCAATTGCAACCCCCAACCCTAGGTTCTCTCTCTCTCTCTCTCTCTCCAATCAGCACTCCTTCGACAGCCCATGTCCGACCAGACTTCCTGCATAGCAGTCCTAGTTTGGGGTGTTTTCCGGCAAGCTTTGTTTTGTTTCTGGTAAAGACCCATCTCTATTTGGGTCATTTTCTGGCATGTTCAAACTCTTTTTGGACAATTTCATCACTGTTCTGCTCTCCCCATCTTTAATTTTCATGCAATGGCTACCCTATCCACTTCCTACAAACTCGTGTACGTGTATTAGAAAACTTGAAAATAGCGGCTGCCAAGCTATCTGCTATCCTGCTATAGCATTTTCAGGGTCGGCCGTGCTGCACTGTTATTTGGGATTGACTAGTATGTGGTCAATTAGACTCTTATGAATTTTGATGGTTAGTTTGATCTATTTGTAATCAATGATTTTGGTAGTTTCTCTTCACTGTCTATATTGTGAGTAATGATACTAACTTAATCATTGAAAGTTGTTTCTTATGCTGGGTAAAAGTACTGCAAAATGGAATGTGTAAGGGACGTTTTAAACTTTATCATTATATACCCACCCTATAATACTGGTTTATTGCTTTCAGTGTGGATCAGGAAGATCAGTTGCTCCAATCAAGGCTGGTTTTGTTGCTCGTGTTGGCCGAAGAAACGCCGGGACATAATCTTTCCTACTTTTTATCCGCGCAGAAACTGGCTCAGGAAAGGAACCTTTTCTAGAAGTTCACCCATGTATGATGTATCCCTTACTCTACCCCAATTTTGAGTTTGTTGCAGTAATGGTATCTTTAATTGGGCCCATATTGTTCTCTTCTTTTGGGTGCAAGTGTAATTCTTTTACTGAAAGTGATAGTTACGCATTACACGTGAATTTTGATTCTAGTTGAGCTATACTTTGTTTTATAGAGTTTTTAAAATGAACGTGAATTGTGATACCATACCTCTCTGCGGCACCATCTTAGAGACGCTTCCGTTCCTAAATCAACGTTTTACCCAGAGTTGTACCATCTAATGAGTCAGCAAAACTGTGCCCGTTAATGTGGGGGTAAAATTTCTTTCCATTTCCTCTTTTTCATTTTTTGTCTATTTCCTTTACTATATCTCTATATTTTCCTATCTCTTACATACATATTGGATTTCACACATACATTGTTTTTCCTTTCTCTGGTAACTGGACCTCCCGAACTGGAGAGTATTCCTGTCCGTTAATGTGCTGGGAACGTAACCGTTGGGTGTTTGAGTGGGGAAAATATTTCTTACGAATAAGTGGCCTCTGGGCGCCAAAAACAATTGAGGTAGGGAAGATTTACAGAAATTATTTTTTGTATAAATAGGTTCATTTCTGATCAGACTTATGGTCGGGTTAGTCGGATGCAAGTTAGATCAGTTTATGGGTTGGACTGGATGGTTAATGTCGAATGTTAGACGTTGAGTCTGCAAGAGATAAAGTGAATAGTGTGACCGGAGTCTCGATCAGCATCATTGACAAAACAGATCTTATTTCCCATCACCAATGAAAAACATTGCATCTTCTAGTTTTGTAGGTGCGTGTATTATGCAAGCATTGATTCCAAGATGCTATCAAGCGAGTGTACAGAGACATCACACTCTCTTGATGCAGTAACGAACAATTGGCGCAACACGAGCGAGGAGAGGGTCGCTGGGGTAAGTAAGGGTTGGTTCATTTTCTTCGTCTTTAGTGAAACGAGTGGACGCCTGGATGGGGTTCCAAGGGAGAGGTTGCAATTTATGGAGATAATGGTTTTCAACAACTATATTGCATCGCAGAAAAAATAGAAGAAAGAAACTGGATTTTTTATGGACTCTTGCTCTCAATTCCTCCGCTTAGTTGTTGGACTCACTGCCCCCACTCATAAGTAAGGTAACAAAAAAAAATTAGTCCAACGTATGAATGAAATAGCCCATGAAATAATAGGCCCAAAAGTATTAAACATACACAATTACTTATGTGCCAGTCGAGTTCGGATACCGACAAAACTGAATTCTTACCCAAACTGCCTTAATCCACGACAAATCAATGGGCTTTACTTTTCGCATTCCCTATTTTTTCTTTTTACACCTCCCACTTTTTTTAAACATTTGGATATTTTCATTTTATTCTTTACGTTTTTTAATATACATTCCGTAAATTAGTTTACGGAATGTAAAAAATATATTCCGTAAACTAGTTTGCGGAATGTATTTTTTACATTCCGTAAACTAGTTTACGGAATATATTTTACATTCCGCAAATTAACTTACGGAATATATTTTACGAAATGTATTTTTACATTCCGTAAACTAATTTACGGAATGTATTTTTACATTCCGTAAACTAGTTTGCGGAATGTATATTTTTACATTCCGCAAACTAGTTTACGGAATGTATTTTTTACATTCCGTAAACTAATTTACGGAATGTAAAAATATACATTCCGCAAACTAGTTTACGGAATGTAAAAATACATTCCGCAAATTAGTTTACGGAATGTAAAATGTTTACATTCCGCAAATTAATTTACGGAATGTATTTGTTAAAGGGTATAATTGAAAAAAAAATTTACAAAAAGTGAAGGGGGGTGCGAAAAGAAAAAACGGGGGTGCAAAAAGCAATCCCCAAATCAATTTTATGAAATCGAATAAATTAACATCCGATCCAAATTGTCCCAAAGAGCGAAATGGATCTACGGATTTATAGGTTTCGGTTAGTTCACAGGCGGTTAGTTCACAGGAAAAATATGAAGTCAATAAAATAATTGTCATAAATTACAATGATCATAACTAAACGATAATTATAGGAAAAAATAGTTGTCAACAATTTATTTTTTTATGACCAAAAAATTGAGTAAGTTGAATTTCAAGGATTTATCAAGATTAGAATATATTTCAAAATTAAATATATATTTACAAATCGTTCATTAACAAGTTTCCTCTTTAATTTTTAACATTAATTTACTTGTTTAGTTATAGAAAATGGCATCTATTTAATTCTTAAATAACATTTACCTCAGTTTTATCCCTCTACCGTTTTTAGTTTCTTAGTTATACAAAATTGACATCGATTTTTTTTTTGAAGCACAATGCAATAGGATTTTCATTTAAATGGAAATGTATGCAGAGGGACGCCATCCCACCACGCATTATTGGGAAAAGAAGTACCATGAGCTGCCAGCTTGTGGCTAGATGAATTTGCTTTTCTACAACACAATGAAAAGATTATATATATATATATATATATATATATATATATATATATATATATATATATATGCCAACGAGAAACGTCACTAACTATTCAACCCTGTCACCCATAGGCATATATTTTCATTAAGATGATGTTCATATGAGAAATTGTTTTCCTTTCTTTCAAGATCGGGAATTTAAAAATTACTGTCCTAATTAATTTGAATTAAGTTGAATAAACCTATCTAAGAGCTAAAATTTTTCCTAATATTTATTATTTTCATTCACATTATTTGAACTTAATATCATTTTTAAAATATATTCCTTATTGCTTAAACTAACATATTAGTATTTTAAATACGTATATGAGATGGATAATAACAAATAATTCTTGCTATAATTAAATTTGATTTTTATATATTTTTCCTTATTTTCCTATTCATATTGAGAATTATCCAGAACTAATACTTGTTTATTTATTTGTGTGATTACATATGAAATTATAACACTCTCAAGATTTAATTCAATGCCCATGTTTCTGCCATCTGATCTATACTCTGATATTCACTTATGTCTGAGAAAACTGTCACACACCGAAGGTGGCAATGAAGGCCATCGTGGTCAGTGTTGAAACAAGTGGCATACTAAATCTCCCGTACAAACTTGTGGCACTGTTAGGATTCGTAACATTTGTATTAAAACCTGCACAATCGGCAGCACCAAAAATGAAATTTAGTTAATGTTATTGTCCAATGAAAGTAGGTAAGAGATATATTATTTTGTAAAAAAACTTATACAATTTTATTTTTTATTACATGACTCATTTTATCAATATTTTTTTTCCTTCTATCTATCTCTATTTATTAAAAAAATTATGAAAATCTTTCAATAAGAATACAAGGTTTCAAACTATGGATGTTAATAAGATTATCTTTTATGAAAATATTTGTGATCTAAAAAAATAAATATTTTTTATTTTCTTAAATGTGTCACATATTTATTTATGGGAAAATGGTTTTTGAATATTAAAGTGGAATACCAAAAAGTTATTCCCTTTAATTTTATAATATATCTTTATGAAGAGTATATATAAAAAAGATAAAACGTAAGTGAAAGATACAACTAATTGTGTGCAATTTTACAATATTATAATGTTGAATAATAATGAAACCGGTATTAATGCAGTTGTGAAAATAGCTTTTTAAAGAAATATTTTGTTTATATTTGTTGATGAGTAAATTTACATTTATTGTGGTGGGTACTATTAAGTTGTTACCTTTAAGCTGATTACAGGCCTTCTCAGTGACATTGCCGACGTATGATGCGGGTTGTTTGGTCCCAAATATGAAATCTCTCTTCACATCTTGGATACACTGTAACACATATTTGGTGTGGTCATGGCATCCTTGTTTACAAAAGTCATTGATATCGGAGTCTTGCACAATTAGCACACCATCAATATTGAGTGTGTATCCGGTTTTGCTCGTGCAACTTCCTGATCTCTATATATACATATATATTGAAATAAGCATTATTATGAGGTGAAGCGGTCAAATTATGTTCATTGATAAAGGGAAAATTTTAAAAACAAACACATGTTAAATGTGTATAGTAGAGGCACATATATATATATGGTTTATTACATTCATCAAGCAGAAGTAAGCGCTCCTTATACTTTCGAATGGGCTTAAGTTTACATTTCTCCTCGGCTCAGTTCTATCTGAAAAAAGGAGACACACCAAATGTCAAGTTTCTTTTGTAGTCTCTAGGAATTTTCTAAAAGAAATAAGCACCAAAGTGAAGAATAAAAAGGAAAGGAAATAATGAGAAAAAAAAAATATAGATAATGATATGTATATTTTTCTTTATTTGATTGAACAAAAGAGAGAGGAGAAACTTAATTTTTAAAAATTAAAAAGTCAAAATTTTCTATCCTCCTATTTTCTTTTATATTAAAAAAAGATTTTTGTAAAGATATTTTATATTTTTATTTATAGAAATATCATCTTATATTTATTTATTTTTAAGTTCTGTACCATAAACAGTAAAAAATACTTTTTTCTTATTTGTTTCCTGTATAAAATTTTAAAAATAGAAAATAAAATAAAAATAAATATTTTTGTAAAACAAACGGTTCTTGAAATTTTCTTTCTTCTTTAATTTTTTTTCCTTTTGAATCGAGTATAGGAAAAGAAAAATGATGAAAGAAAGAAGTACTAACTGTCAGCATTGACATGGTTGAGTAGCAAGAGAAAAAATGTCCCCAAAGAAAAGCAAAGAAGGAGGTTGCTATTGCAATTCATCACTGCTCCTTAATGATCAAATCAAGAACTTATTTGACTATTTGTTTATGTGGGGGAATTCTGGATTTGCAGGATTATGTACTTATATATTTAAGAGCAAGAACAATTGTTGAGATTAAAACTAGGGAAAATGTTGTTATTTTCGGCATATGATGAGAATATGGAATCAAGCATTAAGCATTTGATACAAACAAGAGGGTATGTTTTGAATTTTATGAACATAATAAAATGGAAGCTTTGAGTAAAGCAAGATAAACAAGTTTTGGAGCTTTCTGTCTGAAATTAAGAGGTGGAATACAATGATCGTTTCGTCCGATGCCAATTGGTATCCAAGGTATTTATTTATGTGCAATTTTATAAGTGTCATACATGAAGGCATTGTGGCACAGAACAATAAATAAATACCTAGTTAGGGTGAATTTACTCCAAAAAATTAATTAAATAAATAAAAAATAAGATATAATAGATGATATAATGTAAAAAAAAGAAAAAAGAAAAAATGAGATAAAAAAATAGATATATAATAATAATTGCTCAAACCACAAGTAGTAAACTTGATCTTCTTGTACTTTAATCCCTTCATTAGTTAGCTAATGCCATAATCAGCTAGGTCTCACACATTGTTTGTGCTCTTATTTTAAAATTTTGAAAAGATGTTTACCCTGTACTGTACATTATAATCATTTAATTTTCACCCACCTGTAATATAAATCTTTAAAGTTTACTATCTACTTTTTATTTTATTATTTACTGATTAAGTTTATTATGTTGTGTAATAAATCATGTTAGTTCTTAATTATAAATATTAGTCAATTTATTCTTTAAAATTATAAAAATATTATTTTTATAAAATTATTACATGTCAATTATTTTAGTCCTAATTTTGTAACTTTGAGAGCTAAAGCCTTTATTATTCGATAACGCCAAAAAGACCATTATTTAATCATTTTAAAGGTTAAATTAACATATATTATAATTTTAGAGACTAAATTATAGTATTACCCTTATGTAATGAACAAACAACATATATATAATAACTAAAAAAAATTTAAATTGACGTTTACGAAATTTTTAAAACTTTTTAAATAAAGAGTTATAGTTTAACAATTACAAATTAATTTTTATAATTTTAAAAAAACTTAATTAAATATCCATAACTAATTTTTTTCGGGTAAACTTAAAGTGTATTTGATAAAGTTATTAGATATTTAAAAGTTAAAATAAAAAAATTGATAAGTTAATAAATTGAATTAAAAGTATTTGATAAGTTAAACTCGTTAATAAATATAAAAAAATAAATAAAAATATAATTAATTATTAAAATAAAATTTAATAAATGTGACAATTTTTTTAACAAAAATGTTAAAAGTTAAATAAATAAATTTTGTTTCTTAAAAATTAAAATATTATTTAAAAATTATTGTATAAATAAATTTTAAATAATTTTTAAAAAAATAATAATTTTATATTTTTAATTTAACAATGAAGATCAATATTTTAATTTAAAAACAAAATAAATAGTGTAATAATTAAAAATTATGTAAAAATAAAATAATAATTTAAAAAATAAATTTATAATAATAAAAAAGACATCATAGAATATTTTACAATAATCTAGATAGTATTAGATTTGTGAAAATATTTTTTACTTCTGTTTTTAAAATTTTGTGCTAAAATAGTAAAAATGAAAAAAATTACTTTTTTTCTATGCTAAATATTAAAAATATAAAATAAGATAAAAAAAATAAATTTACATATTTATAATATAAATATAAATAAAAAATATTCTTATAAACTAAATGCTACCTTAATTTTATATTTTTTAATTTTAAATAAGTCAAACATATTTTTTATTCTTTAATTTTAAACAAGTCAAACATATCCTTAAATTAATATACTTTAATCATATATTTAACTGAGTTAAATGGTTATATTTTTTTTTATAACTAGTTAGCCGACTTATTTATTTATTTTAAATTACCAACAATATAAATTTTAAAAATTGATGTTATGAAATTAATATATTTTAATTTTAAATTTACTTTAATTTTTAAATAGATATTTAAATTTTTTTTATATTTTATAAGATTTTATAACAATTTAAATGTTAAAGTTAAATAAAAAAAATTCCTTATCATTCATATTTACATATCTAAGAAAAAATATATTCCAAAGTTATTATATTTTGTTATAAAATTTATTAAGTCTATTAGTATTCCTTTAACAACATCCTTTACATTTGATGTTAGCAAACTTTTTATAATTAATAAAGATAATAAGTTTGTGAATAAAATTTTTATTTTAAAATGATTGAAAACTTGATGATTTTAATGAAATTTTTATTTTTTGTCTAAAAATACACATAATCTTTGTTTGTTAATGATTCTAATGAAATTATTAGTAGTTTTGGTGGCTATGTAGATTCTTACTATGGAGGAGATAGTGTAAAGAGAAGATCATTATCTTTTATGTATATGTTCTTAAATAAAAGGTCAACATTTTATTTTATAATTGTTTTGTCTACCATAAAAATGAAATATTTATCATTGACAAAAATAAGTTAAAGAAGATACATGATTAGAAGCATAGTATTTATCATTTACAAAAAAAAAAAAAAAGTTAAAGAAAAATATATAGTTGCAAGATCTCATTGATAGTTTGTGTTTAGATGTGTAGAGATCTATTAGTTATTAAGACATAGTTAAAGTTAGTATTTATTTTTATCAAGAATTTGGTTTACCATAAAAGATAAAAAAAACATTGATGTTGAGTTAAATTTCATTTAAGGTGCAATTGAAGCTAAATTATCATTTGTATAGAAGATAATCATTGCAAGTAATCCAAAAGATATGTTAACTAAGTGTTTATCTACTAAAAAGTTCAAGCATAACTTGGACTTTATGAACATTTGGATAGCTTGAGACCTTTGGAAGTTTGATAGTGGCAGAAAAAAATTTCTTGATTTTGGATGATTTTGAAAATTCAAGTCAAATCAGATAATTGTTGGAATACCTTGAATGTTATATTGGCTGGATCCAAATTTTTGTTTTTAACTTATATGACTTGGGTCAAACTTGACTTTTTATTTTTACATGTATGTTACCTTTTGTTTTTAGCATTAGGTTTTTTATATAATGTTATAATAAAAAAAATTTTATCTATTTTTTTTTGAACAAATGATAGAAATCTTTTGATTGCTCATAAATGTAGGTCACATCCACATTTTTATGTTAATTATGTATCTTATTTTGACTTTCTATTGTCTACTTTGCTCTATAACATAATAAGAGAAAAGTTGAAGTCAATCATTCTAAGAGACGGTATAAGAGACAAAAGGGTATGATTAGGTGAAAGAGATGGTATGGTACTTACTCTATCATGTCAGCATATGATTTGTTCAAAATAATTTTTTTACTAAGACTATAAATCTAGTTTCGAACTTAATAAATGTTGTTTTTATCGTATGAACCTCCCAAGGTGTCAATGCATCATTGCACAACAATGTTTGTAAGATATGATTCCAAGAACAATAGGGAGGGTGTTGTGAGTCTAATAGGCTAAGTGTTCTCTTTGTTATGGAAATAATGGATCATTTGTATCTTGAATATGATATATCAATTTAGTTTGACATGCATGTTTCTCATAATGCAATCTTTACACAACAATTGATGCATAAAGTTGGGAAAATTCACTTTCAATAGTTCTCTAAGTTATATTTAGGGCAATCCAACAGACCTCAAGTTTGGTAAGTTTTTTGGTTCACCATTATCTGGTGACTGGATCTAAACTAGAGCTGTCAAATGTACCAGTCCTTATATAAAAAGTCATATTAAGGAAGAAAAGAAACACATATATACACATGATATCAAATGTAAATAGAACATATCAAAGTTAGATTAAGATGCTTCATGTTTAAATATGTAACATTCATCAACTTGACTCGACAAGAAAATGACTATGTTGAAAGAAATCAAGAATGGATTATATCTAACAAAATCATGTGAAGGTTGAAATAGGCATATGAATTAAAATTTCAAGACCATTCATAACACCATAATGTTCAATCTTAATATCTTACAGTCATCCACAATCAAGACTAACTGTAGCTCACAAAGAACGTTACAAACATTGAAATTAAATTTCAAGATAAAAAGAGTCTAACTTTGAATAATATAAGGAAATAAGTCAACAATAAATATCTCTTCTACACAAATTCAACAAACTCCCAAATGAACAAATAAATGACCTATGCATCCACAGTTGCATAACAATAGATAACTCCAAAGTACGGAACACCAAAATTTTCTCATCATAAACAAAAACCAAGTTCTAAAATGTAACATCCTTAATTTGTATAGTTTCAAAACACTTTCTTGCACCAACCAAACACATGCATGTAAAGTAAAAATCCACCAAAGCATTGTAAACAAAAATGTTAAATTCTGCCAAACTCATTAAAACTTTTATCTGTTTTTAATTTGATCATGAGAGATGAACTCACTTACCATAAGCAAATATTAACAAGTTACATTAGTCTTCATTCTTCAATTCTTATTAGTCTTCAATTTCATCCTTTGGATGCATATTCAAATCATCTATTCCATGAAAAATAAATATACACCCATATTTATCTAAAACTCACAAATCACAATCAATAAAAATAATTAGATAACTAATTCTAACATAATTAATTAAATAAAAATATAAAAATCATGTAAATTTTACCTGTAGAATTCAAAACAAAATTATGCAATCAATTTTTAGTATAGATAATCATCTGAACATTATCAAGAAGGGTGGAACTTTGATATTTAGTAAGCACATGTCCACCAATACTAAATGTAGGTTCTGATGCCATTATAGTGATTGAAATGCCTAACACATCACGTGTCATGATAGCAAGCATGAGAAATCTTTTTTCATTGGTTTTCTAATAACCCAACTCATCTAAATCTTTATTATCATTGTAATCAAAAGGGTTTATCTTCCAAATAAATATCTAGTTCACTCTTCGTAACATTAGATTTAATTTGATTTTGGAAGCTTTTAAACTCCTATAACATATAATATATAAATTAGCTAAATAAAAAATAATTACAATATCAAAATAACGACTAAGCATTAAAAAATACCTTGAAAACTTTCAATCTCTTGTTCCTACTTCCTTCTTCATTTGACTTATCCAAAATATGAGAATCACCAAATGATTAAGATTAAGCAGATGGTGTTTTAAAACAACATACATATTCTTCATAAAGCTTCTCAAATTTTTCCCTCATATTTTTAACCTTATCTTCAAAAGCTGATTCATCAAGCTTGGTATAAAAAAGATGATAAAATCAAGCTTTAAACATATTCTTTCCAGTACTTGTCAAATTTTCTTTTTATGTTTATGGTCATTTCCTTTATCACCTCGTCATCATTTAACAAGTTTTCATTTAGCATGCATTCAATCTTCTACACTTGCAAAAATATATAAGTTTGAGGTTGGATAAGACGATCCCGATATCATGTTTGTGGTATCATAAAATGGTTCTAGAAACTCATATTTTTTTTTCCTTTCTCCATTCTTTATCTGATGGACAATTTTTATAATTTGTATGTCACCCCTAAAAAATCAAATGTTTTTTCATATTTCAATGCACTTTCAAGCATCAGGTACGTTAAATTTCACTTAGTTGATACATCCAACCTCAAACCAATACTACTATTAATCTTTATTTCTAGCACACAAACTTTAAATTTATGAATTGCTTCACTGGCTATTTTCAATCCCTTTTAAATAATTAGATTAAAAATATGAGCATAGCATCGAACATGAAAAAAATCACCATCATACAACAATATGCAAACAAAGATGAGATTTTAGAATCCCTTGCATATTGTTATCAGTAGAAGCATTATCTAAAGTGATAGAAAATAACTTCTTGTCAATTCCTGAATATTTAAACAATCAAATAAGATGGCTTCTAATTCATATGTTAAATATTTAAACAATCTTCGAGTATCATCTATAAAGTGTGAAATCAGGAAAAATATATCCCTTAATGGTAGAGGTTGTCCATACATTAGAGATTAAACATACTCTATCAGAGCTTGTAGATAAAACATGCTTAAGTTTATCATTTTCTCTCATATAAACTTTTTTAATATCTGATAGAACAGTATTCCTATAATGCACTACGATATTTGGATTTAGATGCTTTATCCATTCTCTGCATTGTCATATTCAACAAAATTGAAAGATAGATTATGCTTAATTATAACTCTAGCAAGAAGGTCACGATGGATCTTTTGATCAATTTTTCTAGTGATTGACTTTTGGTTAGACACAATATAATCCATATTTGCATTTGATTTTGAAAATTCTTTACAACTAGAAATATGGAGACTTAAATGTGAAGTCTTATAATGCATTTTGGTCTTGGGATTTTTACCAATTACAAAATCTTTACCATAATAATGGTATGAAGCCTTATCACAAACATCCTTATATTTTCCAATTTTTGAAAAATAATTCCATATAGATGAAGTTTCTTTTTTAGTTGACTCAGTATTTTCAGAAATTGAAAAATATAAGGATGTTTGTGATTTTTAGTTGACTCAGTATTTTCAGAAAAAGTAGGAAGAGTTTCAGAAACTACTTCATCTTTTATATTCTGATTTGCAAATGTTCTACTAGAAATCTATGAATAAAAATAACTTTTCAAGGGTAAAAAAAACCAACAAATGACAATAAAAGCAATAAGAAATAAACATGATGCTTTCTGAAAGGGGTTTATACTATTGAAGAAAAGAAAATTTCACCAAAAATAAAAGGAAAGAAAGAAAAGGTAATAGGGGTTTATACTGGTTGCAAAAACAATAATTATGCTAATTTGTCAATGTCAAAATACTAATTTCCATAACCAATGCTCCCAACAAGCTTACAAGCTTGGATGGATGAGACTTACTTGGGGAGAGCCTACTAATAGCAAAGCTAAAAAAATATATCTACATATCCACCATCATAATTTCCATATCTACTGCTAAAAAATGATGTTGAATTCATTAAACACTATTTCACTCATTAGATAAAATCATTCATTAAACATATTTATGTGTAGTTGTTCTGTGTGACTTTTATGAGCTGCCTTGGAAAATAAATGATAAATATTTTTTTCCTAATAATAGAAGAGAAACCCCTCAATTAGAGGGAATTACTGCGCAGATAACAACAAACCAACTAAGTCATAAGCCAAATACTTGGGTTGACTTACAAGGACCATTTTTTGCAATCTCCAACAATATTGATTATTCAGAATTGCTTATATCATTTCTCATCTTTAACATCCAACTACAAATGAGATAGATATAATAAAACTCTTTAGTGATTACTGTCCATATTTTTGTTTAAATAAAAGTTAAATTTTAGTTTTGTGCATGATAAAAATGGAAAAAGGTATCCCTATCTAACCAATTGTGTAATATGCATTATTGTGAATATCTTTATTTTCTTTATAGAAAGCAACAAATGAGCATAAAAATGGCAAGGTAAAAGCAAAGGGACAGGGAACAAACAGGTGACAAGCAGACATGTTCGAGCAACTGCAAACATAAGTAACAGAAATCAAATTTGTTAAAGCCCCAGTTTGAATTTAAAAAAGGAAAACCGAAACAAAATGCAAAATAGAATAAGGGAGTGGTTATATTTTCATATATCAGATTACCACAACTAGTAAGGGAAAGTGCAGTGAAAAAAAGGTTCCTCTTTGCTGGAAAAAAATTAATGATTTGCTAGTTATAAAATAGAACCTTGAAATTTTTCAGGGAGATTTTTTGGGGGGGGGGGGGGGGGGGAAGCTACTGATTCCTAGTTTTTCTTAAGAAAACGAAACTGATCTTTGAAGAAAATTAATCTCTGAAAGTCATTGAGTCCAGGTGAGTCCATGACTCATGCTTTATATTATATTGTAACTACTTGTGGATATCTATTATCTTTCTAGTTTTTGACTCAAATCATCCATATTCTAGTAGGAATGCAAGATTGATAAATCCTACTTTAAATTAGAGTTGAATGAACATATTAGGAACAATGCTAACCTTTGATTCAAAATAAGTAATCATATTCATGACATCACAAGTTACCCTTTTTTTAAATTCAGTATCATACACCTTAATGTTCGTAAGGATACAACATAATACACATAAAAAAATAAAATCAAAATCAGAACATGTACGCATTGCTACAACTCCTGTTCTTCTATGTTCTATTTGGTTGTCAACAAACCTTCATTGGTAAACATCATAGGCAACAATCACCCGTATCCTTAACAAATCCATCAATCCTATAGTTCAAATAACATTCAATCTTTTATTTCTTTTCCAATATATATATATATATATATATATATAATAATAATAATAATTAACAACAGATAAATCAGACTGTGGTATAGGAATTTTTAAATAAAGATTAAAAATGTCATTTTGTTCCTCATCTTAAGCTTACCGACGCCCACTCTTAGTTTGCCATGGCCGCTGCCGGAAGCCATCTTCGGCCGCTGGAAGCCCAGTTCGCTTAGCACTATTCTTGTCCCTGGCCACCGCAAGCTGTAATCCCTTTCTTGCATTGCCATTAGAGCCACTGCGAGCTTCATCCACACCACAAACTCTAATTCTCTTCTTCCATTGTCGTTAGAGCCACTGCACCTTCCTTCAATTTTTAAACCAATTACACATGACTTTCTTCCATTCCGCTCCATCGTTCCCTCATAACTACGACGACGACTCCTTCAAGCGGCCTCCCCCTCACTTTATCTTAAACCCTAAACCTAATTTTGTTTTAACCTTGTTACCAAAATCAAACGAGGTCTGTTTTACTTCATTCTCATTTAGGAGCAAAGGGCTGGTAAATTATAAGTGGTATGGGTCATAAAGCTATATAATACTTAAATAAAATTAGGAAGCATTTGAACATAAATATAAGCTTAGCTTAGCAATTGTCTCGGTAGAGGTTCTTTAGGAGCGCAGGTTCAATTCTTATATATTGCACTTTCCATATTTTTTAGTAGGATTATTTGTTTCTGAGCCCAAAATTCAAAAAAAGTAAGCCTGGACCTCCAAAAAAAAAACAGTAAGCCTGGCCTCTAAAACAAAAAATAAGGGTTCAGTCTTTCAATAAAATAAATAGACTTATAAGAAAAATATCTTCTAATTTATTTTATACATAGATTTAAAATAAATAATTCTTTTTTTTTACATATGAATTTTTATTTATTTATTTTTATTTCTTTTCCTCAACTCTAGCAAAATTTATTGTCAATTTTAAACTAGAAATGATAAAATAATTTATATATATTTTAAAAAATTATTATTATTATATCTCAAGATAAAAGATGGTGAAACCAAATTTTTCTTCATGTATATATAAATTATAGAATAATTTTTGAACAAATTATTTGTTATTATTGAAAACTATGATAATAATATACCTAAGAAAATAATCTATTTTTTTTCATTTTTATTTTATATATTTAAATAAAATTCTTTTAATTGTAAATCCTACCCAACGAATTTTAGATGCATATATATAGATTACTTTATCTTATCATGTTTGAAGAATCATATGAATTTAAGGACAATTTACATTTGTCTTAAAATTTGTTCACATGGGGGTTTCAAAATATTACTAAATATTTTCCTTTTAAATAAAGTAAGTTTAAATTTATCATTTTATATATTTAATTTAAATATTTTAAATTTAAACCTCACGCAATGAACTTTAGACGTATGTGTATAGATTACTCTATCTTATCGTGTTTGAAGAGTCGTATGAGCTTAAGTGCAACCTACGTTTGTCTTAAACCTTGTGCATATATGAGTTCAAAGTATTAGTAAAAATTTTCAAATAAATTAAATTAAAATTTATTATTCTTGTATATTTAATTTAAATATTTTAATTTTAAATCTCACCCAACAAACTTTAGATGTATATGTATAGATTACTCTATCTTATGGTGTTTAAAAAATCGTATGAGTTTAAGTGCAACCTACGTTTATCTTAAACATTATGTATGTGTGGACTTGAAAAAATTAAATAGGAATATTTTCTACTATCTTTTTCCTATTATAAAACTTTTTTTTTCCAAAATATAATTTTCAATTTTCCCATCGCACCCGAAAATACATAGGAGCAAAATCTAGATTTCTGTCAGGCCTATTCTATGTACATATTTAATTTATTTTTTCTCATGTATAAATAAATATTTTTTGTACTATTTATTCATTGTTGTCTAATTGTCTAGTTTTCAGATTTACTTCCGCATCATTTAGGTGTACGTTTGGATCTTGTCGTTTGTTTAAATTTAGGATCAATTAGTTGCACAATTTAGTAAAGGGTACCATTCTTTTGGGTGGATGAGTAAGGTGCTAATACCTTTCTTATTCGTAATTGACTCCCGGACTTAGAATCTTTTTCAAAGAATTTTTTCTAATATTTTTCCTTTTAAAATAAATTAAAATTTTGGTGGCGACTTCACTTTTTTAGAAAATAATTTCTTCTTCCCAAAACTCATATGTTCGCTGTTTGTCATGATCCCGATTATAACAATTATCAATAATAAAAGAGAAGGGTTTTTATCAAAAAAAAAAAAAAAGGAAAGCTTATGCCACACTTAGAATCTGCAATCTATAAGTCAAGCTCTTTGACACTTGTTTTCTACCAAAGTGTTAAAAACCAATAGGTAAATAACTCAACAACCATATGAATGCAATTTCAAAAGAATTGTACTCACCAAAATAGTTGATGGTAGTAATGTATTCTTATAATGAACTTTGGTATACTAAACAACCAAATTTGGGTATAAGTTTTATCAATAATGCAGATTGTGTAGAAATTACAAACAAAAGTGATAAGCTTTAACAACTAAAATAAAATGGTTAGGAGATTTGAGAGAGTTGCAAGTGGTACTTGATTTTTGTATTTTCTCTTATTCTGGTTGGAACTTGATAGAATGTTGCAAGAAAATTAAAAAAACAAAATAATGGAAATTGAATCAAATATAGCATAAATTGAATTTCTGCATAATTTTTCAATTGAGTGTGCAAATTCGAAAAGTATAAATTAAATAAAAAAATGTAAACCTAAAATAGAAATAGAATGTGTACCAAATACAACAAATATCATGATTTAATGAAATTCATTGATTAAGAAAGAAAATTTGAAAAAAAAAATGGGATTACGGTTCTTCAGCTCCTTGACCTCACACGCTAGCTATGCTATTATTGATCTCCAATTGTGTAGTTTGGAGGTAGAAAATGTGAAATGAAAGGTTACAAGTCATATTTTTTAGGATTAGAATTGATTCATGGATAAGCCCCATTGGATCCATATATTTTAGGGTCATCTTATCATGCCTATTTTAGTTGTTTCATTATTTTATTGGTTAAGGTTGAATAGGATATAAAGGAAACTAGGTAGGGATACCTCTAAGGCCAAAACCCAATTTGTTTTTGCATCCTATGGAATTTATAGACTCACTTTAGGATACCTTTAAGTTAGTTCAAGTCTTGGGTTTTATGAAAATCCTTTTAGCATTTCCAGAGGCTTTTTAATAGCTCAATTAATTTGTTTTAGTTGGGTTGTTTCAAAATGTAACCAATATTTACAAAAATATTTATAGATTATTCATCAATAAAATTTTTACATCAACAACAAAATTTAAATTCATAATCTTTGAAAGGTTTGACAGTATCTTATTTTTTAATTATACTTGTAATTTGTATTGCATTTATAATATATATATATATATATATATATATATATATATTTGTCAATTCATTTATTATATTTAAGTTTTTTTTTATCTCTTATCTTATAGAAAAATTTTATGAACTCATTTCTCTTTTTTGCTACTTATTTACAGTTCCATTTCTTTGTATCCATTTAGAATGCCTTCGATACTTTTTGTTAATAAAAATTTTATTTTACTTCTTAAAAAAATTAGTTGAAAAGGTAGGATGTGAGATTTTTAAGTGATAAAAAGAATGATAGGATAAGAATCATTATCGATAATGGATTTGAATTGACTTTTCAATTTGTACTTCCTCAATTATAAGTGCCTTTCATTTTTTGTGTTTCTTTTCTTTCAGCCATTAATCCCAAAAGATAAAAAATAAAAAGAGACCGGACTCTTACTTTTACCCTGAGATGACGTGAGAGAAATGATATTTATCAAAATAATAATTGGTCAAACTACCCGTTGAAAGTGCATTCATTTAATTGTGATTGAATCTTGGTCGAATCAATATTAATTAAATATTATTTTTAAAATATGTATAGTATATATTATATTAAAAATATATAATAATAATAACAAAATATATCAAAATTATAATTTTATATAATTAAAAATTAAAAAAAATATATTTTAATTTTAAATTAAAATTATACAAATAAAATATATTTAATTTTTTAAAAAATATTAAACTAATATTATTATATATAAAATCAATTTTTGATCGGTTCGACTGATTTACCGGTTTTTATCGGTTTCATTGGTTTATTATTGATATTTTTTAAAATAATTTTGTGATTCAATTAATTTAAAGAAAAAATCGGTTTTCAACCTGATCGATCCAATCCAATTTTCAAAACATTGATATTTATATGATGAATGTACCTTATATTTTATATAATTACAAGAAATTAAAATAAAAAAATATAAAATATAAATAAATAATTTAATAAAAAAAAATTTAAAAAAATATATTTAAATAAATTTAAGATAACATAACATTTTTATGATGAGACATTTTTTATTAGGGGAAAAATTAATTATCAATAGGGTTAGATTAAATTTTTAAAATATATATATATATATATAAAGCTTGTTCTTAAAAGTATAAAAAATAATTTTTTAATAGTAAAATAAATTAAACCTAAAAGAGATTGGCTTTTGATCGATCAATGCATAAAAATATGGATAATTGAAGCTAAATATTGGTGTGTGTTATTTTTATTAATAATATATTAATGTTTTTATAAATTATTACAATATTTTATTAATCACTAAATTTTTTTTTTCAAAATCTAACAAGTAAAGAATAACTTACGCATGGATACTATAAAAAAGCTTGAATTTTGAAAAAGATAAAGCCTTCAAAATCTTTGATGTAAAAGCATGCTATAACACTTGTGACAGTTAGCATGTGCGTGTTTGGTGTTCGTGCTTGTCATATAATTTAGTTAAACATTTAATATGCATCGAGTCCTCAACAAAAAAAAAAAAAATACTCTAAGATGCAAGAGTATTGGATAGAAATTGATAAAAAAAAAATAAGAATATTTATATTTTATTTAGATGATATAAAAAATAAAAAATAAATATAAAACTAAAAAATAAAATAAAAATAATATAGAAAAAGTAAGTTATTTGAAGAAATAAAAATAAAAAAATATAATTTTTTGTTTAAATTAGTAAAAATGAAAATAAATAAGTAGATAGTAAAAAATTTTATTTAAATAGATTAAAAATTTTATTTAATTTTTTATTTTATTATTATTTAATTAATATAACAATTTTTTATTTTTAAATTAACAACTAAAGAAAAAACTCTCAATTTTTTCCATTTAAGAGGATTAAAATTTGGTAAGTTATATAGAAAATTGATTCTTTTTATTTTTCATTTCATGTTTAAATAAATATAAAAAACATTTTTTTATCATCTTTATTTTTTTTATTTTTTTTAATCTTTTTTAAACAAACAAAACATTAATATTATATGATTAAGAAGCAACTATATTTTTAATAATTTTTATATATAAACTTTATTTCAAAAACATTTATTAGATAATTTTATAAATAGTTATTTTAAATATTTATAAAAATTAATATATAATTTATATCATTATTATTAATATATTTAAATATTAATAATAATCGAATTAGTTTAAAAATATATATTAACCATGGTATACAATTATAACATAACTCCTTGTACAAATAAAATAAAATACATATACAAGATTTTTTTATGTATAAAAATAGCTGACATTAAAATAATATATAAAAATGGTAAACAATATAAAGAGAGATTAAGATAACAAAATAAAAAATATGTATCAAATAATATTATTTATTTTATTATTAATATATAAAAATTAGATAAATAAAAAGTAATAAAAATTAAATTTTTTAAAAATAAAAGTTATTATTATTATGATAAGGATAATTATAATTATGATAATAATTACAATATAAAAAATATTATATAATTATATAATTTTTATTTTATATACTATTAATATAATATTTTATTTATTCAATATTTATTTACATAAAATAATATATATTATTATATTATAAAAAATTATGTAATATAAAAATATATTATAATATTATAAATTAAATATAATTTTTATATATTAATAATATTATTTATTTTATTGTAAATTTATTAAAATAGATCAAAAAATTTAAAAATAATTAATAAAAATATTATTATTATTATTATTATTATTGTGATAATGAATATAATAATAATGATGTTAATAGTGATGGTGGTGATCATTACATTAGAGATAGTAGATTGAGAATAATGATAATGATAGTAGTTGATGGTTTGAGACAATGATAGTGATTATAATGGTGGTTTGATAGAGTCGAAATAAAAATATTTTAAAATTAAAAATAACAATCAACAAATCTTTTCTTTTATTTTAATATTTAAGTTAAAATTATTTTAAAAATATGTTAAAAATTAATTTAAAATCGTTTTTGTTGAAGAGATTTTATTTTTAAAATTGATTTGAAAAAAAAAAACTGAAAACTCCCATTAGCTTTAACATAGCCTTAATTTTTTATGATTTAATCATAAATTTTTATTTTTTTTATTTCTTATGCAGTAAATTCTATTTTTATACATGACTAGGGATAACAAAAAAATTTATATCTGCCTGATTTTGTCCTTCTTAATTCCGACAAGAAAAATTTGAGTTAACCAATATGAGATAAAAACTTGATTTTTGAAAGTGGAGATGAAGACAGGTCTGGGAAGTTTTTGAAAGTGGGGATCTAGATGGTAATAGGACACTAATACCCATCTTTTTCTCATCCTGAACCTATTTTGTTTGTAAAATTACCAAAATATTTTTGTTATTTTAAAAATATTATATAAAATTAGTAAATTTATAAAATAATAACTATATAAATTAAAAAAATATATAATAATTTAATAAATTATAAAATTTTTAAAATAAAAATATAAGAAAATTGAAAAACAGATATGAGATGGATTTTCTCTTAATTAGAGATGAGAATGAAGTTTAATATTTTAAATCTATAAAAAGATGGAAACGTATGCATGATGTCAAGAACAAGAAACATGAATTTTGTCTAGACCAACCCCATTACCATGCATATAAATGACTTTAAACACAAATAAAAAGTAGAAGTTATCTCTTCCTAACACATAGGTAGATTATTATATTATTATTAAAATTTTCAATGTTATATGAGAAAAATGTCGTATCAATGTTATCATTAATATCTTATTAATATTGTAAAAAATATATTGTAACAAAAAAATTATATAAAAGATATATTACTGAATATTAGATTGATAAAATTTCATTATTTAAAAAATTATTAAATATAATAATTTTAGCATAATAATTTTTAAAATAAATTAATCCTTATATATATATATTATTAATAATTATTATTATCATTTTGATAAAAGCAACATAGGATATACAAAGACTTAGCTCTGGTTGGAGTATTTTTTAATTTTTAGTCTTAAAATTTTTAAAAACTAATTTAATTTTATTTTTAAATTTTAAATTTTAGATTTTTATTTTTAAAAAGTTAACTCATTTTATCTTATCTTTTTATTATAGATCTATTAAAATAAACAAGTAAAAAATTATTAATTAAAAATAAATAAATAATAAATTAATTTAAAATAATAAAATATAATTTTTTAAAAAAATTATAAAATTCAACAATAATAATAATGAAAAAATAAAATAATTTTAAAATAACAAATAATAATAACTTAAAATTAAATAATAATAGTAATAGTAATAATAGTAATAATAATAATAATAAAAAATATTATTATTATTGTGATGATGATGATAATGGTTATGTTAAGTGTAACGATGATGGTGAGATAGAAACGGAGATGATAAAAATTGGAATGATGGTTGACATGATAATGATTGGAATGATGGTTTTATAATTTTAACGGTAAAAACGATAATGATGATAACAACGACAATATGATAATAATGGTTGAAGTAGAGTTATAAAACATGAATTTAAAATTGAGAATGAAAATATTTTAAAATTTAAAATAATTATAAAAAATGTTTTTTTATTTTAAAAATCTAAAACTATTTTAAAAATTATATTAAAATTAAATGTAAAATTATTTTAATTGAATAAATTTTATTTTTAAATAAAAAATTGAAACCATTTTGAATAAAAATTTAATAAAAAATAAAATAAAATATTCATAAATAATTTACTTCTCTTCAAAATGTATCAATTAAAAGTTATCTCATCACACACTCCAATTATGTGTTGTCAAATCTCAAATATTTTTATAAAAGTTTATAACAAATTAATGATGTTATATTTTATAAAACAATTTCTTTTTTTAAAATTATTGAATAAACAATTAATTAAAATGGTGCAAGATATCTTAAAATCAATATCTAACTATAAATAAATTGTAGTACAATAAAAGAACCTTAGATAAAAGAATGTAAATTTGTTTATTTTCTTTTCACCTAGGTTGTTAATTAAGAACTTACACTTAACCTTTAGGTAAAATTTAATATTTTTTATTAATTTAAATAAACTAATACAATATATGTTTACATCTTTTATAATATCTTATTCAAAATAAAAAAATTCTCCAATCAAACAAATCTTATTTTTATAATTTGAAGAATATCTCTTTTTTTCTTATGAAAAAAAATAAAAGATAAAATTAAAATAAAAAATTTTAAGAAAATAAATATAACAAGTTGACACTCTAAAGATAATAAGGATATGTGTAATAAATTTTAAAAAATATAATAATTTATTTATAAAAAAAATTATAGAAATTATTTAATTATAATTATGTATAAATAAAAAATTAGGATGGAAAATGTAAATTTTGTAAAATAAATTAAATAGGTTAAAACATTATAAAAAAGATAGTTTAGTGATGATTTTAAAAGATAAATAGTGATGATTTTAATTTTTAATAGATTTTTTAACAAATTTATATTCATAAAAAATTATCTATCAAGAAGTATTTTGATGATGATTTAAATGATATAAACGTTAGAATTTAATATATTTTATGTTAATTTATACAATCATAAAAAAAAATCTGTTGAAAATTTAATTTTTTTAGTACAACTCTATTATTGATAAATAGAAAAATTTTTATAATTTTTTTAGTGTCATATTTATATAAAATAATATAAATTAATTTAAAAATTTATAAAAATTATTTTATATTTTAAATAATAAAAATATAAAAACCCTTAAAATTTTTCAACTTCGAATTGATAAATTATTAAATCTTTTTAATATTATTTTATTAGGTAAAAATAAGGATTGTTTAACTAGGTTTCTAATTATCTTTAAGTTAATGTTCTAAATTTATACAAAATGAATTGCAACATATTGACACTTTTTTTTCATCTTATTTTTATGAAACTAACTATATATAAACTTGAAAATATTTGAACCAACTTTATATTTAATATTTAATATTTAATATTTTATTTTTAAATTTATACTTTTTAAAAAAATATATTTTAATTTTTTTTTTTTTATCTTAGTTGAGTCTTTCTATACTATTTTTTTACCATTTTTGATACTCCATTCTAACATGCCACAAGAAGTTTAAGATCATCTTTTTACTACATTTGCAATAAATATCCTAATAATCAAGATAACCTCATTCCGTTTTATTCATATTATTTCTTTTTCTATTTTGCTTCATTTTGTATATGTAAGTATAATTTTGAGTTCCACTTTCAATGTTATTTATAATGGTATATATCAATTATTTTTTCATGTTTTATACATTTTTTTTTACTCTTTTTTTTCTTGTGTATTTTGGATGTATTTATCCTTAAATTGTACAAACAACTAACCTTCTTAAATATTTTAAACTTCATCATCATTTATATAATTTTAGATTTTCAATCCAACATTATTTTAGATTAATTAAATAGTTGTTACATATAGATCAAAATATTCACAAGTTATATTAGATCTTAATTAGGAGTTTACCATTTTTAAGGTTAAAGAGATGTTAGGATAACAATTAATGTTAAAATGTGTTATATTTTGAAAATTTTTAAGCCTTCCTTAATGTTTATATTTTATGAACTCTTTATTCTAAAAAGTTTGGGAACAATTAATAATAAACACTTAAAAAAAAGAGATTTATATTTTTAATGAATATTTTATAATTATTATATGAATTGATATAAAATATATTAAATTAATATAAAATTATTAAATTTTAACAATTATATTATTAAATCATCACTAAAATATTTTTTAATAGATAATTTTTAATAAATAAAAATTCATAAAAAAATTTAATAAAAATTGGAATTACTACTATTTATTTTTTAAAATTATCATTAATTTATTTTAGTAAAATTTAATAATTTTATTAAAAATACTTATAAAATTTGTAAGTTATAGTTATCACTTTCGTCGTTTCACACTATATGTTATATATATTCTAAATTTAAAATTGTATAATGGTTAGAAAAGTATGAAACCTTTTTAATATATCTAATGATTATGAATGAATGAATAATAAAATATAACTTTAATGATAATGCGATTCTACTCAAAAGTAGAAACCTACGTGTGGAGTTGATGATCGATTTGATTTTGAGGCTTATAGCCTGTGGATAGTGTTGGTGAGACATTGTGCTTGGATGGAGGGAAGAGGATTCAAGTCGAGATGATAGATGATAAGACCACAAGAAAAAAAATTGGTATAATAATTTTTTCAATGCTCACTTATACAAATATGAGTTATATGATAATTGAATAAATAAAAAATTATATTTATTTTAAAGAATATTAACAATATTTTTCGAGTGATAATTAAAGACTAATAATGTCTTGGAGATATAGAAATTATTGAAATTATCTTCTTTCAATAGTGTCTTTTCTGCCAGCACAAGCAGAAATCAAATTTCAATTAAAATGTTTCTACAACACAATTATCTAGCAACTATGTTACATTTTTTCGATAAATAAATTTGGTTAAACTTGGTTGAATTAAATAAATTTAGTTTATATTTATATATGTACATATAAATTTGATTTAATAGTTATTAGAATTAATCTAGTAAAAAAATTAAGAATTATAATAATTTTATATGAAAGTTTTAAATTTTAATTTTATCGTTTTTTATGTTGTATTAAAAAATTGATTTGAAATTAATTAAATTAATTTTTAAAATTATATTTAAAAATTTCAATTCAATAAAAATAGATTATTTCTGTTTTTAATTTGTCCAATTTTAATTTGTTTAGCTTTTTCCTTTTTAATATAATATTTTTAAGATTTATGTTGAATTAAATTGGTTCATGAACTACCAGTAATAATAATAGCCCACCATATAACTTCGTCAATTTTACCACTGATGCCATTTTCCCGATCGATATGTACAATACAACTTTTACGTTTACTATTTTCGTGTCTCTTAAGTTAAAATTCAAAAAAAGATTAATTATACTCCTTTCGTTTCAAAATTCAAAAGTATTACGGTCGCAGGCGCTCGTTCTTTAGTTCTATTTAAGCCTACGCATGTCAATTAATCTAACTTTCCTGTCACATTTTCGGATTTTCCATTGATTGTCAAATTTAATTAGTAATGGTAGCTAGCTCATAGATGATTTAATCTCACTTGTAATGGAACATGCGTGGCAGCTTCAAGATTCATACTCGTAGTTAATGATATCAATTTTCTTTTATTTTTAAAGCATGAATGCCACGATGCAGGCTTTATTTGAATCGGGAAGAAAGAAAAAGATGGATTACCAATTCCAACCTCCAAGAAGTAAAAATAAACGGAAAGTCTATTTTGCCCCCATCGAACAGCGAATTTAGAAAAATGAGTTGAAAAAAGCCGAATCGGACGGCAACATGACATTTGCTAATAGTCACGTCCTTAAACTTATATTTCCTTGGATTAATTAATTTGAATTTTCAACGGGCCAGATGTGAATAAAAATAATAATGATTGGAAAATTTGTGAAAACGCAGTAAACGAATAAAATAATAATCAACACGGAGTTTGGAAGTGTGAAGGCAAATTTAATATTTAAGAAGAGATTTATTTATGAGTAATATATATAAAATTAATAAATAAAAAGGAAATGAGAAATGTGTGTAAGAAGAAAGAAAGGGTTGACAAAAGTGAAGTGAAGACGAAAGAAGAGACATGTGAGAAGAGTGGGAGCTTAGTGGACATTAAATAGAAGAAGGGCTTTCTCTCCCGGCACTTTCTTTTCATTTCAGTCCCCACTAACTTATTATCAACACTTGACATTTCACAAACAAATCTCTCCTCACACTTTAAATATCTCTATATTCCATTCCCCTTTTTCCTCTCTCTTTCTCTCTGTTCTCAGATCCATTGCTTTATCGCACAGCTTCTGCCACTGCCTCCAAACACGCCCTTCTCTCAAGTAAGCTCTTTCTTCTAAATACCTTTCCTTCTTTCCATTCATTCACAGTCCCGTTCTGTGATTAAATTCCCTTAACTCCTTTGTATTTTGTCTAATTTCTATTATTATTATTATTATTGTGAAATTCAATTGTCGTTGTATTAATTTGAGTGGAAGGGATATGTGTGAATGAAATGAAATGAAATCTCGATTTTGGAGGCGAAGGGTTATCGATTTTGTCTTTATTCATCGTCATCTACCGGAACACAAGTTTGTTTTCTTTCGTAGTCATTATCCTACGATCCTGAACCGGCTTTGGACTCATCGGAAAATTGAATTACTCAAAAAAAAAAAAATAGCATGATGTATTTTTATATATAACTGAATAGCATGATAATCATGAACAACTATAAATAAATAAATAAAATTATTTTATTCGTGACTTTTTTTTAAAAAAATTATTTAGAGAGAGAAATATATTTCATTTTTGCGTGTGCAATGCAATATGCAACTACCACGTTTTGGTGAGGTGATTGCACTGCACGACGCGTGGATATAGCTGTACCTCAGGCTACAGCCAGTTGTCCATGATATTCGGTATTCAAGATAAGATAAAAATAAAAATGGTCAAAAATCTATGGCTATTTATTTATTTATATTTATTTTGAGTTTTAAATTTGTCCGCGCGCTCCTCATGTGCTTCTGCTAATTTATTCGTTCGACGGATTTTCGTGTTGGGCCGGTCATGGTAAAGTTAGGCCCACATAGGTGGGGCCCAAATTGGTGATGGTGTAGGGAAAATTGCAGCATTCATATCTAGTACTATCATAATAAATATTTTGTTGTATCTTTTTAACACATCTTCAGGCGTTAAGTTAACTTATTATTCAACTTTTGAATACTGATTTTTTTTTTTCCGCTTTCCTTTTTTGGGCTTATTGTTAACACCAGATTTTCTCCAGCTAGCTAGCCTAGCACTTGCCCTTGCAAATGGCAGCTTCTGGGGTAAGTGTCATGGAACTTATTTATGGGTTATACTTGTGCATATATCAGAGGAATCATGGGTTCATTCTCGCACATAACTTATTTCAGGTTCATTCTAGCAAGCAAATGAGGAGGTTGGAATCAAGGAAGTCCCATTCTTGGTGGTGGGATAGTCACATCAGTCCCAAGAATTCTAAGTGGCTTTCGGAAAATCTTGAAGGTAGGCAACTGCATTTGCGATTGTGTTATAGTTAAATGCTTGTTATTATATTTGTCTTCCTTCATTGAGTCTTCTAGTAATAATGCAATATTAAATTGTAGAAATACAAAGCAAATAGAGTCCAAACAAATATGTAAACTTTTGCTTTACTTGCTTAAGGATATTAGATTAGGATAAATATGTCAAATATTCGGTGAGGCTTCTCATTCCCAGTCATTGTTAAGAATTTTAAATTAACATAAATACCCCCAAATATCATACTCTGATTGATAATTGTAATCCGTAAATGATTTGTTTTGCTGCAACATCTTCCTTTTTAACTTTAGCAGTTTTTATTTTTACTTTTTTTCCGTCTCTTAATTAGTGAAAACTACTTTCACTTCTTTGGTCTTTCAAAATTGACTTCTGTGTTTGTTACTTGGCAAGGCTTAATGCCAATACGTAAGATAAATAAATACACAATCAAAGCCTCATGCATTAAGATCAGCAGACCTAAAATTTATTCTTATCCATTCAGAGATTGAATATCCTTTATACCATGGCATGCGAAGTAAGTCAAATCTTTAGACTCCTAAAATTAAATACGGAATAAACCCACTCAACTCAGTCCTCGAGATTATAATTGAGCATTTTAGTTTCTGAAATTTTAAAAATCCTTTTTTAGTCTCTGATTGTAAAAAAAAAAAAAAAACACAGTAATTTTAGCTTTTTTTTTTTCACTTTATTTTTTACTATGGTTTAGTTCTAAAAGGGATTGAAGTGAATGTCATTTTACAAAGAGTCTAATAAAGAGATTTTAAAATCTCAAGGACTAAAATCCTTGATCCATAAAATCTTTATTAAAACATTTTTCTCTACTTTCAACTTTGTTCATCAAGTATGCAACAAATTAGATCTCCTGCTTTTCTTATCTATCAATTCCATCCATTTGTTCTTTCTATGCATGCACCTTTTAACAAGCTAAAAGTTTCTTCAAAGAATTCTGTCTTCTGCTCTTCAATGATATGTGCTATCCTTGTTAACAAGATTGGCTTTTAAACCACCAAGGTTGCAGTATTTGCTCCACAGACTAAACAAGAATATCTGTTGCATTTGTTATCAAGATTATGGGCTTTCAGGTTGTCAAGGTTGTGATATTTTTTCCTTAGTCTAAACGAGGGCAAGTTAAAACTAGCAATTAATGCCATAGTGATATTAGCATCTTTTCTCCTTCTTTCCCTTGACATACTGGATAATAATTCCTTGCTTTGTGAGAGGGGGCGGGAGAGGTGTTCCTATCTTTCTCTTTAAATGTTTAAATCTCAGTAATATCATAGTCAGTTTTTATTGTAATGTTGTCCAATGAAATGGCAAAATGATATTTAACTTCAGAGATGGACCGGGATGTGAAGCGAATGTTGAAGCTGATAGAAGAGGATGCAGATTCATTTGCCAAAAAGGCTGAGATGTATTATCAGAAAAGGCCAGAGTTGGTTGCGCTGGTTGAGGAGTTCTACCGTCGTTACCGGGCTCTGGCTGAACGTTATGATCATGTGACAGGGGAATTGCGGAAGAATATACCATGTGATCTCCAATCTCAAGGTTCGGGCATTTCAGACACCGGCTCTGAACCACCTACGACTTGGCCCTCTCCAACTCCAAAGAAGGGGGGCCGTCGCAAATCTAATAGTCGAGCTGCAGGGTTTGATTTCTTTCTTGGATCTGGTGGAAATGGTTCTGATGTATACCAAAAAGATGGAGATGAGTCCTCTACTTTGACAGATTCTGAGGAGGAATCCGATGATTCATCGGTTAACAATTATTCAGGTTTCTTAGGGAATGGTAGCGATCTGGGGATGAACAGAAGAATACTGGAGTTGGAAACTGAGCTCCGTGAGGTAAAAGAAAAGCTATGGATGCAAGAAGAGGAAGCCTCATCTAGGGGGGCAAGAAATGAGAATACTGAAGATGTTTATACCAAAATTAATGCATATGAGCAAGAACTGATGATTATAAATGAGAAGTTAAGACTTTCAGAAGAAGAAATTACTAAACTGAAGATTGAACTTGAAAAATACAGATCCTTGGATTCAAAAAATTCAGAGGCTGGCTTCGAGTTATCATCAGCTAAAGAATACACCCAGGCAAGAGGGGAAGACCTGGCATTCAAGGTGTCAGAGGATCAAGGAAGTGTTGATGGTGTGGATAAAGAATTGTACGAGCAAAATGGCAAGATTGAGTCACTTGAGAGGGAGCTAAGAATTACCAAAGAAAATCTCAAAGCTTCAGAATCACAAATTGCTTCACTGAAATTTGAGGCCAATAAATCATCTGAAAGAATACAGCAGCTGCAGGATCAACTTGACTCGGCTAGGAAAGACATTGCTACTTGGAAAGCCAAATTCAACAGTGAAAAAAGAGAGAGCACCAAACTCCAAGAAAGATTGACAAGGTTAAAGACTAGTTTATCAGACCGTGATCACGAGATCAGGGATTTGAAAACAGAAGTATCTGATGCTGAGCAGAAAATCTTCCCAGAGAAAGCTCAGTTGAAGTCTGAAATGTCTAAGTTGTTGGAGGAACGAACTCATTTAGAAGAGCAGATCAGAGAATGGGAATGTCGTGGCCGTTCATTTGAAGAGGAGATCAGAAAAATCCAGTCTGAAAAATTAGAGATGGAAGAGGCACTCAAGGGTGAGATTCAGCTATTAAAGGCAGACATTGAGCAGAGAGAAAACAACATAAAAGATCTCAACATAAGTCTTGACACTTTAAAATCAGAGAGAGACAATCTCCATGCAGAAGTTGGTTCACTCAAGGAAGAGTTGAACTCCAGAGATGGTAGGATTGAACACCTGAACTATCATTTGAATCAGTTGCACATGGAACATGTAAAACTGATTGCTGGAATGGAAGAGGAAGATAGACAAGTGGAAGAACTAAAGTCAAAAGTGAAGGAACTGGAGGAAGAGGTCGAGAGGCAAAAAACTGAGATCTCAGAAGGAGCAGAAGAGAAACGTGAAGTCATAAGGCAGCTATGTTTCTCACTCGAGCATTATAGAAGTAGCTATAATATGCTTCGGCAGCATTTTATAGGGCACAAACGGGTTCCTGTTTTGGCTGCCTAATTAATAAATTTGTACGTGATCTTGTATATTTTTTTTTTTGGCTATCTTCATTTCTCTGCCTGGATGTTTTTCTTATGCTTATGGTTATAATGCATGAGTCGAGGTCATGAGTACTAGTATGGAGAAGTGATTATCATGCTTACATGGTTCAATTTACTCTATGGTTTGTATACTATACACACGTTGATGCCATTGTTAAGTGTCATCCGGTTCTAGTAAGGAGCTGTGCAGGAGAACCCTTCCTTGAGGGCTCATAGGAGAGATTGAAAATTTGCCTAGTTTGGTTTAATATTTCTTCACCCACCCTTCTGGTCCTATGTTAATGGTTGTGCAATGTTTTTTTATTGTTATTGTAACTTGGCTTTCTCTTGAATATATAACGTTCTTGGTGAATGTATTTTCAATTTTCTTTTGCATGGTGTTAGTTCTTAAAAGGAAACGGCTTTATTATTTTATTACGCTTTTTAAGTTTTTGTAATATAAAATTTTATAATTAATTTTTTAATGATTAATATTAAATTTTTATTAGATATAAATTATATAATATTTTATTATTTGATAATTTTTAATATTTTATATTTTGTTCGGTAGAGAAGAAAGAAGAAAGGAAAGATATAGAATGATTTTTTATTTTGTGCATTAGTAGAAAAATATTTTACATAAATATTAATTTAATATTTTTACATAAATATTAATTCCTTAAATATGAAAGAAGAGGAGGAAGAATTTTTTTAAAAAAAATTATTAAAATTATTATATACTTTAAAAATAAATATTATATTAATAAAAAATTATTTTTAAAATTTATACCATTGATATTTTTATTTATTCAAGTAATATAATAAAAATTATTTAATTTTTATTTATTTAAAAAATTAATTTTATTTAATTTTTTTATTTTCTTTTATTTTTCACATCATGATGATAATAAAAAAAACTAAGTAAAATAATTTAAAAGACATAAACATGATGAAAAGTTGAGAATCAACAAAAGAAAAATTTAAGCAAAATAATTTTAAGAAATAAACATGATGAAAAGTTGAGGCAACTTCATTTCAATAAGATCATAGATCATAAATTTACTTGAAGATTTAGCTGCTAATAACAAAAAAGTAAATTTTAATAAAGAAAATTAGGTTATTTAAGTTTTTTTTTATTTTATCTAAAATTAGTTTTTTATTTTCTACTTGTATAATTATTTTTATAAAAATAAAAAAATTAAATAAAATTATAATTAAATAATCATAAATTATATTCTAATGATAACTAATTTTTTATAAATAAAAAATATAATAGTAATTAATGTACATAGTTAAAAAAAATTTAAGTAATAAATCATGTTTTGTCTAATACTTATTACTATTTATTTTTATTGGATCATTGATCCTTTAATTTATTTTTAAAATGTTTTTATTAACCTACATTATAAACATTTTAATAAATTTTTATCAAATGTGACCTTTTTACTTAAAATATTTTAATAAAATAATAATAATTTTAATAAAATTAATTAAAATATTTGGTAATGCCTAAGATTTATTACACCTATATCTAATCATAAATTATCGTATTATTAATATGTTAATTTTAATTTATACTAATCATTTCAAAAAGTATATCTTCAAATACCAAGTTTTATTTGAATTTATACTCTTTTATTTTTATCTATTTAATTTACTTCTAAATAAAAAATAAATCAAATCAGAAGAGGGTGTAAGATTTCGGGGGGGGGGGGGGGGAACAAACAGCAAAAAATACTGAAAATTTTGACGAATACTTTGTTTTTCTTATCTGGATATTATTTTTGAAAAGAAAAATAAAAACTGAATGGGTTAACTTCCTTAGTGGATTTTGGTGGCCTATCAACTACGGAGTTGGTTCTTGTCAGGTTTGTCATCTCCGTTTTTTTCTTTTTACACTTTCTTTATTTTTTTTTAAAAAAATTTGAATATTTTTATTTTATTTATTTTTTAATATATTTTTTATAAATTAGTTTATAAAATATATTTTTATATTTTATAAATTAATTTATAAAATATATTTTTACATTTGTAAACTAATTTGCTAAATATAAATTTTTATATTTTACAAATTAATTTATGAAATATAAAAATATATATTCTACAAACTAATTTATAAAATATAAAAATATATATTCTATAAACTAATTTATGAAATATAAATATATATTTCATAAATTAGTTTATAAAATATAAAAAATTTATATTTTACAAATTAATTTATAAAATAAATTTATTAAAAAATATAATTAAACTTTTTTTTTTACAAAAAATAAAAAAAATGCGAAAAGAAAATGCAAATGTTGCAAACGCAATTCCCTTCTTGTTAAAGTTTTAAAAAAATACTGATGGGTGATGTTGGATGTAAGGCAACCGACTTAATTTGTTTCTTTATGTAGCTATCAAGATTTTTAAATTAAATTGGTTAAAGTACCGGTTTTAGATTTAATAATCTAATCGTAATTAAACTGTGATTTAATTGATATTAATTAAATATTTTAAAATAATTATAATATATATTATATTAAAAAATATACATATAATAATAAAATATATTAATATTTTAATTTTATTTAATTAAAAAATAAAATTACATATTTTTAAAAAAAATTAATTTATACATGTAAAATAAAATAAAATAAAATTTATTTAAAAAATTTAAAATAATATTATTTTAAATATTAATTAATTTTTTGACTGATTCTTTCAATTAGTGTCAGATTTTCAGTTTTGTTATAATTTTTTTATTAAAATGATTTTATAGTTTA
Organism: Canavalia gladiata; assembly: GCA_037954105.1. Lineage (NCBI taxonomy): Eukaryota > Viridiplantae > Streptophyta > Magnoliopsida > Fabales > Fabaceae > Canavalia > Canavalia gladiata. The sequence goes on along the minus strand of CM075664.1, from coordinate 40,912,222 downwards.
AATGATAAAAAGATAATCGATTTTTAATCCGATCTACCAGTTTAATCCAAATTTTTAAAAAAATATAATTATGATGTTTATTTTAAAAATAAATATTTTTAATTAATAATAATTTTATCTAGGATAAGCTTAAACAAATTCTAAAAATATAAATAACATTGATATTAATAAGAAATTTGTAAATAATTTCATAATTTAACATAAATATAGATAAACTTAGTTTTTACATTAAATATCTCTTTCTTTATTTATCTTTTTATTTTTACATTATTATTTTATTGTTACAAATTTTATTATTATTATTATTATTATTATTATTATTATTATATGTAAATACTAAAAAATTGAGCTCAAAATTTTAAATGGTTTCCATTAAAAATAAAAATGACAATATTATTATATGCTACCTTTATAATTTATTAACAATAATACTTATTTGTGTAACCAATATTATAAAAGAATTTTAATTTTTTACTATTTTGATAAAATTTAGTATAGTAAGTTATTTTATTATATTTCAAAAATTAAAAATTAAAATTATTTAATAAATCAATTTTATCTTTTTAAATCTTCCATCAAATATATTTAAATAGAATTAAAAGTTCTCAAATTTTAATTATTTATTTTTTATATTTCTTAAAAAATTTTAATTCAAACAATATATTTTAATCTAAAATATATTTTTTTTATTCTTAAAACTCCTTGTCCAAAAGTAAAAATTAAGAATGTTCAATGTGAATCATTTTGTGCTCCATTAAAGAACTTTCCTAATTTAAAATCAAACGAAATCTATATAAAAAAAATAACCACGTCAGAATCGAACACAATTATAATCCATGTTTACATGCACAAAATATTTGTTTTAAAATTTAAAAATAATTAGAGTTTATTTTATAAATAAAATAAATAAGATTAAACTGTTTATTTAATCCTAATAATTATTTTTTAATTTGGTTTATATACATATTTATCCTAATGTTAGGATATGTCATAACATTATTTTTGTTTGATGTAATGTGACAAATGATTGATGAAATGAGAGTAATATATTTTTCTTCAAAGATATTTATTTTTGTTTATGTTTTGAAATTTTAATTCAATATTTATTTGTATTATTTTTAATTTAATCTAATATTTTTAATTTAATCCCTATATGTAATAAAGGTAATTTAGGTATAACAGTTTTTTTTTTCATTAAAGTTCAAACAGATATTCACAAATTTAAATTTTATTGTCATAATTAATAACAATATATATTACATACGATTCTTTAAAGTAAGAGACTTTAAATTATATATTTAATAACATGTTCTTTCCATTTATCTTATTAAACTATCCTACGAAATAAATAATTTCATTTTAGATTGACTAAATTTATTATATAAAATATAATTTTTTAACATAAAATTTTAATTTCATTAATCCAAATTTAGTTTAGATTATTTATTCCATATGTTAATTAACTTAGATAACTCCAATGTGCTTCAATATAATGATTGATATTTATAATTTTGTTGCAGAATAAAAGTGAGTGCTAGGTTTTCCAGTGGGGCTATTATTTCCAGTGTTCATTTTGTGATGAATCGTATTGTGAACTCTACTTTAAACGTAAATTTCTCTATATTTTTGGTTTATAAAATTCGATGATAGCTTTGTAAAAATGTATGATTCCGCTGAAGAAATATTTTAATATGGTAATTATATTAGTTTGATAACAGTACTATTTAACTTATTGCACCAGTTATTATATTACATGATTATTGGAATTATCTAAAAGAAAAGCATTATTGGATTACTAAGATGAGCAGAGATTGGTATATTAAAATGATGGTACAAAATCCTGCACCCTTATTAAAATGGTTAGCACATTTCGCATTGGAAGTTTACAACTATGATCCATGCACTAAGCAGTGAAGGGCCGAAGCCCATTATATAGATATTCGGTAGAGAAATCAATTAAGGCCCAGCCCAGGGCTGATCCACCATGATGGCCTCGTTGTTGCTGGTGAAGCGCAGAAGTAAATGCACGTGCACAGTCTGAAGTTGTCACAGCTTCCTTGGCCATCCGTGTGGGTGTGAGCGCACTTCGATTCACACTCCCCTGTTTTACCGCATGAACCCAAAGGTTCTGTGCATACCTTTGCTTCCGCCACTATGTTCCCAACTGTCATAAAAAGATAAAAAAAAGGGTTTAGATTATTTCTACTTTAAATAATATCACAGTGTTACACAAGATCTATTCACCTGCTGAAACTAGAACTAGGGTGACAAATAGAAAGGAAAGCATTGAGATGCGGTTGGCCATTGACAAAGACTTCTTACACAAAACAGCCTTTTTAATTGTGTTTGGGTTGTACTCATGTGCTATTTATAGTTCTTTTAAAACTTTATCAATAAATTGTAATGGATAGCTTTTTGCCCCTTTTAGAAGTTTATTAATAAATTGTAATGAAAGAATTTTAAATTAGTACTTTTTCTGTATGTTTTTAAATATGAGGATACGTGAAACAATGTGATTCTATACATTTATGTTATATGTTATATTGGCATTTAATGGTATGAGAATGTAATTAATACAGTCAACATTTTTATTAATTGAATATATTTATTTTTATAAATTTTTTAAAATTATAATTTTAAATTGATATAAATAATTATTTATAATATTTAAATCATATTAATTTTAAAAACTATTTTACTACATTAGTAATAAAATATTATTTTTTTTTTAATTTAAAATTAATAACATCATCTTCATGATGTTGAAATTTCAAATCTATTCTATTTTTTTGTTTAAATATTTTAAGATTATAGTATAATTAATTTAAAAACTTTTAATATAAAATTATGTATATCATAAATCTCAATTAATTGATAATAATTATTTCATATAAGAACGTTTAATATAATTACTTTATTAATATGAATTATAATTTTAGAAGATATTTAATATATACATATATATATATATATATATATATATATATATATATATCAAGTAAGTAAAATTATTGACCATATTAATTATATTTTACTAACTTTAATTATCAATATGACAAATCTTATAAATATGTTGTATTTCACATTATTATACTATATTTTTAGATTTATTAAAGATATCAAAAAAATATCTTTCTAATCAGTATCCCACTTTCATGGATGCTGTATTATGCATAGATACGTTACAAGATTTTATTTTAAAATTTTTATTTTTTTATTTTTCTATCATATTTTATTTTTATTTATTTATTTTTTAGTTGGTTAATATTTTTTAAATTAGCTTATTTTATTTATTTATATGTTATTATTACTGTTGTTATTATTTTTATTTTATTTTATTGTACTTTTTTTAAATTTAATTTTATAATATCCTATAAATAATAAATATTAAAATTCTAAAAATTTTTAAAAAAGGAAAAAAATCTTCAAATAAATAAGAAATGGTTGTTGAAGGAGTATAACAAAACATTTTTACCTTAGTTTGATGAAACTATTAAGAATGATGATGATACCTTTTATACATTAAAATGACCAGTAAATGATCCAAATTTTAATATTATATGTTGTACTAAATATGATATAAATTATTTTTTCTTTTACACAAAATCTAGATGACAAAAGTACTATGCAGATTATTGAGGTTATGGTGTTAATTGAGTTAATGTATTTTTTATGTTCTAAAAATAAAAATCTTATTATAATATTTATATCTTATTTTTGAAATCATTAAAAAAATTTAAAAGATTGATTACACTAAATTTAGAGTGTTTAGATTCAAATTCAAGTGGGTTAATAGTAAAAATGATTTTTAAATTGATAAATTGATATTTACATTAGTTAACCTTCATAAATTAGTTTAGAAGGATAATCTTTTTATTATGATCCACCAAGCAAAACAAATATTTTATATCAAATACCCCTCCAACAAAAGATGGTGTTCTTCATGAAAAGACTATACTTAAAAATGATAACACCAATGATCTAGTAAAATATTTTTTAAAAAATTTAAAAATAATTAAAATTTACTTTATAATAAAAAAATATGATTAAATTATTTATTTAATTCTAATAATTATTTTTTATTTGATTCATATACATATTTAATCTTAATATTAAGTATATCATAATATATTTTTGTTTATTATGATGTGATTAACGTGTTGATATATATATATTTAATCTTAATATTAAGTATATCTTAACATATTTTTGTTTATTACAATGTGATTAACGTGTTGATTGCATGAGAGTAATATATTTTTAGTTAAATATATTTATTTTATATATGTTTTTAAATTTTAATTTAATTTGTACATATGTCATACATTTTCAGTTTAATTTAATTTTTTTAATTTAATTTTTGTATCTAATAAAATAAACAAATTTTTTCCGTTAAATTTCAAGTAGATATTTACAAATTTTAATTTTTCTTTCATGATTAACAACAATTATTTGAGATAAAAGATTCTAAATCATACCTTATCATTGTATATTTAATAATATATTCTTTCCATTTATTTTATTAAATTATCCTAGGAAATAAATAATTTTATTACAGATTGATTAATTTTTTATATAGAAAATATAATTTTCAATAAAAGTTTTAATTTCATTAATCCAAATTTAGTTAAAATTATTTATTCCATATGATAATTAACTTAGATAACTCAATGTGCTTCTATACAATGATTGACATTTATAATTTTGTTGCTGAATAAAAGTGAGTGCTAGGTTTTCCAGCGGGATTATTATTTCCGGTGTTCATTTTGTAATGAATCGTATTGTGAATTCTACTTTGAACGTAAATTTCTCTGTAATTTTGGTTTCTAAAATCCGTGACAGCTTTTCTAAAACGTATGATACCGTTGAAGAAGATATTTTAATATAGTAATTACATTAGTTTGATAACAGTCCTATTTAATTTATTGCACCAGTTATTATATTATATGGTTATTGAAATTATCTAAAAGAAAAGCATTATTAGATTACTAAGATGAGAATAGATTGATATATTAAAATGATGATACAAAATTCTGCACCCTTATTAAAATGGCTAGCACATTTGGCATTGGAAGTTTGACCCCATTACATGTATATTTGGTAGAGAAATCAATTAAGGCCCAGCCCAGGGGCTGATCCACCATGATGGCCTCGTTGTTGCTTGTGAAGGGCAGAAGTAAATGCACGTGCACAGTCTGAAGTTGTCACAGGTTCCTTGGCCATCCGTGTGGGTGTGAGCGCACTTGTATTCACACTCCCCTGCTTTACCGCATGGACCCAAAGGTTCTGTGCATACATTTGCTTCCACCACCATGTTCCCAACTGTAATAAAAGGATTAAAAAAAGGGGTTCAGATTATTCCTATAAATAATATCACAATGTTAAACAAGATCTACTCACCAGCTGAAACTAGAACTACGGTGACAAAGAGAAAGAAAAGCATTGAGATACGGTTGGCCATTGAGATTTGAGAGAGATTTTTTACACAAAACAACCTTTTTTCATTGTTTTTGGGTTGTACTCATGTGCTATTTATAACTCTTAGAACTATCAATAAATTGTAATGGATAGCTTTTTTAGAAGTTTATCAATAAATTGTAATGAAAGAGTTTTAAATGGATATTTTTCCTGAATGTCTTTAAATTTGAGGATATAATCGTAATGTTTTGAGAATGTAATTAATACAGTCAACATCTTTGGTGAATTGGATATTTTTTTTATAAATATTTTAAAATTATAATTTTAAATTGATCTTTTAGTAATATTTAATTCAATAATTATTTATAAATTTTAAATTATATTAATTTTAAAAAACTATTTTACTGCATTAGTAACAAAATATTATTTGTATTTTTTAATTTAAAGTTAATAGCATAATCTATGATGTTGAAATTTTAAATATTTACTATTTTTTGTTTAAATATTTTAATATTATAATAAATTAATTTAAATTTTTTTAAATTAAATTATGTATATAAACCTCAATTAATTGTTAATAATTATTTTATATATGAACGTCTATTATGAATACTTTATTAATGCAAATTATAATTTTAAAATATCTTTAAAAATAAATGTATATAATAAACAAAGTTGTTCACCGTATTAATTATATTTTAATAATTTTAATTATAAATATGACAAATGACATAAATGTATTGAATTCTACATCATCATCATACTATACATTTCGATTTACAAATATATCTGAAAAAATATTTTTTAATTGACATCCCACGTTCATAAATATGATATTATGCATAGATACGTTATAAAATTTTACTTTAAAACTTTATAAAAAAATTATAATTTTTTTATCATATTTTATTTTATTTTTATTTTTTAGTTGATTAATATCTTTTATATTAGCTTATTTTATTATTACTATTTTTATCATTTTTATTTTACTTTATTGTACTTTTTTATTTTAAATTTAAATTTATAATATTCTATAAATAATAAATATTATAATTTTTAAAAAATTAAAAAAAAATAAAGAGTTTTGAACATTTAATTTTTTATTACATTTTATCTTCTATTTATTAATGTATTATATACATATTTTCTCAAGCATCTTCTATCTAAACATTTTTATTCTATTTATGCTTTATTGATTTTTAATTAAATTTTTAATTTTTATTTATTTTAATTTAAGATCATTTTATTTCATTTAAATTTTTATATATTTTACCTAATAAAAATATTTCGAGTACTAAATTTTTTATTATATTATATTTTTTATTTTATTTTCATAATTTATGAATATTTTTCAATAACTTTTTATCTAAATTAATTTGCTTGATTTATCATTATTATTATTATCATTATTAGTTACTACTATTATTAATATTATATTTGTTATTATATTTCTTACTTAAATATTAAGTTTTTACTTTTTTCATTTAATTTTATTGTTTTAATACTACATATAAATTGAAAAAATCAAAATATTTTATTAAACTACAGTTCAATTTATCATTTTCTTGTAAAAATATATAGTTTTTTAGTAAACCAATATGCGTGAAAATAGAAGATAAAAACAAAAATGAAAGAAATAGAAAAAAGAAGAAAGTCATTGTTGCACCAAAACCATTATTTTATTCATTTGTTCTGTATCGCAAAGTATTTTTTCCTTTGCACTTTTGTATGAACATGACCACAACTAGGGATGGAAGTAAACAAAGTCGTCTGACAGGGCGTACGGGTTCGATTCGTTTAAAGCTTAGTTAAGCTCGGCTCGTTTAATAAATAGATAGACTCTGATTTGTTAAAAAGCCTTTTTAGATAAACAAGTCAGGCCTAAGCTTATAAAAAGCCTATTTAACTTATTCAGAGGCCTATTTATATTTATATATTATATATTTATATTTATTTTAATATATTATATTTATATAATATTTATTTTATATTTTATTTACGTAATATTAATATATATATATATATATATATATGTTTTAGGCCTATTTAATGGTCTTTTTTATGTTGTAAGCTTTAAGTTTGCAAGCTTTTTTAATTAATTATTTACATAGATTTTAAGTTTATTTATTGATTTTTTTTGTAACGTAGACTTTTAAATAGACTTGCAGGCCTTGTAGCCTTTAAATCAGGCCAGAACTTGACAGAAAAAAAAGCCTTTAACAGGTAACAGGCCCAGGCTCAGACCTCAAAATTTTTAAACAGGTCAAACTTAAACACGTAGCTTGACTCGGCCTACTTCCATCCCTAACCACAAATTTGCCTCGCCCACACCTATAATGCTTTTCCTTCTTTATTGTATTTATAGTCAAATTTGTCTTTTCTTTAAAAATATAAAGATGCATAAATCTTTTTGGGTAGAATTATTTCCTTTCTTTAATTTTTTTAAACAATAACATGGTGAAACTTTTCTTTTGGGCTTCCTTCGCAACTTGTGTTTATAAAAAATAGAGGAATGTGTGTAAATTGTTTTTAGGCTTGTAAGCACATTGAAATGTGTATTTGGATCAAAATATTTTTTTATTTTTATTTTTTTTAAAAAAAAAGGATGAATGCTAATGACAGATATATTTTATAATCCACATAAAAATTATTTATTTGATTATTTATTTCCTAGTAAAAATGGATGTATTTAAAAATTAAAAAAATATTATTTTATGTATATTTTAAATAGAGATATCTCATTTTTATCATTATTATTTTAATTTTCTTATTTATTTTATTATCTGGTTATTTTGTTTATTTCAAATCTTATTTCTTTCTTTCTTTTTATTAGTTTGCTTATTTGTTTATATATACTTTTATATTATTTATCACTGTTATTTGTTTATTTTATTTTATTTAGTTGTTATAACTGTTATAATTGTAATTTAGTTGTAATAATTTTTTTATTTATTTTATTTTTATCAATTATTATTATCTTATTTATTAATTTATATTTATTTTTTATTATTTATATTTTTTTTGATAAATATCATTTTTTATTATCTTTATTATTAACTAAATAATTATCATTTATTATTTACTAATTAATTACAATTTATGTTTTATATAATTTACTTACAATAAATAAATATTAACTTATTAAAGATGAAATGACTTTTATATATATATATATATATATATCGGTTATTAAAAGGTGTGCCTTCATGTGAGGATTGTTGGGTTTTTGATGATGAGATGTGGTGAAGATTTGTTGAGAATCGAAAAGATCTTATATTTGTTGTATGCATCTTTACATCTTGGTGTTTATTTTTATTTGATTTATGTACTTAATTTTATGTCTAATTAATTTCATTTGCTATAACAATAGAAAGAAAGAGAGCTCAAACGATTTTTGTCAATAATTGCTACCTTTATAAATTATCTCATGGGTATTATGAGTTATTTTAGGAAAGATTGATTGAGAAAAAGTTAATATAACATGAACAATCATCTCAAATAGATCCATCTCTCCACCATCTTCACCTACACAGCAAGAGAAATGGAAGAGAGAGTGACAAAAGCCTTGAAAAAAGTATACATCGAAACCATCTCACATTATTGCTGAAAAGATTGTAAGTGATTATAAAATTAAGCAACTTGTTTAGTGTATACTTCACAAACGTACATTACTAATCATGATAATTTATATTTTGCAGGATTCTTTGGTTGAACCAAGTTCATAAGAAGCTTTGTTCCTGTTGGTTGAGTTGATATTCTCAGTATTGCTATTGGACAACTAAAACATCTAGGTCATGTTTATGCTGCTACCCGAGGTGTTGGCATATGATAATACTTTGCATTGTCTTCCACTACACATGCCTCCAAAGAAGGATTTATGTCAAGAGATGAGTTGAAGGCCATGAGATAAGATATGAGGTAAAAATTAAGACAAGAACTTTGAGAGGAGTTAAAACATAAACTCATATAGGATCTTGCATCTTTGAAACTTTTCCAAATACATGAATAAGATAATGTTTCCCTTTCTCCTAAATGCATAAGCATAAAAGGGAGTTGTGCTTCGACTGAGGAAGATGTACCAGGAGGAGAGGATCTTCATGCTGCTGCAGACGATTATAAGTTATATGTTGATGATTTGTATTATTTGGTAGTCATTGGAAAAGTTTATAACTTGGGTTCAACCATCCATCACAAGAAAATTGATGATGATAATGTTCAGGTGGTAGTTGAATAGGTTGAAAATGCAAATGTTCTTGTGCTTATTGGGAAGGTTCATATAATGATGCAAGCTTCCAATCATTGTATTTTATGACCGAGAAGACTTAGGCAACAGACTTAACCTAAGATATTAAATAACTTTATAAATATTTAATTATTTCTTTTGTATATTGCTAATATATATATATATATATATATATATAATATGTAATATTTTTTAATTTCATTTTAGGCTCATAGGAAATATCTTCCAAAGAAGATTGATGTCTATACTAAAAAATATCTTCCATCATAACAAAAGAAAATTGAGAAGGATATGCTTACACATATGTCCATTATTGTTGTTAGTTTTGGCAACCAGTCTTTGCAATTCATTATGAAACTTGATGTCATAGGAAAGATAATTTTCATACCCTTCCATATTATTAAGAAGGATATCATGAAGTTAATTGTGGGTAATGATGTACTATGTATATTAATTTTACAATTATAATTGATGTAAGTAAAATTCTAAACCGTACTTAAATTAATTAAGCATTAAAATTTTGACAATTAGAATTTATTCAAAATATTAGATATTTATACACAAAAATAGACTTAAACTCGTATGAATTCCTTATTCTATCCATATTTTAAAAATGAGAAATAAATCAGCTTACATGCAAAGTTACTTTCAGTATAGATTAAAAAGTAACAAAGAGATGTTACTTACCATTTTATTTTCTTTCGTAAGTGAATATTTACAAATTTTACTTAATATCTTAAATTATATTTAATTAATATATGTAAAATAAAATATTTTTTCTTTTTAAAAAAAATAATAATATTATTTTATATATAAATTAACTTTTTACTGATTTTATCGATTCATATCAATTTTTTTTTTGGTTTCATCAATTTATTATTATTTATTTACTAAGATGGTTTGTGGGTTTGTTTACTAAAATAATTTATGGTTCAAATGACCACGAAACAATATCAGAACCTAGTTCAAGTAATTAGTTCAATCTTAATTTTTAAAAAATACTATAATTATAGGATTTACTTTAAAAAAATAATTTAAATTAATAATAATATGATGATAATGATTTTATCTAAAATAAGTTTAAATAAATTATAAAAATATAAATATTATTGATATTAATAAAAAATTTGTAAACAATTTTTTAATTTAATATGTAAATACAGATAAATTCAATTTTTATACTAAATATTTTTTTATTTATTATTATTATATTATTATTTTATTATTATAATAATAATAATAATATTATTATTATTATTATAAAAAGTTAAGCTCAAAATTTTAAATGGTTTCCTATTAAAAATAAAAAATTATTATATATCATCTTTATAGATTATTAATGTTAGCATAGTATTTATGTAACTAACATTATGAAAAATTTTTAATTTTCACTATTTTAAAAGAATTTAAAATTTATTTTATTACAGTAAATTTATTATATTTCTAAAATTTAAATTTTTAAAAATAACTTTTACAAATATAATTTTTAAATTGTTTAATAAACTAATTTTCTCTTTTTAAATCTTTCCTCAAAATTAGAATAAAAAGTCCTCAAATTTAAATTATTTATCTTTTATATTTGTTAAATATTTTAATTTTAAAAAAATATTTTAATCTAAAATATTTAAAATCTATTGGTATTTGTTTTTTTCTTAAAACCCCTTATCCCAAAGGAAAAATTAAGAATGATCAATGTGAATCATATTTTGCTCAATAGAAAAACTTGTAAGAATTTCCTAGTTTAAAATCGAACAAAATCTATATAAAAACAAGTAAACACATCACAATCGAACACAAGTAAAATCCATGTACACATGGTAAGTACAAAATATTTTTTAAAAAATTGAAAAATAACTAGGATTTACTTTTATAAATAAAAAAAATAAAGTTAAATTATTTATTTAATACTAATATCTATTTTAAATTTGATTCATGTACATATTTAATTCTAACATTCCAAATATTTTTAAAAAATTAAAAAATAACTAGGATTTACTTTTATAAATAAAATAAAATAAAATAAAATAAATTATTTATTTAATACTAATGTCTATTTTAAATTTGGTTTATGTACATATTTAATCCTAATATTCCGATATGTTATAATATCATTTTTGTTTGATGTAATGTGATTAATGGTTGATAACGTGAGAGTAACATATTTTCATTCAAATGTATTTATTTGCATATATTATAAAATTTTAATTTTGTACATAAATTATATGAATTTTTAATTTAATCTAATATTTTTTAATTTAATCCTTATATATATATATATATATATATATATATATACAGTATAAAAAATTTTTAGAGTTCAAGTAGAGACTCAAATTTGAATTTTGTTGTCATAATATATATCAGATATGATTTTTTGTGGTAAGAGACTTTAAATTATATCTTATCATTGTGTATTTAATAAAATATTCTTTACGTTTATCTTATTAAATTATTTTATAAAATAAACAATTTTATTTTAGATTGATTAAATTTTTTATAGAAAATATAATTTTTATAAAAAAAATTAATATAAAATCTTAATTTCATTAATCCAAATTTAGTTTAGATCATTTATTCCATAGGATAATTAACATAGATACTCCGATGTGCTTCTATATAATGATTGACATTTATAATTTTGTTGCAGAATAAAAGTGAGTGCTAGGTTTTCCATGGGATTATTATTTTCAGTGTTCATTTTGTAATGAATCGTATGTGAATTCTGCTTTGAACGTAAATTTTTTTCTGTATTTTTGGTTTATAAAATTCTGATGACACCTTTTGTAAAAACGCATGATACCGCTGAAGAAAATATTTTTTAATGTAATAATTATATTAGTTTGATAACAGTTCTATTTAATTTATAGCCCCAGTTATTATATTATATGATCATTGAAATTATCTAAAAGAAAAGCATTATTGAATTACTAAGATATAATTGCGGGATGAGCATAGATTGGTATATTAAAATGATGGTACAAAATCCTGCACCCTTGTTAAAATGGCTAGCACATTATCCATGCACTAAGCAGTGCAGGGCCGAAGCCCATTATGTAAATATTTGGTAGAGAAATCAATTAAGGCCCAGCCCAGGGGCTGATCCACCATGATGGCCTTGTTGCTGCTTGGGAAGCGCAGAAGTAAATGCACGTGCACAGTCTAAAGTTGTCACAGCTTCCTTGGCCATCCTTGAGCGCACTTGGATTCACACTCCCCTATTTTTACCCCATGGTTGCATACCTTTGCTTCCACCACCATGTTCCTAACTGTAATAAAAAGATTAAAAAAAGGGTTCAGATTATTTCTACTTTAAATAATATCACAATGTTAAACAAGATCTAGAAACTAGAACTACGGTGACAAAGAGAAAGGAAAGCATTGAGATACGGTTGGCCATTGAGATTTGAAAGAGACTTCTTACCCAAAACATCCTTTTTCATTGTTTGAGTTGTACTCACATGCTATTTATAGCTCTTTTAGAACTTTACCAATAAATTGTACTGAATAGCTCTTTTAGAACTTTATCGATAAAATTTAATGAAAGAATTTTAAATAGATATTTTTTTTCTTATATTTCTTTAAATTTGAGAATACGATATGTGTAATGATGTGATTTATTATATTTATGTTAAGTGTCATTTATAATTAATATTATTATAATGTAATTATTATAGTTATTATTTTGATATATTTATTTTTTATAAATTCTCTAAAATATAATTTTAAATTATCCTTCTAGTAATTTGTAATGAAATAATTATTTATAAATTTTAAATATATTAATTTTAAAAAATTATTTTACTACATTAGTAACAAAATATCATTTCTCTTTTACAATATAAAATTAAAAACATAATTTTCATTGGATGAGATTAAAATTTTAAATATTTACTATTTTTTGTTTGAATAGTTTAATATTATAGTATAATTAATTTTAGAATTTTTAATATTAAATCGAGTATATTATAAATCTCAATTAAATTAAATTAATAATTTTTTTTATAAAAACATCTATTATAAATACTTTATTAATATAAATTATAATTTTAGAAGATTTTAAAAAATTAAATATATCAAGTAGATAAAGTTATTGATCATGTTAATTATATTATGATCATGAATATGATACAATATAAATATATTCAATTCTACAACACAACATCATATGTATTGTATTTTTAAAATTACAAAAATATTGGAAAAAATACTTTGTAAATTAAAATTTCATATTTATTCGTCTTATCTTAAATTTGAGAATACAATACTTGTAATGACGTGGTTCAATATATTTATTTTATATGTCATATTTATAATTAATGTTATCAAAAAGTAATTAATACAATTAACACTTTTGGCTACTTTCATATATTTATTTTTATAAATATTTTAAAATTATAGTTTTAAACTGACCCCTTTAATAAATTTAAATTAAATAATTATTTATAAATTTTAAATTATATTTTTAAAAACTAATTTACTACATTAGTAAAAAAATATTATTCTTCTTTTTCAATTTAAAATTAACAGAATAATCTCCATTAAACATGGTTGAAGTTTTAAATATTAAATATTTTTTATTTTAATATTTTAATATTTTAGTACAAAATTAAATTTAAAAATTTTAATAATAAATTAGGTATTTCATAAATTTTAATTAGCTGAATAGATCTTAAAAAATAATATATCAAATAGATAAAGTTGTAAATGATATCAATTTTATAATAATAATTTTAATTATGATTATGACACTTATATAAATATATTAAATTCCACATCATCATAAGTATTTGTAAATTTATAAAAGTAATAGAACAAATACCTTTTAAATTAGTATTTCATATTCATATATGTTACCTTAAATTTAAGGATATGATATAAGTAATAATGTGATTAAATATATTTATGTTATGTGTCTTGTAATTTATGAGAATATAATTAATCTTAATATTTTTAATTATTTTGATATATTTATTTTAATAAATATTCTAAAATTATAATTTTAAATTGATCTTTATAGTAATTTTTAATTAAATATTTATAAATTTTAAATTATATTATTTTTAAAAAATATTATTATTTTATATTTTAAGAATCGTATAGATTTTAGTAAAATTTGGATTTTAGTATAATTTTATTTTTATTTGGATTTTATATATATGTGGATTTAAAATTTTATTATATATTTTTATAAATTTTTAAATACTTCATGCTTTATAGATCAAGTCTTTTAATCAAAGTTACGTTGCCTTAAATTTTCTATTACACCAAAGAATATGTTGAAACAGGTTCAAGTTTCTTTTAAACTATTTTCATAAATTTATTTGTTCTATTTAACGGATCAAATAATTTTAAAAAATATTAAAATTATATTTTCTATTTAAGGATACCGTTTTTTGGAATTAAGATTCCACAATTCTAAATGTTCTTTCCAAAACTTTACAGGTTCGTTATTTTTGTCATAATTTTGATTATAAAAGAGAGAACTTTAGAGATTGAGACTTTGTTTATAATTAAGTGTATATTTCATGTTGATATTTTTTTTCCTTGTTTTAGTATTTATCTTATAACCATATGATAGAGAAAATTTTCTTCTGTGTATATATATTCATTGCCAGCAACCTAAGAGGTTTATATGCCCTCCACACACACTACACTTAACATAGACGGTGCTTACACTCAGGTTTGAGCGAAACCAAAAATGAGAAGGGTATACTGATTTCACTTAAAATGCGCATCCTATTTGATTATCACAAAAATTCTAGTTAAAATGTGTCTTTTTTATAGTGTTATGCAACAGATTGCATTATTTACGATTGTAGCAATCACTACGAATTAGAAAGATTCATAAGAATTACCTAAAAATAGAACATATGAAGGGCACATATCTCTCTTTTCTTGTTTATTTGGCTGTTCATTTACCTTTGTTTAATTTAATCAACTTATTTTGTTATTTTCTTCACAATATGATAACAAAAAAGAAGAAAAAAAAAGGTAAAAAATCAAATAAATGAGATATAAAAAAATAAAAATAAAGAAGATGGTATAAAAAAAAGAAAGAAAAAAAAAAGAAAAATAAAATGATAGAATAAAAAAAATTCATGATTAGAAATAACAAATAAATTAAATATAATCCCTAAGTTGTTAACTATATATATATATATATATATATATATATATATATATAGATAGATATATTAGGAAAAAAAGATAAAATATAAACTTTTTATTACTATTTTTATTTTTATTTTTTTTATCTTTTATTTTTATTATTATTTACAATTTATTTATGTTATCGTTATTATCCTCTTATTATCATTATTATTAAAGATTACATACCTACTTGTTATAGTATTAATTAATATATTGTTACAAGTTAATTGTAGTATTTTTATATTTAATTGTAATAATTTTTTATTAGATGTTTTTATTTATTTATTTGTTTTTTTATTTTTCTATTATTCACATTTTCTTGGTAATTATTTTTTTTATTTTTAACGATTATTTTTATTTTTATTGTTATTACATTTTTTTAATTTTTATAAATAATAGAAATATAATAGAAATATTTATTGTTATCTATTTTATAAATAATTTAACTTGACATAAAAAAAATAATTTAAACAAGACATCTTATTAATTATATATTTTAATCAAAATTTTAATTAAAAATATATAAATTATAACAGATTGATGATCCTTAATTTAATTTATATTTTGTAAATAATTTAATTTTATTTTAATATTAAAAAATAATTTAAGGGAAATATTTTGTTAGCACTATTTTTTAAATTAGAAATATCTGTGTTGCAATAGTTTAGTATTTTTAAATGTAAATATTTTAAATAAAAAGTGATCTTCCAATATTAAAATTAATTAATTTATTATTATTTTTTTAGAAAACTATATTTTTTGAGTTCCTAATTATACTAAAAGTAGTGAAAACAAATCGCCAAAATAAAATTATTATTTTTATTTATAACAATTAATCCTCACTTCAATTTATACATTAATTTAGTAAATTATCTATTTATTAATTATATAATTTATTTATTTACATATTTATTTAAAAAAAATGTTTATTTATATTTTTTTAAAAAGTAAAATAAATAATTTTAAAATTATTATGAATTTGCAAATTGATTGAAGGTAAACCCTTCTAGGATTAATATATTAGGATGGAGATTAAGTTTTTATCCTATGGGTAAATCAATTCCAAACCAATGTTGTTTTTTAAAGATCATTTTTAATTTTATAAAATAAAATATTTTTAATTTTTACTAATTTAAATAAAACCGATGGAGATTCCATTTTTTCCTTCCAAAATTAATTTTTTTAATTTTTTTTTCACCTTTCATTACAATTTAGATCGTTATAGCTAGTGACTTTGCTGAAGATAATTAAAGAGCCAGAGCTATTATAGTTAATTGTGTAATAATTTTTTTTATTTATTTAACTCATTTTAAAAATGTTTTTTGCATTAATAATTTTATAATGTATAGTTTTGTAAATAGATTCACTTTCATTTTTTATTTAATGTTTTGATGGTTAGATGAATAATAAACACAATACTCTATATTTTATGGACTGTTATAGATTTAAGATCGTTTCTATTTTTAAGATAATTTTTTGTTGATTTTTATACTTCCTTCACACACTATACATTCACTTATCAAACACTTCGAGTCAAACACTATAATTGGTTGAGTGAAACGAGATAGGTAAGAGGTTTAATAGTAATAGTCATTTTTTATATACATCCTATTTGATTGTTACAATACCACATTTAGAGCGTGATATATTTTGTAAATGTTTCATATCTAATAGTTCATCTACGGTTGTGATTCATATTCCTAAGTGAGATTTAACTATATAGATAAAAGACCTTTAGAATTGACTGTAACCTTTAGAGAAAGCACTGATTAAAAATGTTATAAACTTATGAAGGCTAAAAAGAAGCATATTTAACCTTTTTTTTCTCTCCCAGAATTTTATATATAGTATGCTACATATACTTGCCTTTGAAATTTTCCTAATTTCTCATGCATATCATACATCTTCAAACATGCTTAGCACTCATACTCGATACATCATTATCATTTCATGCAATCATAACATGTAAAGCAACTTAATAAGTTGTAGTATATCATGCACATTGAGCATCTATCATATACTTATAACATTCTCAATATGTTATTGATATCTCACATATCTCCACGCATCCTTTACATACCATACAACGATTCAAGGCTCTTGGAATGTTAAACAATTGAATAGTGGTCACAAGACTTATGAATAACTAACATGTTGGACAATGACAATCAAGTCTTAGGAATAATTGACATGTTGAACAATGATAATCAAGGATTAGGAACACATGGCCAACCTAGGCCACCTTTATTATTGATTGCAAGAGGTGTTCCACTAACAACATATGGTACTTGATTAATAATGCACACCAACCCCCTTTGTGTTGGTGATGGATACCAAGACGAGGAAGGAGATCAAGGAGGGGGAAGTTATGTCTATGGATGAGAGCATCTCTTTGGGCCTCAAGCTGAGAAAGAAAAGAAAATGGATCAATTATTGCAAAGGCTACAAGAGAAAACACAAGCTTTCAAGGCTTTGGATCTTTATATCCTAATAGAATTACATTAATTATGTCCATCTAGTGGTGTGAATATCACATAAGACTTTAGATTGCCTAACTTTACTAAATATGATGAAACTGTAAATCTATTACAATAAATCTGTTATTCCATTTGAAGGCTTATTGCACGATGATAGTTATTTACTCTAGGGATAAGAGTTTCTTGATAAATTTCTTTCATCAAAGCTTGACTAGCCCAACACTTGAATGATACATTCAATTACATCATTCAAAGATAGGAGGATGGAAGAGCTTAGTTAATCTATTTATGACCCAATATCATTTTAATATTGGTGTGGTTCCTACTAGAAAGCAATTATTTGCTTTGCAGAAAAATATTGATGAAATATTTCAACAATATACTTAAGGTGAACATCAATGATTGCTCAAATGCAACCCCATAGACTATAACAGAAATGTGCTTTTATTTTTTAGAAACATTAGAAAGTACATACATAATAACATGGCAAGAACTACTTATAAGGAATTTATAAATTTGATTGTGGCTAGTAAGAATTAATATGTTGTGAAAGTTGGAAAAATTATTTCCCACAATGGAAAGAGAAACATCACAAAAAAGAATTTTTCTCAAAAAAAAAAAGGAAGGTGATGAAAAATAAATCACATCCAAATTTTCATTATCCTATTAAACATTATCGCCTTATCCACCCTTTTTTTTTTATCAAATACTACCATCATATCCATTGTTCCCACTAAATCTCTTACCTTATTTTACCTATCAACCCCCATAACTTTTTTTTTCTCCTTAACCAAACATTAACCCACCTTATTATACATCACCTCCTTTTGGCCCGCAATACCAAGTAAATAACATACCAATACCCAAACCTTATACACTCACCCCATAACACAATCAACCTCAAAACCACCCCCCTAATCACCCAAGCCATAATATCCAAAATCATCCACGGTCCAACTTCCCACCTTTTCCTAAGCTCTTCATCACCAATGATAAAATCTTACAAAGATTGTATGATGCCCATTTAGTATCAGTTTCAACAATTCGTCCAATGCCACCTTTGATTTCTACTTGGTATAATTCAAATTAAACATGTAAGTATCATATGGTTGTTATTTGTCATTTCATAAAATATTATGAAGCATTTAAAGGAGGAGTGTAAAGGTTGATAGAAAAATTAGATATCTAGTTAGAAAGTTGACCAAGCACCATAACTAATCCTTTCCCACCATTTGAGGATGGTAAATAAAAGATGGAGAGGAGGATGAAGGTTCTTTAATCAAAATGTTGTGGAGATGTTCCATCATCCATGTGCTTGAAGGTGATTAGGTCTCAAATTCTACTATAACCCTATTTGAGATAAATGAAGTATTGGAGAATTGTGTTTTAGTTTGTCTAATGTTTTTAGTAGAAATGTTTGGTTATTTTGGTTGTAGTTGGCTTTGACCATCTTTTTAGGTTAAAATTTTAAATTAAAGTATTGGCATTAATAGATCTCCATGGTTTGTTTTTCATTGCTTATTTTCTTCATTCACTTAATTAATTTTCTCCTCTTTATTCCACCATTCATGGTTTCATGTCTATATCATATCCATCTTTTTGAACATATCTCTAATTTTCTCTACGACATTGGTTTCTAGAGGAACATTATCAACTTCTTTTTCCATTAAAACTATCTCTAGGGTTTATTAAATGATTCTTATGACTCAAGTAAGGATGATGACTATAAATTAAAAAAGGAAATAAAATTCAAGAAAGTCACCAAGATAATGGATATATATTTGAAATATTTGAATATTGATGCTAAGAAAAATGAGGGCTGAGGTGATAATTTGATTTTATTTTAATATTAAATTCTTAAAAATGAGTAATTATATTTTAAAATAAAGTTTATCCGTCTTTGTTTATCCCTTTATGAGAACTATACATACCTTGTTACCTTCTGTGGCTTGAATATTTTCTTTTAATAATTTTGGACAAGGATTATCCTACATTAGAAAGTAGCATGAACTGAAATTTATTTAAAAAAAAAGAAGAAAGAAGGAAGAAATGAAAATAAATATAAAAAAACAAAATAAGAAGAACAAGAAGAAATGAAATGAAACGGCAAAACAAAAATGTTATCTTAATCCATTATTTTTCTTAAAAGATATAAACAAAAATATTTTAATAGAAAATACTAAAAATTCTTAGCTTCTTTTTAACTAATAAACACTTGTTCAATCTATTTATATCTTTTTCTTTAAAATCTTAAACATGGACCATATTACAAGCATAAAAAATTTATTTTAATCAACGAATAATTACTTCATTTTTTATACTATTTAATTTTAAGAGAATATATTCATGTTTTTAAATAAATGGAAATTTTTTTATTAGACTATATACTCACAAATTACAATTTAAAAAAATATATCAAACTAAAAATTTATTAAAAAAAATCTCAACAATTTGAAGGTCAGATATTATTACTCTTAATTTTTCAATATATAAGCTCACACTAATAAAAAAACATGCTTAAACTAAAGTAAATTTTACATTTGGTTAAATCTAATATATATATATATATATATATATATATATATATATATCAATTAAGAGTTAATGATATTACTGTTTAAGAATCAATTTTGAGCAATCAAAGAGACTTAAACTACAACAATTTTTTTTCTCATTTGACTCATTCTCATAAATATATTCATTTAGAGTTAATGATACTATAATTCAAGAATCAATTAATCAATAATAAAAAAATCTTAAACTGAAACAATTTTTTCCTTAAATATCTCATTTGTCTTTCTACATATGTTGTAATCATAATTAATCATTGAAAAAGGTTAACACTACAGAAAAATATTTTTCTTCTATTTTTTGTAACTTCTATTTTATTTCACTCTGTTTATTTCTCTCTCTTAAAGTCATATTTATGTTGAGAAAAGTTAAAGGTAATTTTATTTTATATTTATCTCGTTACTTTTCTCCAACTTGTAATTCGTTAAATATCTTATGTTGTTGTTACACCTATAATTCAATAAGTCATGTTTTCAATTTAAAAGATTAACATAAAACTCATTAAAAAAATTTCAACAATCAACTTAAAACAAATTGCCTAGCACCTGAATTAGATTAAGGATTTCTAGAAAATGGAACAAGAAATGTTTAAACAATATACATTTTCTATGCAAGTGGCATGCTTCAAGGCAAAAAATTAAAATATATGTATTTTAAATATGCCTAAAAATGAAAATTCAAGAACATTCTAGTGAAGATCCAGTTTGATCAATTCAATGTATTTTTAATCAATATTACTGGTTTTATTTTATATTTTGTGAATCACTTTATTCATTGTTCATTTTCATTAGGACACAAATAACGTATTACAGTGCATATTTAATTTTTTGAGTACAAAAAATCTATTGCATTTCATATATAATTTGTAAGGGCATAAAAAAACCTGTTAATTTAATTATTTAATTTTTAAAAAAACAAAAAACTTATTCCATCACATATTTAATTTTTCTAAGATGTAGATGATTCTTTGCATTGCATATTTAATTTCTAATAGCATAAAAAATCTATTATATTTTATATTTAATCTGTGAGGATGCAAACAGTCCATTGCATGCATATTTACTTTATAGCGCACTGATGACCCATTGCATTACATAGTTATTTTTTGATATCTATTTTATTGTATATTTAATTTTTGAGCATAAAGAAGATCCATTTTATATTTAAATTTTTAAGGTATAGATGACTCATTTCATGGCATATTTAATTTATGACAATGGAAATGATTCATTGCATATTTAAATTTTTTAGGATACGTACAACTTATTGTATTGTATATTTAATTTATAAAGACACTGAAAACACATTGCATTTTATATTTAATTTTTAAGGATACAGAAAACTCATTAGTGTATGTTAGTTTTAGAAAGCATAGCAGACTTAATACATTGTATTGGTTTAATATTTGTTTATCTATCTTTCTAATTTTATGTCAATGGTTATGTAACATTTTTTTAGTGTTATTGTAAGTTGGTTTTTTTTATTATAAATATATAATGTTCTTGGTGAATGAATTTTCATTTTTTTTTTGCACAATGCTAGTTCTTAAATGAAGGTAGTTTTATTATTTATTAATTTTTTTTATAACATAAAATTTTTAAATGATTTTTATAATTTAAATTTTTTAGTTAATTATTATAATTCAAAATTTTATAAATAATTTTGTAATGATTAATATTAGTATATTTTTATTAGATATGAGTTATATAATATTTTTTTACTTGATAATTTTTATTTTTATTTTTAACTATTAATTTTAATATTCAACTTAATCAAAGGTAAGATAATTAATTTAAGATTAATTTAGAGATGTTGACATAAAGAAAAAAATTGGATAAAATAATTTAAGAAGAGATATAAAAGATGAAAAGTTGAGGCAACTTTATTTCAGTAAGATTGTAGCTTTATTTGTAGAAGTTTAAGAAAATTTATCCAATAACAAAAGCATGAGATTTAATAATTTTGTAATTTTATTTTATTAAAAAATTAATTAATTTAGTTTTTAATTTTTTAAAATTTGGTCCAATTACCTAACTTCTTAAGATTTGATTCATATCTTAATAAGATAATAATAGGTTTTAATCATAGTTTATTAACATTATAAATTACCATATTTGGTTAGAATTTTAGTTATAATTTTCTTTTAATAGTAATTATTCAAATAAAAATAGTCTAACCATAAGAAATGAAATGATATTAAAATTTTTATTCACTTAAAAAAAGTTTTTTATTATAAAGATTATATATTTTTATAAAATATTATTTTCATAATTTTTTCATAAAGTTTATAAAGTTGTTGATTTAAGTTTATAAAATAATAATATGATAAAACTTTTTTTTTAAAACTTTTTTAGAAACTTATGTTTTTAAAAAATAGAAAAATATGTATATTTTTTTGTTAGATTTGTAAGCACATGTATTTGGGTTAAAGTATTCTTATTTTTTTCTTTTTATAAAAAAGAAAGATGGTAAAAAAAAGGAAGAGGTTTATATATCATTTAATGAGTTATTTATTTAATATAATTTTTAGTTTTTAAAATGTTAAAAATTATGTTCAGTTTTAGTTTTAAATTTTTTATTTTAGTTCTTTAATTTTTATAAATTATTGTGATCATTTTATTATATTATTATATTATAAATTTATAAAATATAAAAAAATATTAATTTACAAATTAATAAATAATTAAATTTTATCAAATAAAAAATTTAAAACTTTAAAATATAATAAAAAATATTATTATTATTATTATTTATACTCCTATTATTTTTAGTACTATTACAGTTATACTGTTGTTTCTGAGTTAATAATAATAGTGTGATAATTATAAACATGGAAGATATAATCAAATAAATTTTATTTTATATATTATTTAATATTTATTTATATAAAATAATATATAAAAATATTATAATATAAATATTTTTATATTATAATATTATAAATTTAATAAAATTTATATATTAAATAAAATCATTCATTTTATTATTAATATATAAAATTAGATAAATAAAAATTAAATTTAAAATAATAAAAATAAAAATTATTATTATCATTATTATGATAATAGTGATAATAATAATTGTTATGATAGTAGTAAATTATTAGTTGTAAAAGTTATAATATAAAAAATATTTTATAATTATTTAATTTTTTATTTTATATATTATTTAATAAATAATATATAAGATAAATAATTTTATATGTTATTATTATAATATATTTTATATTATTTAATATTTATTTTATATAAAATAATATTTATATATATAATATTATATTATAAATATTTATATAATATAAAATTATATTATAATTTTTTAAATTAAATATAATTTTTATATATAAATAATACCATTAATTTTATTATAAATTTATAAAAATTATAAATAAGTTAATAAACAATTAATTTTTTAAATAATAAAAATATAATATTATCATTTAAATAATAATAAATATAGTAATAATTATAAATTTAATGATCATAACGGTAATAATGATTATAATATAATAAAAAATGGTAGTAATAATATAGAAATATAATAAAAAATGGTAGTAATAATATAGATAGTGATTTTGAAGATAATAGTTTTAATGGTAAAGGTACTAATTTTGAGATAGTGATGATGGTGAGAAAAATATTTTGGTAATGGTGATAATATCTATAGTGAGAATGTGTTTTGGTATAGTTGAGAGTATAAATATTTTTAAAATTTTAAAATAATAATAAAAAATTATTTTAAAATTTTAATTAAAACTAAATTTAAAATATACTAAACACTAATTCAAAATTATAATTTTTGAATAAATTTATTTTTATAATTGATGCATTTAAAAGTTTAGAAAATATTATTTTATATATTTTTTAAACAAATATTTTTTTATCATTATTATCATAATTTTTTTGTTAATTTTTATTATTTAGTTAATTTTTTTTATATTTTATTTATTTATTTATTTACTAGTTTTATTATTTATTTTCATATTTTTTCATGTTATTTATCATTGTTAATTGATGATTTTATTTTACTTAGTTTCTATAATTGTTATAATTTTAATTAATAATTTTTTCACTTAGTATGTTTTCATTTGTTATTATTGTTTTATTTATTTTTTTATTTTATATTATTCATAAATTTTATTTATTTATTTATTTATTCTGATACCTAGTATATATATTTCTAGTTATTTTTTTATATTTTGTTTATTTTATTTTTATATATTAATTTTGTTTTTATTGTTATTACAATTATTAATATTTTTCATTTTATTTTACTTAATTATTAGGGTCTAATTATTTCCTTAATTATTATCATTTAATTAGTTTATAATTTATATTATTTTGTTATTTTATTTTTTAAAATATTATGTTTTATTTATTTATTTATATCATATATTATTATTATTTGATGGTTGATTTTATTGATTACTATAATTACTATAAATTATTATTATTATTATTATTTGTATCATCATTATTATTTAATAATATTTTTATTTATTATTAATATTATTATTTTAATTAATATTTTTAATTTTATTAGTTTTATTATCATTAGATCTCTAATTATCTTTATATATTATTTACTTGATTGTTATCATGTTATTTAATATGTTGTTACATGTTATTGTTGTTTTTTTATATTTAATTGTAATCATTTATTTTTCACTTAGATTGTTTTTATTAATTATTATTATTATATTTATTTTTTATTATTCATATTTTTAATTGTTATTTTATTTTTTAGTTGATTTTTTTATTCTATTATCTAGTGCTTAAATATAAGTTTCTAGTTATTTATTTATATTTTTTATTTTTATATTTTATTTATATGTTATTGTTATTATAATAATTACTTTTTATTATTTTATTATCATTATTATTATTTTTGTCATGATTATCATTAATTTTTAATTTTTATAATTTTTAATATTTAAAATAATAAAACTATAAAGTAAAATATATTTAATTTAACTATAATTTTATCTATTTTATAAATATTTAATGTTATATAAAAAGAAATAATTTAGATAAAATATTTTTATTTTCCTACTTTGAACATCTAAGTTGATTGTGATAATTTTTTTAATATTTCTTTTACCTTGTTATTATAATTTATGTCGTTACACTATCATTTAATTATTAATATTTATATGATTAAAATTTAATAATTTTTTACAATAATTATTTAAAATTTATATTTACTGTATAATTTTTTTTATATCTGTATATATTAAAATTAATTTTTTAATAAGTAATTAAGATTAATTTAATGATAAAAAATTAAGAATTAGAATAATTTTATATAAAAATTTTGATTTGCTTCTTATTTTGTATAAAAGAATTCTTTATAAATTAATGCGATGAAATCAACAATTTAAATTAAAATTAGTCATATAAGATTATACAATAATGAACCATGCTGGATGGTGGTTATAAATTTTAATTTATGATTTTAAAATATAATTTAATATTAAATAAGTTTGGTAAAATTAATGCTAAAATTATTTTCATTCTACTTTTAAAATATTTTTTAAAAAAATAAAAAAAAATGGTTTCTAATTTTTGTTATGAAAGCTTTTCTCCGATCTTCTTTTTGTCATTTTTCAAAAGTTCGGTGCTATAACCCAATCACGACGAAATGGAAAAAAGTTCGGTAAGGCTTTTAATTTATTTTAAAATATAAAATTTCCAAAAAAGTTCTTTTAAAAATCTGAAGATTATAAAGAAGAAGATATTAACACCTTGATATCTTACGCTCAAATACATTCGATAATAAATTGATTTAAAATAAATAAATATACAAATAAAAAAAAAGTGGAGATAGATTTGAAAAGAAATTTACTCTAAGACTACTTATGAGTGTGCGCCTACGTATTTTCCCGAAAGGAAATTTAAGTCGACGTAATTTTACAAAGAAATTTGAGAAAAGTTTAGCTCTTTGATTTGAATTTTTTTTTTGTGAAAAGAAATGAGTTTTAGGAAATTTTGATTGACAATAAATTTTAAAAACATAATTTTGATCAAAGTAATTTTTTAGAAAAAATAGATTATTTTTGGAATAAATTTTTGAAGAAAAATTCGTTTTTCATTTTGAAATAAATTTGAAAAGAAACATTTTGAATAATTTTGGAATAAAAAATTTTTATTTTTGAAGGATTTAAAAAAATATTTTTAAATAAAAACTCATATCGTACAGAATTTTAAATAATATAAACTATACGTAAATTTTTATTGTTCTTATAATCTACGAATATAAAAATATATTATTATGTATTTTAAAAATAACATATAAAGCTTGATGTAACAATAGCCATAAATAAATTCTCGAAAAAGTAGAATAGTTGTACATTTGTGTTAGAGATCCGTATGTAATTATTATTAATATGAATATAGTTTATAACTTAAACAGAATAAATTATAAGAAGATAAATGTTTTATTACTTAAATAAACGAAGAGAATGCAATCACAACAATATCAAGATAAGAAACAATGAAGAAAAGATTTTAAGAGCACAAATAACAGCAAAAAATAATTTAATTATAGAAAATCTAATACATTAAATTCGCCTATACAAACACTAATATTTTTCTAATTGTCAATTACTTATATAGTAATATCCAAGAATCATATAATACTAATTTTTCCGCTGTGTCATTACCCCAGACAATCGAGTAAGACAATAATTATGGAAAAGTACAAAATATCACATGGTTGTTAATTCCGTAACGGATTAATTGTAAAGAGATTATAATTGATCCTTCAACACCCAGAAATCCCATTTATAATATAGTTATATTAATTAATTGTAATACAGTTACTGATTAATTAATCAATTATATAACGTTACATAAAAAATGGTTTGTTCCCAACATATCACGTATAGCATTAAGACAAACCCTGAAGAAAAGTCAGTTACGAAACAATATTAGAATTGGGAAATAAATAACTCAATTAATATGATCTACCATAGCTCTTAGTTATGGAAACCGTGGATTTCATTATTAATAGTCATAAAAAACCCAAAACATTAACATAAATTTCAAAAGAATCATGAGTGAGAAAAGGGTCTCTTTTACAAGATAAATCTATTATTAAGGCAGAGGAGCTTGAACTCCTTGAATGTTCCTTGATGATTACTTAAGTTGGATAAACATGTTGCAAGCTTGCATAGCTTTAAGTGGATACCACAACCATGTTAGATATTTATGACATTAAACCTTTGTGATTTGTACAAGCATATAACTTTACACAAATACACAATCATGCTAAATTTAGTACTGTATTGGATAATGGAATACAGTAGAAACAGAGAAATAAAATACAGTAATTAAATATATATTTGTTTTATTGAGATATACATAAATCTTTGTGGTATGAAAAATCAAAATATAGCTTGCGTTGAAATGTCTCTGAAGTCCAATCAAGATATCTTCTACTCTTTTGTCTGGTTTTGCTTTTTTCTTTTCTTATCTTCAAAGTACTTTTTTTTTTTACTTGGCAAATATTAGGTTCGTTTGATAAAATATTGGGAGAAAAAAAAATTGTAGAGGTCAATCCGTACATGTCTGTCTTTCTGCTGCAAAGTTAATATCGCAAGTAAGAGACTTGAAACTTGAAAGCTACGGCTGCACTTGAAAATTGAAATAATATATACCAAAAATAGAAGAGTTTGTTATTATTTTATCCGGAATAATATAAATTGAAGGTTTGATGGTAAAACAATGATGAATTATGAAAAATGATTAATTAGACAAAAATTCATTGTAAGGTAAAAAAGTTAATTCATCATTAATAACATCAGTAATAAAAATGTTACACTATTTTAATATGCACACTTACAAAATCTATTATCATGTAAGTATAATTAATTTCATTTTTTTATATATTTATTCTCTAGTTTTGAACATTAGGTATTGATGTATAATAGTGTGTGAGTTGGTAGCACAATATTGACAAAATAACATGACATATAGCATGACGTGGAGGATGTAGTTTTATAATGTGGCTGCATCGGAGTTGGATGTGGCGTAGATGGGGAAAAGGAGACTTTTTGTTTGAGTTAGGTGTGTCTCTTTGTGGTAGTTGGTGAGCCACTCGCTAGTTACATAATCAATATTTTAAATTTAATTTTAACCATTAGAATTGATTTAATTGTTACCAGTGAAGAATAAAATAGTTTTATATCATATTCTGATTTTTTAAATTAAAAAAAAAAAAAACAATTTTGAACTGGTCTTTGACACTTACTTCCCTTATTCAATCTCCACATTAATTGGTGTTTACTTACCATTATTCTTCTTTAATATTCTTTTATTGCTTTCAATTGCTTTCATATTTACTCTTAAAACACACCCACAAGGCCACGACTCAAATATTTATTTGGCACCGGTTAAATAAACCAGGTCATAGTCATAAGCGTCGAACCCTCACAAACTTGTGTGTCTTGTAGAGAGATTTTTCAGAAGTAACCATTATTTTTTATAAAGTTTGTCAAAAAATTATCAACATTTATTTACTAAAATAAATTAAACCAAAGTCTCTTCTTGTTTTATACGTTGTGCACACCAATTCAGAATAGACTTTACTTTTTGTACAAGAAATTTATATAGTTAAACTTCAATTAAAAATTATGGTACATATGATTTTCAAAATAATTATTATAATAATTTATAATAATTTTTATTAATATAATAATTTATAATTCAATAAACATATAAAAATATTTATATTATGAATGCATTCTAATTAAATTATTAAGAATAAATTGGTACAAGTTTAGATTTGGATAAAATATTATAATACTCAATTCTATAGTTATTTTTAAAGAATAAAATAAAATATCCATACACATTTCATAGATAGAATAAGTAAAATAACATAAAACAAATACTTAAATTACAATACAACTTTTTGTTGTTTGATAATTAATGTGGAATACAAATAATTGTGTATGTTGATCACTATAATATTTGTTTCTAATATTTATTCCTCTTTTTAAAACTATATTTTGGTGTAACAATTTTAAACTGTGCTTATCACTTTAAGATAGAATATAAGTAAAGTAATATATAATAAATATATAGATCATATCACAATTTTTTTTTCATTGTTTGTTAATCAACGAACAAATTTCATATAATATTTTTTATAATATTTTTTATACTATACAATATTTATTTCAAACTGAAAAATATAAAAAATGACTATATATATTATGATACTACATCATAAATAATTATATATTGTATACAGCTAACATAATTTTATAATATAATATTATTAATAAAATATAACATATATGTATGTATAATATATATATATATATTAAAAAATATTTTTTTATAAATATTTTTAGATAATTATATAAATTAATATAAAATTTATTAAATCAACATAAAATATATTAAATTGTAACAGATAATTTTTAATAAATATAGATTTGACAAAAAAATTAATAAAAATTAAAATTATCATTATATTTTTTAAAATTATCATTAAAGTAAGTGGATAAATATATTTAGGATGTCTTTTATTATGATCGTAATATTTTTTATCACTAATAAAGAATGAATAATAAAAAATTTTAAAATCTATAATAAATTTTTTATATTATAATTTTTTTAGAAAAAATTCTTTATATTGTGCTCCTCCGTGCTTGTCATTCATGTAAATAAAACTTACACATATAAATAATAATATACATCTATTTATATCTTGATATAAATTAATAAATTTATTTTATTTTTTTAAAATTTATCAGTTATTTTTTAAAGATTTGAAAGTAAATAATATTTTAGATTTCATTAAAATTAGATGATAGATGGATAAAAAAAAATAACAACTTTTTTTTATCTATTTTATTGTTGATTTAATAATTCTACAAGGTGTTTAAAGGAAAAAAAATGATTAGCATTGTTTAAACAACTTTAAAAATTAAAATATGTAAAAAAATTCTTAACTTTTACTCTGAAGCAACATTTTATGCTCAATTGTTATAATTTAAAATAAGAAAAAAATTACTTTTTTAAAAATATAACTTTTATATAACTTTTTGACAATACTTTTAATACTTATATAATGCCAGTTTGACTTGTAAATTAATGGTGTTTGAGTAAAAATAAATAAATGAATAAATAGTATTATTCATATGGAAAAAAATATCACTGTTTCAAAAATCACAATAGTTAATTTATTGTCTAGGCTCATCAAATTAAAACAACTTACTCACATTCATTTTCTTTGTTCCATTCTCCACCCAACTCTCCTGAAATGCCACACCATTTTTTCTATTTTTAGAATAAAAAATCTTTTCATTTTTTCATTTTTTTTTATTTTTTCTCTTTCACATACTGAATTTCACAATCTATGAAGCAGCTAAGGAACTAAGTTATTTCTAGCTACAAAGGTATTGTGGTGCATTTAGGATATAGAGAAAGATTATGTAATATGTAATATAATAAAAATATTATTAAAATATATAATAACTCAAATTATTTTTAGCTTGGTTATATATGTGATAAAAAAAAATTGCAATATTCAATGTGTACAGGAATGTATGCAAAATCGATTTCCACATAACTATAGGGTACACAAACAAGCTACTCAAGCCCGTGGACTAGTAGTATTGGTTAACAGAGACATGTTACTTGGACCATTCAATAGGATTTATGTATATTTCTAAATTTTTAAGTTTTCTTTTTACATAATTTTGATTATTTTAATTTTAAATTTAGTAAATTTACCTTTTATATTGATTTTTATCTAAAATTTTATAAATCTCTTATTTTTAATTTAAATATTTATAAATTAATTAATTAATTAAATTAAATTTTATCAAATTTTTGTAAAATTTTTTACTAATAAATTTTAAATTTATTTATGTTTAAATACATTACAAAATCCATAAAAAGTTGGTAAAAAAAATTATTTAAGGGTACAATTTTCAAAAAATAAAAAAAATTATTAAACTTTATAAATAAATGAATCAAAATTATAGGTAATTCAAATTAGAGGAAAAATTTCTTATTAAAATTAACAAAGGTTAATTATAAATGAAATATTTTTATTTTAAAGTTAATAAATTTTTAATTATTTTTTAATATAAAGTCAGCCATATCATCCTTCCAAAAATTTTAAACCTTCAGTCTCTATTTTTAAAACTAAGTAAATTTGGTTTTATTCTATCTTTTTTCGTAAATCCTATAAATTACTAATTTTTTTATATCTAAATATTTTAGGGATTAATGAACTTCGGATATATATATATATATATATATATATATATATGACATAATCATAAAATATTATATTTAAATATTTACTAAAGGTTTAATATAATTTGAAATATTTTTTATAAAAAGTGAGATTAGGAAATTTAAATATATTAAAATTATTTTTTTATCTTAGATAAATTTATATATTTCGATTTATGAATCTTAACTAATAGAATATTTTGATTAATTTATTTATATTCAATTTTAAAAATATTTTTGAATAGAAAATAAGAATTCCATGATTTTAATAAAAAAACAAATGTGTTTAAAAACGTAAAAGTGAATTCTTTTATTTTAAAAGCATTTTCTAAAACAAATTTCAAAATTTTTTTCAAAATAAAATAAAATTAAAGAATAAAATTTGTTATAAAATTATCAAAAAATAAAAAAAATAGAATAGATGTTAAAAAATTGTTAGACATGTTTATGTTTTTAGGTTTTAAAAGATAAATTTTGAAAGCGATTTTTAAATTTTAGAGTAGGAGAATTTTGTTAACCAAGTCTTTACCTTTTCAAATTTTTTAAAATATAAATTAACAAGACTTTTATAAGCTCAAAAATTATAAAATAAAAACTCGCACCATATAAACTAAAAGGTTTAAAAGTAAAATCAAATTATTAATATATTAAATAATAAACATGTACGAGAACGACAACTAGAAAAATACACACCTGTTCTCATCTTTATAAATTTTACAAATAAATACGTTTATTAAAATCTGGATCTCTTAATTGAATAAATAATTCCTTTCTCATCATAAATATATTGTATAGGGTTTCAGTCAAGATTTCTTTTAAGAACTAGTTTAGGATTTGTTTTAAAGTTAGAAAATAAATCTTAATACTTTCAATGCAAAATGGATATTTTAATTTGTATAGATAATATATTAAATTAATATCTTACAATAAATAGTTTACTTATTTTTTAAACTACTTTTATATCAATAACCGTTCCTATTACTTTAATAAAGTAGCAGTATGATAATTTAACGCAAAATATATTTTATTAGTAATATTATATTATGGAAAATTTTATAATATTTTCATATTAAAAAGATACTCGTATTCATTTTATATGAACTGTATATAATAATTTTTTTCTTTATAATATTTATCTCATGAATAATACGAAATTTATAGTATAATTTATTATTTATAATTTCAATATTTATTAATTTATAGATGATATTTATGATTATTTTATAGTTATAATTTTTATAATATTTAATAATTAAAGTTTATGACCTACAATTATATTAAATATATTTTATTTATATTTATTAAGATTTTATTTTTTCTTAAAAACATATTAATATATTTCATAATATACCTCAGTTAGTTAAAAATAAAAAATTTTAAACTAACCAATTTGTTAAAATATTTTAGTTCTCTTTTATAAAATAACCTTTTATAGTTAATATTTTTAAATAATTATTAATATATTTTAAAAAATTACTTTAAATTATTTCTAAATGTTTTCAAACTCCTAATAAAAATATTTTTATTTTTAATATATTTCATAATCTCATATTTTAATTACTTATTTATTTTTAAAGTTTAAATTATCTAATTTTCATAATAATATTATTAATTTTGATATATTTATTTTTTATTATTTTAAATTACTATTTTAATATATGTATTTATTTTAATTATTATATTATTTATATTTAAAATAAAATATAAAGTTTTGATAAAAATAACATATAAAAATTACTTTTAAAATTTATTTATATAAAAAATAAAATAATTATTTTCTTTAAAAAATTTATTTTACTAAATTTTAATATATTTCCTATTTAAAAGAAAAAATATATTACACCTATCAAATTTTAGTTCATGAATTAATTATATTTTTATTTATTATATTATATTTATTAATTTATTTAACAGTTACTCTTAGCAAACACTTTTAAGTTAATTATTAATTTAGTAGCTTTGAGCTTTTAACTTGTATACAAAATTATGTGTTTCAAATTTTATCCAGTAAACGCATTTGTTATTATAAACAAAATATTTTAAATTCATAATATCATTTTTATAAAAATTATTTCAACTATTAAATTTTTACTTTTGAGTTTATTAAAAAACATTTTTATTTAAAATTAGTTTAAAATAAAAATAAATAGATAAAATAAAAAGAAAAAATTTAAAGATAAAAGAGAATAATACAAATTTAATTATAAAAAAATATAAAATTTTATTTTTCTTATAATTTTATCTAATTTTACTCCTATTTCACTATAAATGATTAAAATTAATTATTAATTATTTTTTTTAATTTTATTATTACTGATAATGCAATAATAATAGTTTTATTTTTATGTTATGATCTCTATTGATAATTTAAAATATATAATTAAAAAAAATATAAAATAATAAAATTTATTAATTTAATAAATAATTATAAATTGAGGATTTCAATTTATATTCCAAAATTCTTAAACTCAACTTATCTTATAATTCTGTTAACCAAACAGTGATACGACCATTTATCTTTCGATTAACATAAAAATTAACAAAAATAATTTATTTTTATTAATTAATTAAACATAATAAAACAAACATAAATAAATATAAATATATAATCATTTATAAAATAAAAAAGGTTTTAAAGGGTTATATTATAAATTTTATCAAAATCTTATAATTTAAAAATTAATTACGTAATAGATAAAAATATACAATAATATACTAATTCAATAAAATAATTCATAATTTTAATTCTAAAAAATTGAAAAAATGTAATAATGACAATGTTGACAATAAAATGCTACAAATTGAGTTGGGAAAGAGTTCTTGCCTCTAAAATCTTATATAAATGTCTTTAAGAATTATTTCCTTTAAGACAAAGCTTCCTTTTATATGCTTAAGTTAGAAATTTTCTATCGCGAACTTGGTTAATCTAAATCGTCTTTTACATCGTTAGAGTTGTTATAGGTCATTTTGTGTGTCATTAGGATTGACCTAGGTCATCTTCTACACCATCTATATTGGTACGGTAATGCTTAGATCTTCACCACCATATAAAAAATCTATGGATATAGTAAGGGTGTATTTGAAGTCCAATACAACCATGTTGGCTTCTAGGATATTTTTGC
The DNA here is from genome assembly GCA_037954105.1 of Canavalia gladiata. Classification (NCBI taxonomy): domain Eukaryota; kingdom Viridiplantae; phylum Streptophyta; class Magnoliopsida; order Fabales; family Fabaceae; genus Canavalia; species Canavalia gladiata. The sequence continues at coordinate 40,876,986 of CM075664.1, read as the reverse complement.
CATTCCTTTAATTATTTATCCTTTCTTATGCACTTTTTGTCCTTTCTAACATAATTTGAATTTTCTATTTGTGTGATCATTCATGAAATAAATAAAAAAAATTAGATAAAATTATAACCAAATTGATATTAATTATATTATAATTATAACTAATTTTTGACATATAAATCAATAGAATGATGTTTTATTCATTATTTTTTTCTTTTAAATTTTATCTCTTAATTACCATCTAATTTTTCAATTTTCAGTTAATATATTTACTAATTTTTTCAAAAATATTAATAATAAAAAATTTAAATAGAAAAAATTGGATTGAATTAATTTTGTTGACCTTTTTAAATATTTCAAAAACCTTAACAAATAATTTTAAAAATAAAAATATCTTTAAATAGATAAGCACACGTAAGTGTGCAAAATATTTTTGTAACAATAATTTGTAAATAAAACTTAATTCAACTAACTCTTTAACAATAAACATTATATAAAATTAAAAAAATAAATAACAAATATCATATAAATTAATCATTACATATTAAGAATTATATACCGTCTCTTATTTTCTTTTAAAAATTTTATTATTTGATATTATAAGAGCTCTACTTATTCAAATATTTTTTAATATAAATTTTTCTAAATTTAATCATTAAGTATTTTTTTATAATTCTTTTTAGACTTTTGTAACGGTAATTATAACGAAATGATGAACTTGTTTAAAATTTAAAAAGAAGAATATTGATTTAGAGTTACCACCAAATTTTATTTTTAAAGGAAAATTTTTTGGAAAAATTCTAACTTAAGAAAGGGTTTCAGGTTTGGGAGTCGATTATGAGTAGGGAAGGTATTGAATGTGTGATTTTGATATTTGAAAATTGTTTGATCCCATAAATAGGTTTGTGGAAAATAGTATGATATGATTTGATCATGCACCTACGTATTTCCTGGTGGCTAGTGTAATAAAAAATCCAAGGTTACGTAGTTCTGGTGAGGAGTTGATCTTCAACGACACTTGAAAATATAAGATTTATACTGAATTGGTAAATAGTTGAAAGAACTTGGAACATTTTTTAAGACAGTTCCTTATTCACATATGCACAGATTTTGAGACAAACAAAAGTTGTACTAAGACTCATATGACTTTTTAAATATTGAAAGATAAGGTATGCTATACGTTCAAATTCAGAGCTTATAGTGTGAAACTTAAGATCTTAAAGAAAATCTCTGAACATATTTTGAAATTTGATCTTGAAGGTGATAGAAAAATGATACAGTACTTAAATGTTTTCCTGGATCTACATATGCATAGAGTCAGATGTAAACGAAAGTTACACTAAGACTCATATAACTCTCTAACTATTGAAAGGCAGGGTATGTTACACGTTCAAATTCAGAGCTCATTGCGTGAGATTTAGAATTTTTAAAAAATCTCTGAAAATATTTTGCAATTTAACTTTGAAGGTGATAGGAAAATGATAAAGTATTTAAATGCTTTTCCAAATTCACATATGCAAAGCGTTTGAGACAAATAAAGGTTGTACTGAGACTAATATGACTCTCCAAATATTGAAATACAGGTATGTTGCACGTTCAAATTCAGAGCTCACACCGTAAAATCTAGAATTAAAAAAAAAATCTGAACATATTGAGATTTAATTTTAATTGAAAATTTTGATATAATGATATTTAAATATTTTTTTAAATTCACATATGCTCAAAGTTTGAGACAGTAGGTATGCTACACTTTTTTAAAACTCGTTGCATGAGATTTAGAAATGTTAAAGATTTATTAAAAAAAACAACAATAATAAGTCTAAAGTAATAAACAAATATAAAGAGGATAGAATAATAAAAATCAAAATAAATAATAATAATAATAAAAATTTAAACTAAAATATGAAGAGAGTAAGGTAATAAACGATAACATGAAAATACTAATAAAAACAAAGTTAATTATTTTTATCAGGATAAAATTCCAAAGTGATCTGAAAGCTTCCTCTTGACATAAGAAGTGTACAAGTTTACACATTTACTCTTTTGCGTACTTCCAAACTTAGAACTATTTTTTTTATATCTTTCATTTTTCTTTCTTCCCTCAGAATTGTGAAGGAGATCTTCTTATATATGAAGATAAGGGATTGAAAAAGTTCTTTCTTTTCAATGTGAAACTTCTCTTGCATAAGAGGACGAGAGATTGAAATTTTTTTTTACTTTTCAACTTAGAACTTCTATTTTACATACAAAAATTAGAGAGAGTAAAAATCTCATTCTTTTTATGTGGAACTTCTCTTACTCTTATTTTACTTTTCTTTTTATATATTAATATTTTAAATAAAATTAAATATTTACATAAAGTAATTCATTTTAAATTATGAAAGATAAAAATATTAAAATATTTACAAAATAAAAATTTCAAAAACAAAAATAGCAGGTAAGTATGAAGAAAAAGTTTAACTTATGGATAAATTTAGTAAGTTTTTTATTTATAAGTTCTTAAATATTGTGTCTCAAGTAGAACTTGTGGTATAAATTTTTAATTAATACTTGACAGAATTGGTACATGTTCTTGATCTTCTTTATTTATAATATTTTTTCAATTATGTGTCTTATTTTCCTTTCCATGCCAATACATTTCATTTCATTTTAACAATAGGTATTGGAAATGTAAAAGTGGTCTTACCTTTGTATTTGTAGTCGTAGAGGGAACTTGCTTCTAAAAGTGTGCATGACTCGTCAAACAGTCCATAAAATGCTTGAAGAATTCACATGACGCTTCTGTACGGTACGCTTTGGTCAACCTCTTCTTGCTTGAGGAAGCCTTGATCATAAGATGCCTTACATGTGAAAGCTATACAAAATTTTTCAGAATTTATATATATAAAAAAAACTTGTTAACGAATAGGACAATTCATTAAATCTAAATACTTTAACAACATCGTAAAAAGTTAGATTACCAATTTTTTTTGGCTCTAACAGTTTTATTAGTATGTAATTTTAAGATGATTTATTATTTATTATTTTTTGGGATTTTTTCTTGTCAAATTTTTATTTTTTTTAACTATAAAAGAAGTTATTCAATTATTATTTAAAAGTAGAAAATATTTTCTCATTACATATCATGCATGTTAAGGTTTGTTTGGTCAATTATAAGCTGCCATGTCTAATCAAATTTGCTGTCAGATATATTGGTAGCTTGCACGTGCGCGAACTACTTTTTTAGTCGTAAGACGTCTGCATATCTAACGGTCTGAGTTTGATTAACTTTTGTACAAGGAACCGGACGATTTGATTAATTTAGTTGTACTCAGATTCATGGCAAAAAAAAAAAGCAATAACGCCGTTATATTTAACAGATCTATTTCTTTCTTTTCTTTTTCTGGGTCAATGGGTTTCGTATGATTATTATTATTCATTTTTTTATTTACCGTCATTTGATTGTTCTTTTTAATTCATTCATCTGCTTACAACCAACACTTTGTCCACTTGCCTATTAAATTTTCATATGGAATAACATAATTTATATTATATTTCACAAAATCATTAATTCTAGGTTGAAATTAATAAGATTAGATATGTTTAATTTTGTCAAGCTTAAACGATTCTTATTAAATATATTGTTATTAAGAATTGCTCATAATTCTATAGTATTGATTTTTGTATATGAATCTTTTTTAAAGAAAGTATTCTATATGATCTTATACTTCAATGGATAAGTCTATTCTTAACGCTGGTATATGCACACTTATATGTCTATTCAACACAATTACATAGCGACTATATATTATGGAATAAAGTTTGTTTTCCTCATTCGAATTTCTTACATCTGAATTAGACTAGTATAATGGCTGTGTCATATTCGTTTTTCTCAAGTGATATAACCAAACAATTAGGTAAAATTGTGCTAGAGAAACTATATTTAGGATTAGTATTAGGAAGTTTAGGTATGTAAGATTTGTGTTGAGTATGATTATGAGATATATTTAATAAGGTTGAGAGTACACCAATGAGAACTTAAAATGTTTGTGCACACTCCATGATGAAGAGAGCCCTAACCCTATTATTTTATAAATTTAAAATTTTCAATGTTATGTTAAGATATTTGTAAAAAAATTATATTTATACTACAAAATGAATAACGATTTATACAACGAGAAAAATAAAAAAAAATACAATACGATAAAAAAAAAACAAGTTGAATGAATTGTAATAAAATAAATTAATATTATTATTTATATGGGATATGTTTTATTACATTAAATATCAACTTATATTAATTTACTTATTATTATTTTTATTCATCATTATACTAGTTTTAATATAAGATTATTGTAAAAACAACATTTTTTTAGAAATAACTTCTCATGATAACATAAATTTACACCTTAAAAGATTGAGAAATGCTACAATTTATATAATGTTTTGATGAATTTATTGTGTTATATTTACTTGCTATGCATTGCCTAATTTTAAGAATCTTAATTATTATTTATAAAAATATTAATAAATAATAATTTTTAAGTATTAAAATAAATTTTATTTATATAATTTATGTAACAAATTTAAATTATATATATATATATTTAAAGATATGTTTTAAGGTTATAATAAGAAGATATGATAAGATAATTCTTTTTATCCTATTTTATTTAGGATATGATAAATTTATTTTTTATTTAATGTAATTTTTATTTTAAAAAAATTTGATACAATATAAAAAATATAAAGATCGAACTTTCTATAACATCATGTTAAACTATTTTAATCATTAATCTTTTATTATTAAATCAATATTAATAATTTATTTTAAAAAAATTAAGTTAAAAAATAATAAAACAGGTTAGATATTTATTTTTATTTATTATCATAATAATAATATTATTATTAATATTAACAGTAATATTAATAATAAGATTAAAATATTAATAAAAATATTAATATTAACAATAATAATAATAATACAAATAATATTATTATTATTAATAATAAAATCTATAATGATAATAATATATTAATAATAATAATAATAATATTTAATTTTAATAATAAAAATTATTATTATAATATAATTTATATCATGTTTTATTATTATTTAACTCATTCTACCATAGAATAAGATAATATAAAATTATTTAATTTGTTATTATAATATTTAATAAACATAGAATTAGGAAGATAAAAAATTTATTAGCAAATTAGTCTTCATTATTTACGTTTTGTAAAATTTTTAAAAAATTTCTATTAATTTTTACTTTATTGTTTCATCATACAAATTTTGGATTCGATCCATAGATCCATTTATTGTTAATAGAGTATTGATTTAGTATATTAAATTTTATTAAAATATAATATAATTTTAAAACAATAATATTTTACAATTTAGAACAATTTTAGATGTTTAATAATATAATATAACATCGTTTTGGTGGATTTTTTTCTTTTTTAAATTTTTTTATTTTTTTAAAAATTTCTAATTATTCATTTTATTTTGGAATAACTTGATTAAAAGAGTTGTGAAAACTTCGAGCATGGACCAATAATATTTAAGATTAACTAGATAGAATATAAAATATTCAAATGAATTAAAATAAATTAGTGTTGATATTTGGATTTTTCTTCCTAATTTTTAATTAAATTGATATATTATCTTTTTGTAAATACTAATTTCATTTTATACTAAATTAAAAAATAAGATCTAACAAAACGATATTTTATTACATTATTAGACTTTGAAAATTGTTCTATATTATAAATTTTTGTTGAAAACTTTATCATATGTTAATTAATATTTAATGTAGCAAATCAGTATTGCTAAAATAAATTCTAAAACTGATTTGTATCACGGAATAATAAATAAAAGATTAATAAAAATAATTTTTTTAATAAGCTTATTTGCAAAACATAAATGAAGGATAAATTTAATAATAAACTTTAAAATAAATTTTATTCATTTCAATCATACTATTTCAATCTTATGCTAATATCCTATACTATTTTATTTATCAAACAGGTTATAAATATTTGTATTGATAAATAATATTTTATAATATTTAATGTATTGATCGTAAATATTATTAGTTCTATATTAACAAAATTATTTGTTAATATATTAATTATATTATACTGTTAATATAAACTCATAATATCAAAATGAATAATTTAATTTTTGTTAAAAATATTAAACTAATAAACTCATAATATTTAAAAAATATTCTAATGGAGACTAACCTAAAATTAAATCTTTAAATGAATTTCTTTAGTATATCTTTAATATGAAACGTATTTTAATTGTCCATTAGTTGAAACGTTAAATTTTTGTTGGGTTCTCCAAATTTGACACTGAAAACAATATTTGCACGTTCTTGTAGCGTTGTTGGGGTCCATAATATTCTTTTTACTCTCTGACTGCATATTGTTTAGTCATTGATTTATTTTCGGTGCTAATTAATAAATATCGTGTTTCATAAAATATGGTTAATTGTTTTTTTATTGATACTGCATTGTGACTATGAACAAGTTCTTCTTGAAATTGATGGAACCCAATAATACACTTATTCCGTTAATTTGTTTTTGCTATAATTTCTAGTAATTTGTTAAAGATTAATGTTATATCCTTAAAGAATTCAACGTCCTCTACTAATTATAGTATAGAATTTTTTAGGTTGAATATATTTTTAATTTATTTAAAATTTTAATATTTTAATTTAATTCTTTTATTTTAAAACGGTTGATTTATTTTTTTTAAATAGATTTTGTTTAGATCTTTACAGTATCAAATGTTAATACATCATATGTTAGATATTGGTTAATTTAGATACTAAAAGCAGCATATTTTAAAAATAAAGAACCAAATTTTATTGTTAAAAAAATTAAAACTAAAATTTTAAAAAAATAAAAAACATATTTAAATTTTTTATACCGACAAGAGTTTAGAAAGAGAGGGGAGGAAAGGAGGTTCCATCTCATTTTACGGTAGAAAAAGTTTATAAACTCGAAAAAAATAAACTTATGAATAGTAAATTTACCCTTATAAAACAGAGTTTAAACATGTAACATGTTAAATGTGATATTTTTATTCCACTCAACCAATTCTACATGATTGTATAGAACTCGTATTATTACTTCTACTATGCACGGATAATTAATGCATTAAAAAGTTAATAATTAAACTTTTAGTTGTTTCATTTTTAAGAACAGATTTTAACTGTTTCCATTTTTAGTTAAATAATAATCAAAAACTACAAAAAAAATTATATCTTAAAAGGTAAATAATGTATTCTGGTAAAAAAAAATCAAATTCCTATAAAAAAAAATATTATTTTGAACTTGAATTTTTAGTTATGCCATCTATCACCTTATTTGTATCTTTAAAAATACAAAAGATATCAACGTTCTAATTTTTGTAAAAATTTGTTAATAATCTCCTTAGTGAATATTGAATGAACTTTAAAGCTAATATGTACTTTTGAACAAATAATAAGAATTTAATAAATGATAATTTTTTATTAAAAACATAAAATTTAATATTATGATACATTGGGTTCTAAAATTTCCAATAAAAATATATAGATTCTTATTATTATGTATTTTTGAACACATTAAAAAATAAACTTTAATATAATATTTTGATTATTTAATATGTGTATTTTATTATTGATTATAGAATATTAACATCATAATATTTTATGATTTGAATATGTTTTTTATTTAAAAATGATATTTTTTAATATTAGTATCTTTAAACTTTTTCATTTTTCATTTTTATATTTAGTAAAAAATAATGGGCTTTTATTTCTTCAGCAAATATCATTGTTGGGGACGTTAATTCAACGAACCAATAATTCATCTTGCATGAATTCCTGGAACCCAAAATCAGGTGATGACTAAAGGTGAACACAAGTCAAGATAACATATGTCTGTTTATTTTGGGACTCTAACCAAGTTTGTTGGAAGGAAATTTTTTTTGGCTTTGTGCAGAAGACGAAGAGCATCAGAAAAGTCAAATTCTTCCTGTGAAACTTCTAAACAAACAGGCTCTATAATTGTACCATTGTTCTAAAGGAAGTATAATATTAATAATAATTACTTAACTCTAATCACTTTATAATTGACATTCTTCATTCAAAATTGAAAGAAATTTAGAGGTGAAGCCGCACGTGTTTGGTATTCGTCATTCAATTATGGGATGAGGACTAATAAGATGAGAATTAATGTACAAGTGTTTTTTTTTTTTTTCCTTTTAAAAAAAGTGCAGGGGTGACATCAAAACTAAGAATAACTGTAGAGTTGGTTAAATGTAAAAAAAAAAAACTGTAGATTTAGTTAAATTAAGACTAATGCCATTGAAATTCCAATAGACAAAATAATACAGAACTAATCTATTTGTATGAACCTAAATTGTCATAATGGCATTATGCATTTTGTAGATTTAAATAAAGTTTTATTTTTTGTGCTAAAACGTGGCAAGTAAAATATTTGTTACAGAAACTTTTAAAATATTTTATATATTTTTTACTTTATCTGTTTATACAGAATTTTAAAAATGATATTATTTTTTCATTTTTTATAAACTATTCATATAAAATAAGTAAAATAATTAAATATATAAGAAAGGATGGATCAAGAATTTTATTAAATAATTTTAAGACAACAGCTAATATTTTTAATTTATATAATTTCTTCGGTGACTACTAACTAGAAAGATAAAAAAAAAATGTAAAGTATTATATTACTAACTTGTATGGTACTTAGCTATAAATTGTTTGACTAATTGTAGTTGGGTGATTAGGGAGGAGCATTGAATATTTGGAGTGTGTATAAAGAAAATTTCAATGTGTAGCGACTTTGTGCAGTGGGCCACTGCACTACCGGTGGCTGCCAAACCCTAAAAAAGAAAGTAGTAAGCAGGAATATTCAACAATGGCCGAATAGTTAATGATTTGTTTTGATTTTGGGAAGAAAGGTAGGTGAAAGGAAAAATAATAAATTTTGAATTAAAAAATATATAAATAATTTTTTATTTTTAAAAATAATATTTTATTTTTCCAACTAAATAACAAAAACTGCATATTTATCAATGTATTCATTTTTATAAAAACTCTTAAATTTAACTCTCATCACTTCTCGCATTGACACTTTAATATTATAAATATTGTCGGGCGCACAATTATGTTATTTTAGTTTAGAAAAAGTTACAAAATGTCTTCAAGACGAGTATTTGTTGCTACTCATAGATTTATTGTTACTTCTGTTTAATTATTTTTAATTTTTTTAATAGAACTAGTAATAAAATTATTTAAAGAAAACCTACTTGAATGGAAGTGCTAATAAATACCAAAGACTAACAACAATCAATATTATCTTTAAGATATGACAAACTCTAATATTACGATACTGATTTAAAATTAAAAGTATAATCCATTTTATTAAATAGTATAATGATATTTTTTAAATTTTAAAATATTTTAATAAATAAATTTTATTTATTTATTTTTAATTAGTACTTTTAAAACACTAATTAACAGGTTTAAATATTTGTTAAAAACTATAAATAACTTTTTATAAAAATGTCATTAATAATTATTTTGTAATTTTATTATAATTTACAATAAAAATTTATTTATTCACTTTTTAGCTAATATTGTTAATCCATTAACGATTAATTACACCATTTTAATTTTTCTACACTAGTTGTATATGAATAATCATGAATGCTAAGCAGTATTTTTTTTAGTTTAGATTATTATATCTGTTATTAAAAATAATTTTTCTTGAGTTAGAGAGAATTATTATAAAAATAAACTATATTTTTAACATAACTATATATATATATATATATATATATATTGAATATTTTTTTTATTAAATTAGATAATGTTTGCTAATTACTTCATATGTTTAGTGATGTTAAAGGGTATTTTTAACACATTAGTTAAAAAATAAAATATTTATTATACTAAAAACATAAAAATTGTGTGAAATTTATTTTAAGAAAAATATTTCAAAAAAGATATCAATTATTTTTTTAAGAAACTGTAGATAATGTTGTAAGACACTTGATAAGAAACTATAGATCAAACCTCACTTAAATAATCCTATAGATGTTTGAACATGTCATTGAAAAAAAAAAATGTCTCTACCATGCATCCCTTAAATAATCCTTTTTTTCTTTTGTGGAACTGAGAAACCTAACTAGCAAACCCTCGAATATATCAAACTGTGGGAATATTTATCAATTATAATATTATATTCTCGATGTTCTCTTAATATATTGAAAAAGGAATGAGAGATTTTGGATTGGAACACATATCACGCAAAATGGCATTGAACTCCTTTTGACAGAGTCAGATTATGCAATATTGGTGGAGCCGGCTCCATTGATGCCCACCAACCCCACCATGTCACTGCCACGTCTTCCAACTTCTCTTCTTCACAGGAGTTTCATTAAATTGAGGTTATTTTTTAAATTAATTATTAAGATAAGAATATTTTAATACATTCAATTTGTTTGGAGTATGAATAATATTTATGAACCAATATGAAAAAGCGTCATGTAGAATATTATGAAAAGGTTTCACAAAGATTGTGAAAGTATTTGAAAAAATATTATATGTGGATTTTACATATAGGAATAGTTGAAGAGGAGGCATAATTTTATGTGAGAATATTTAAAGAGGAGTCACAAGATGTGTAGGAGCATTTAGAAAGGAAGTCACAGCATGTGTGGGAGCTTAAATACGTCATATAGTGTGGGGCAGGTGGATATGAGCCACAGCGTGTGGAAGCATTTGGACAGGAGCTAAGTGTGTGGAAGCATTTGGAGAGTAGTCACAACTTTGTGTGTGAGCATTTGAAGAGGAGCCACAACCTTAACCTTGTGTGTGAGCATTTGAAGAGGAGCCACAACCTTAACCTTGTGTGGAAGCATTTGAAAAGAAGTCACAAATTTGTGTGGAAGAATTTGAAGAGGAGTCACAATCTCGTCACCTTACTTCAGAATGCTCCATATTAAAAAATTTTCTTCTATAAAATGATCAGTTACTGTGTTGTTGGATGAATAAAAGTTTCTCTCAAACATCGTTGGGTTTATGTTTCTTTATATTTAGTGATTTAGTATATTTCAAAAAAAAATTATTAAATCATTTTTGATTTAGTAGTGTTTTAGATATTGTGATTTGGATTTAGTTTAAATTATATTTACAAAAGTATAATATTATTTTTTTTGTGCAAGTTTGAGTTTATTTTCTGTTATAATTTGTTGTCTTATTTTTCTTTTGAATATTAATTGATTTGATTTAATTTTTAAAAAAGTTTGAAAATTTAATTATGTTATGTATGTAGTTTAAAAAGTTTATGTTAATATGAGTAAAATTATTATTTTTATATATTCAAATAATAGAACTTTTCAAGAAGAAAATAAATTTAATTTTGAAAGAAGTAAAAAAACCATTCATATTAGAAAAGATATAAACGAATTTAAACAAAAAATTATAAAAATATTAAAGCTTTCATCAAATCAAGTGATTTTTTTTTTAGTAATTAATCTAAATTAATACATATTTAATCTAAATTAATACATATTTAATTTATTATAAATATAATTTATTTCATATAAAATTTTTTAACAAAATTAAATATGCACTAACCTTTAAATTTTTCGATTCTTCACGTCATTTTCTTTCAACTTTTAACTCTAATCGTACTCACTTTTACCCTCATAATTTTGTTACGAAATGGTCAATTTAGTGGTTACCTGTAGAGGTCGGGTGCGTTTCGGAAATGAGGCACAACATCTTGAGATGTAACTTTAAGAGGAGCCACACTGACATTGCATCATTGATTGTTGGGGCTGCTGTTGAATGCATGCGCGCTGCATTGCTGAGACTGCTAAATGCGCACCAAGACAAATGCACCAACATGCTGCCTCATGACCGATTTGATGTATGAGAGCATGGTGCACAAAATTTGAAAAGCTGCTGACAGATTTAAGTGCATCATGTGGTGCATTTTGGATGGACACACCTTGTTGTGCATTTTAGAGGTGCGTAACAATTTCTGTTTCATATCCAAACATATAAATTGTTGTATAATAAAAATTGATGTATTTTGAAAAAGAGACACAACATCTTGTGGTATAACTTTAAGGAAAGTATGCTGACACTACATCGTTGGCGGTTGAAAATGTTGTTGAATGCATATGCACTGCATTGTTGGGACTGCTAAATATACGCCAAAACAAATAAATCAGCACGCAGTCTCATGGTCGATTTGACTTATAAAAGTGCATTGCATGAAATTTAAAAAACGGCTAATAAATTTAGATACACCATATAATATATTTTGGAATGAAAATATACTTTACATATATTTTGAAGGAAAGACATATCCTATATAGTATATTTTAAAAAAAATTACATTTTAAAAATACACAGTATTCATACATAAATATATAAATTATTATATAATATATTTATATATAAAATTTGTTTACATTTTTCCCTTTAAAACAGTAGAACAGCCCTTCTTCTGCCTCTCACCTTTATTAACACCCATTCTCACATTCTCGACTTTTGCCAATCATGCCAGCCTCGGAAACATCACTTATCACCCTAATGTTCGCTCCAAATTAAGTGTCACCATGTTAATTAACCACTACTACATTAGTACATGTCCTACTGTGTGCCAACTTCTTAGATCTACCAAAAAAAAATTAATTAAATTTCGAAACATATATATGCTTACTATGATGACCTTTGAGGTTTTCCCCCAAAGTTACTATCTATGTATATGTTATAGAAAACACTAGAATGTGAGCGTCAAAACACGATCAGCAGTCCCTGTTGGTGGAGTAAAGATAATGCTTTATATCTTGGATTTATAATTTAAATTTAAATGCGGTTCAGATTCAACCTGGATAAAAGCACCGGGCAACATTCAAAATCGCTACCATCATACATATGGTTTTATCTATACAGAAAAGGAAGTAAAAAAATTATTCTTATTTAGCTGTATATTTTAGTTTTAAAAAATATATTTTTTATGTATATTTTTATATTTATCAATTGTAATAAATAAATAAAAATAAAAATAAAATATATAAAAGTAAATAAAATTATTATTAATTATATTTTTAATATTTATATATTTTCTTAGATAAAAATAAATCGATAGAATAATAATGTGATAAGAATAAAAATAATGATAATAAAATCAAAATGTTGATGTATGAATAAATATGAGAGTAAAGTTAATAAATTTTCTAATAGAAAAAAAAATAATGAAAGTAAAAGAATAAATTAAAGAAAAAGAAAAAAATTATATCATTACATTATTGGTACATTTAGATTTTAAAGGTAAAGTTTAAATATTTATAATTAGTAAATTTTATTAAAAAATATTTATTATATAAAAATATTAAAAAATATAAATGTTTGCTTTTTAATAAAAATGTATCTTTTAAAATTAGTTAAAAATTGAGATTAACAAAATTAATATATTTATAACAGATTAAATATGTTTTTGTTTTTAAAATATCTTAATTTTTTATTTCATTCTTTATCAAATTTTTGTTTGCTTCTGTCCTTGTATTTAACAAAAATGAATAAAGTTTTTATACAAACAAAAATAAAAAAGACATATTTTTAGAAATACCTTCGGTTTAAAAAGATAATCATTTTAATTTTTTAATTTATTTGTTACATTATAATTCTAGTAATTTTTCTCTTTCACCCTTAAATAATTATCGAGAAGAAAAAATTAAAATAAAAAATTTAATTTGAAGATACAAAATACATAGTGATAATTAGGCACATATTCTCACTATAAATTAATATTCTTTCTGCAATAATGAAAATGCCTTGATGGGATCGGAAAGCGAACATGACAATTGACAGATACAATTTCTTCGAAACCAGTATATGGAACTTGTATATTTTATAAGTCTTGTTAATTGGTGTATTTGCTTAAGAAATTCAAAATATATTTTTGTTATTAAAAGTTATATTGGAATGCAATCAAAATTATAAAAACATTAATAATTTTTTTCAGAAAATTCTGTTAGACAGTGTGTTAGAACATTAATTAGCCTTTTTTATTTTTATTTTATTCTTTTATAAAAATTTCCACCTGCCACCAACCTCTCCTCACCTACTACAAGCAAAAGGATATCGTAGGGGGGCGCACCGTCACACCTTCAATGTCTCCTCTTCCTGTCAGCCCTTCATCCACTTGTCCCTCAAAGTCAGCGTCATTTAACGCCGTAAACGTTCCGTTTTCATTTCCCTCGCCCCCTGTATGCCCCCTAACATAAAATATAAACAAATAAAGCGACGAAGTAAAAGCATAAATAAATAAAAAGAGATAAAAAATAAAGTTTTAATTTATCTGGTATAAAATTTAAAATAAAAGAAGAATAAAAGCTTTTATTAACTTATTTGATTACCTAAAAAGTAAAATGTTTTTTTTTAACGTAAACATGTTAAAAACTTATTTGATTACATAAAAATATATTATAAGATCTAATATAATAATAATAATATTAAATATTATAAATTTTACAAAAAAATTATTATACATTTAAATTAAATAAATAAATTTATTTTAATAAATAATTATGTTTCTAATATTAATAATAAATTTAAATTAATTTTTTATTGATAAAATATATATATAAATTAAATTATTTTAATTATAATTTTATTTAGAGTTATTCTATTTAATAATTTTTATAAATAATTAAATTTTATCAATTTAATATTAAATTAATAAATTATATTATAACAAAATTTTATAAAATTTAAAAATATTTAATATTTAAAAAATAAACATAAATTAATAAATAATATATCTTTTATAATATTTATTAATTTAAATTTATTTAATAAAATATTAAATTTATTAAATTTTATAAAAATAATTTCTATAATATAATTTATTAATATATATATATATAAATAGATTAAATTATTTTAAAAATAACTTAATATTATATATATATATATATATATATCTTTTTTTTACTATTAATAAAACTACAAAAATAAATCTTATACTAATTTTAAGTTATTTTATTTATATAATAAATTAATTATTTATATTATTATATATTATAATTTTAAAAATTATAGTTAAAAATTAATATAAATATACATTTTATTTATGTTTATTAATTTAAAATCAAAATTATTTAATTTTATGGTCATTTCTGTATTTTTTTAAGATTTTTTATTTTTAGTAAATAAAAGTATTTATTTTTATTTAACTTAATTTTATTCTTAGTTTTCATATTTAATTTTTAAATTAATTAATTAGTCAGTTTAATTCTAATTTTAATTTTTATATTTATCTAGTACCTAAAAAATAGGATGTATAATTAGCTTATGTTTGTAAGAAAATATATAAATATTTAAATATTAATAAAAAAATTGGTATATTTTTATAGTATTATTCATATGTTATTTATTATTATTTTATTTAAATTAATAATATGTCATATTCTATTATATTTATGTTAATTATTGGATAAAAATTTAAAATGAGAAAATATAGAAATCGAGTAATTAATTTTTTAATGTATGTCAAATATTATATAATATAAATTTGTAAATAATATTTTTATTAAAATTTATAAAGTTTAATATCATTAATTTATTGAGTTTAACAATTTTAATAAAAATTTATTTTATATGAAATTTTATTATATATCCTTAAACGTATATTCAAAAATAATCAATAATAAATATAATCATGTTAAATAATTAATAATTGATAAATATAACGTTTTACTATTTAAAATTACAGCATTGATATATTAATATTAATAATATTAAATATTATATTTTAATATTGAATAATGTCCTTATAATTCATTCTTTCTGATCTTATTTATACGATATTTTAATTAAAATATGATAATTGATAAATAGACATGTCGTTATTTAAACATATTAATAAGAATTTGATTCTTCATCATGTATGTAAAAAAGATTCTTTATTAAAAATAAATTTTATCATTTTTACATCTTAAAAGATTAGTTTTTAATTATCAACTAAGAAATATTTTATGTGTACACACATAAAAATTAAAAATTAAAAGATATTCTAAAAACTAATTAATATATTAACTTTTCAAAATATTATAACATTTAAAGTTATCTATATTTAAGTCAAACTCTTTTTATACTAAATATAAAAAAATAAAAATGTTCAACGGACAAATATAAGAAAAAAAAGTTATTTCTAATTTTTAAAAAAAATTCTATGTTAATAACCGTTAAAATTTTTCAAAGGATCTTATAAATAAAGTTTAAAGAAATACTCAGTAGATGAAATTAACGAGTATTCAAAAGATATTAATTAAAACATTAAGCAGCTGGATCAATTGGAAGAAGTTAATTCAACTTTAAGTTTTAAATATGCAAAATGTTAAAAATTTGAAAACCCTTGGTAATAATCTTATCTAGTTAAAGAATGTCGAGATATAAACTTTATCTATTTAAAATAACAGATAAAAATTAAATTAATTTTTTTATTAAAATCTATATTTTTTTAATATTTTTTCACAATCCTTTTAATAAATACTGTCAGCTAGTTTTTAATTATTTTAAAATATTAAACAGTCTTATATTTTAATATAATAAAAGTTTCCTTTTTAAAAAATCAATTAAATAATATATAAAAATAGAGGTTATACCCGATTATATCCAATTATATCTAGATATAAAGCCTTTTTTTTTAAATAATATCTAACAGTTTATAGTAAAATGTAAGTTATTTTTTGATGTGTCTCCATAATTTATCTTTCAGAAAAATACCTTTTACATTTATGGTGTAGACCTGCATCTTTATAAAACTGTCTAGCATTTAATTTTTTAACTGTAGACAGTATTCACTACATTTACTAGTAGCTATTAAAAAATATAAAAAAAATATTTAAAATTAAAAGATTAATTACATAAAACTTATAAACTGCAATATTTATTTTAATCTAATTTAGATATTTTTAATTCTTATAAACATAATATTTAGCGATAATATAATATGTATTTATTAGATCACCCACTTTTTTACATATAATTTCTTAAATTATACATATATTAGATCACATCAAGTTGTGTGCTTTGCTAGACTCGTTAACAAACGTCAGAAGCACATCACTCAACCACAAGCTTCACCTAACCACAACCAAGTTACTTGATTCAAAGCTCTATAAAAACTCCACAAACCACACCATCATCATCCCCATTCACCAAACACAACACATTCATTTCCCATAACCAGCACCACCACAATGGATCTCCTCCTCTTGGAGAAGACCCTCATAGGTCTCTTCCTTGCGGCGTTGGTCGCCATTGCCATCTCCACCCTTCGTGGCAAGCGCTTCAAGCTCCCTCCTGGCCCTCTCCCTGTTCCCATCTTCGGCAACTGGCTCCAAGTCGGCGATGACCTCAACCACCGTAACCTCACCGACCTCGCCAAGAAATTCGGCGACATCTTCCTCCTCCGCATGGGCCAGCGCAACCTCGTCGTCGTCTCCTCGCCGGAGCTCGCCAAGGAAGTCCTCCACACGCAGGGCGTTGAGTTTGGCTCACGCACTCGCAACGTTGTCTTCGATATCTTCACCGGCAAGGGACAGGACATGGTCTTCACCGTCTACGGTGAGCACTGGCGCAAGATGCGCAGGATTATGACGGTTCCGTTTTTCACCAACAAGGTCGTCCAGCAATACCGCTTCGGTTGGGAGGAAGAGGCCGCCGCCGTCGTCGACGATGTCAGAAGCAACGCCGACGCCGCGACCAGCGGGATCGTGATTCGGCGGCGGCTGCAGCTTATGATGTACAACAACATGTACAGGATTATGTTCGATCGAAGGTTCGAGAGCGAGGAGGATCCTCTGTTTCAGAGGCTTAAGGCTCTGAATGGAGAGAGGAGTCGCTTGGCTCAGAGCTTTGAGTATAACTATGGGGATTTTATTCCCATCTTGAGACCCTTCTTGAAAGGTTACTTGAAGATTTGTAAAGAGGTCAAAGATAGAAGGTTGCAGCTTTTCAAGGACTATTTCGTTGATGAGAGGAAGTAAGTTTCTCTCTCTCCTTTATTTAATTATTTCATCTCTAAATTCCTCAAATTTATCACAACCTACATTACTTCTTTTTATAATTTTGTTATTGAATAGATTATCATGACTCCTATTTATAATCATTGAGGATTCAATCGCAATTTTCACATTTAAGTAGTAATGTCGGCCACACCTGAACTTTTCAACTTTTTAAGTTTCAATATAGATGTGTGTGCTCTGAATGACTTTTCTTTTTTCTCAATCCAATGTTTCTGTTTATTTACAGAGTAAAAAACTTGTTACTATTATTTTATTCATCTATAAGGGATAAAAGAGGAGCATAAATAATAGTTTTTTAGAAATTCAACCATATATTAACTGCATTTCAGAACGGAGGAAGTACTTTTTGTGTTCCTTTTTTTTTTGTCTTGGATCTCCAGTTTCAATTCCAAGATTTCATTCACTTTTTTTAATTTGACTTTTGCTTTTGGTTCTGCCGTCTGTTTATATATATTATTCTTATAATAAGTTTTTATCCTGGTAAAAAAATTGTTGAATCTCATTATATAAATATTTTTTCTTCATTTTCTTTTTTCTCCACGTGTCAGAAATTGCATTCTTAGAGAATAATTCTGCAACTTCTCTTATGCATAAAAGATAGAAAAAAATAATGATAAAATTGATGATGGAATAAAGAAAAAAAAATATGATTTGTAAAATGTATTGTAAAAACCTCTGGTAAAATTACTATATCTTTTTTTTCTCTTTTTGATAACTCCCTCGTTTTAGTCAACTAGTTTCTCTTCTTCTGCAGGTATGTTCTAGAACAGGGTATTAATTATCTTTAAATAAAGTCTAATTTTAACTGGAGTGAAGAGAAAAATTTGTTTTGCTTAATAAATGTTTTTTCCTTTTAAATATGCATTTTGATACTAATATAAATATTTATTTAGAACTATATATATAGTTGGTACTTCTAATTGATGTATGATCGCCAATTGCTATTGATATAGTATTATTTGCGGTAGCTTTCCTTTTTGTTGTTAGGAGGTGTTGGTTGATAATCGTAGAAAGTTGCTTTAGATTCGGGGATTTAGTTTTGACAAAGATTTATAGCTAATCAACCAAATTAAATGGAAATTAAAACAGGAAACTTGGAAGCACCAAGAGTACTAGCAACGAAGGACTTAAATGCGCAATTGACCACATTTTGGATGCACAGAAAAAGGGCGAGATCAACGAAGACAACGTCCTTTACATTGTTGAGAACATCAACGTTGCTGGTAAGATGCCTTTTCCTGTCTTTCATCACCTTTGTTTTCTTTTTAGCGTCGAGAAAGTTTGTTTCTTTAAAATGTTAGGTTTAAATATGTCTTTTCATCCCAATATTTTATGTTTTGATTTTAGTTTTTTCAAAAAAAATATTAATACATTTAGTCTTTAATATTTTTTTTCTTGAAATCAGCGTTTATAATTCTCAACGATCAATAAATGATAGCATAACTAACATAAGGACTATTACATATTAATTATTTATGCAACCATATTAATAAAAAGAATAAGAAAACCTAAATTGTCTAAATATAAACATTAAAATTATTAAAAAATCAAAAAAAGAGTAAAAAATAAGTTATTATGGTTCTGCACCGTTTTCATTAACCATTTTATAGAAATAATAATATCTAAAATGATAAATTGGCTGACTTTTTTTTTCACCAAGTTTATGTTATTTATATAATATACGAATAAAAGAATATGATATTTAGTACGGATTCAATACAAAGAACTCAGGTATTTTACGAGATTTAATTTTTTATTTTATAACCTACACAAAAATTGCGGCTCTAATACTATTATTTGTCTTTTGTTTTCATTTATGAGAAACACCTAATTTATCCGTATTCAATAAGCACACAGGAATATTTTGGTTTTATTAAAGGGGGAAAACGGGACACGTAGACATATTATGTATCCATTCAATAAATAAAGAAGGGGGGTTATGTGAGTGCTTCAACTGCTGCGTACTCATCCCACGCCGTCTTTGGGGTTAATTCTTATCTCTTTGTCAACTTTGTATATTCTGACGTGTGACCTTAAAGTTGGTTGATATACCCGGGAACTCACCGTTATCGTTCCTTTTTCTTTTGGATGTGTATGCGCACCCCCACCCAATTTTATAAAAAATTTAATTTGTTTTATTGTGCTTTCCCCAAAAGACACAATCGTTTTTTCGCCCAATTATAAGTGTTTGGTTGATATTTAGTCTCGAAGTAGGTAATGATGTTGACCCAAATTAGCTGGTGGACCTACCTCCACCCATTCGCAAGGTGTGATTAAATTGATTATTTTGGTTTAGATTAGCTGGTAAGAGAAAAAAAACCATTTTTGGGGATTTTGAATATTCTTATAATAGGGGTTGGTGGCTTGAACTAAAACGAAGGCATAGCATTACCAACTTGGAAATTCAAAGAGTAATGTTTTTAAAGAGGCATACATTGTATATTATGAATATGATTAAAACGTATTAATAATCATGAATTTTTATCATAATTATTTTAAAAATTATATTTACCATATTTTGAAATTGGTTGATAGTTATTCTAATGTGCAAAATATACATGTTTCTGAAACAGCAATTGAAACAACTCTATGGTCAATTGAATGGGGAATTGCTGAGCTTGTGAACCACCCAGAGATTCAGAAGAAAGTGAGGGAGGAAATTGACAGAGTTCTTGGACCAGGGCATCAAGTGACTGAACCAGACATTCAGAAACTTCCTTACCTTCAGGCAGTGGTGAAAGAAACACTTAGGCTCAGAATGGCCATTCCACTCCTTGTCCCACACATGAACCTACACGAGGCAAAGCTTGGTGGGTATGACATTCCAGCTGAGAGCAAGATATTGGTGAACGCATGGTGGCTTGCCAACAACCCTGCCAACTGGAAGAAGCCAGAGGAGTTCAGGCCTGAGAGATTCTTTGAGGAAGAGTCCCATGTGGAGGCCAATGGGAATGACTTTAGGTACCTTCCCTTTGGTGTTGGAAGAAGAAGCTGCCCTGGAATCATTCTTGCATTGCCTATTCTTGGCATCACCTTGGGACGTTTGGTCCAAAACTTCGAGCTCTTGCCTCCTCCTGGGCAGTCCAAGATTGACACTAGCGAGAAAGGAGGGCAGTTTAGTTTGCACATACTCAAGCATTCCACCATTGTTGCAAAGCCTAGATCATTTTAGGCTCAGATCACATCACATCAATCCCTTTTATTAATTTTTTTTTCTTTTTTTCTTACTCCGTGTATTGTATCAATGCTTGAAATGGGGATGTTCTTGAAATGGCATGTTCACCTCCAAGTGGGTAGGGTATGTTATTCTGTCTTGTCCCATTGTATATCTCTGAACTTTAAGTGATAATGGTTTTGAGATGATTTTGTAATAACTTCCCTCCCTTTATTACTCTGTTTCTTGTTTTGTTATCTAATATTACTAGCTAGTATGTTAATGTCTAACTTTTGGGGAAAATATTTCTCTATCTGGTCATCTCCAACACTTATTTTTATCTTTATCTATATCTGTCTTTTTCTCGCTCCTGACTTTTAACTCGGTTTTTTTTCTAGGCTCATACATCTTTTGAACCCAAGTTTCTTTCTGGCTTATAAAATAATTGTCATTTTAGTACACGTTATATATATAATTTTCTTGTAATTTAACGAGCAACTATTAGTACATGGAAAATTCATACTATAGGGTAGAATCAAATTCTACTCCGAGTGTAAGCATTTAATTTGAGGAGTGTGATTCTTGTACAATCTTTTTGCAGATGGACACAACGTGTGTTTGGCTGAAAGAAACCATGGAGGAAGGAAGGTTACAGCGGCATAGAAATATTTTTCATTATTTTTCACGGTTTGTTTGAGCATAAAAATAAAAAAAAATTGGATCTCACTTTAAAATTAATTCTTCCTTTAAACAAGAAAATGATAAAATTAATTCTCCATTTAGATGAAAAAATGGAGAGAAGAATGGTTTTTTTTTTGTTTTTATTTATTTTAAATTATTGAAATTAATATATATATATATATATTTAAAAATAATAAAAATAAATATTATATTATTAAAAAAGTAAAAATTTTAATTTTTAAAATTAAATTTTAATTTTTAAAATTTAGATAAAATAAAATTTACATTATTAGTATATTTTTTTTATTTTTCCTTTATTTAAATAAATAAAATTTCTTTTATTTTTATTTATCTAAACAACTTTTTTTTTTTCTTTCTTTTCAATATCTCGTTCGCATGATAAATATACCCATACCCGTGGCTACCGTACCGCCCCATCTTATATCCATAATCAATAACCACGTTGAAGATTGGGAAAGTCATGGAAACAAATTATTAATGATTGGTGCTATTATCTGGTGGGTTTTGATTATGGAAACCCAGGATGAAGGGTGGTACAAGTAATTGGACACGTGTCGCTTTATTGGTTGACTACTTGTGGGCTTAAGATAAAATTTAGATGCAGGGTCTATTTTTCAACCGATAATCAACCCCCATAAGAATGGAGATTATAAATTCATATCAATTAAAAAAATTAAATTCTAATTTTGATTAAACGACGTCATAAAAAACGCCTATAATACACTCTAACTTTTGTCATTCGCTTAATTTGTGGCTGATAATTTTTGGGCTTTCTAATATTGGGTTGGACGTTCCAATGTGAGTAGGTAATGCTTCCATCAATTCCGGTTAAAATAGGAAACTTGTATTGAACGGTGTTTAAACTTTAAAGATACTTTTGCTCAAGTGTATTTTCAGTTTTATCGATTTTTTTTTGGTTTATTAAAAAAAAGACATAAAAACATGTTAATAATTATTTTACATACATTATAAAAATATAGCCATCCATTTATTCTTTATTGTTACAAGAAATTTGTATAATCATTTTCTGTACAAATATATTTGCCGTTTCACATTTAATTAGATAAACTAAAAATTACTATTAGCGGAAGAGAAATGATATTTTTATATGAAAATGTTTATAATAAATAAATATAAAAAAAATTAAAATGTGATGAATAATATAATAAAAATAAATTAAAAAATATCTTATATTAATTATTATTGTATAAACATAATATAAGTTATACTTTCCTTTACTGGGAGATTAACGTAGAAAAAAAAGAAGCTGAAAGATTTCCTCATTGAGAAACTGAATGTGACTAGCATAGCATAAAGCTGCAGAGCAATTGAGGAAGAATATGCAATAAGGGAAAATGGCACGGGAGGTTGAATTCATGTCTAGTTGCCTTCTTGTGAACAAGTCACTTGCCATTCCCAAAATGGCACTACTGCCACTACATGCCATGTTCTTCATCATATAATCAGTCTTTTTTTTTTTTTTTATGAAAGTAAGGTAAATTAAAAAAAATAATTCCTATATTGTTGTAGGTTGAAAAGTATTTGCTGTGTGTATAAATATACGTGACAAATAGAAATGTAAGATGTATAAGGAGAATTTAAGGTTGAGGTTAGACATATTTATTTATTTTTTATAATTTTGTATGATGTATAAAGTAATTTTTATTAAATATTTTATGGTTTATAATAGTGTATAATATATATAAATAAATGTTTAATATATAAAATAATATTAGAGTTGTTAATTTAGCCTATTAAATCCAATCCAATTCTAACTTAGGTGGGAGAGAGGTTAAAATAGTCTATAGTCTACTTTTACAAAGTTCACAAGTTCAAAATATTCATTAAATTCCATGGGTTAGGATCAACTTATAGATTGAAAATTTTAAAAAATTGTTATATAACATATCAACTCTAAAAAATTACCACTTAATACTTCATATATCCTTGATTGAATTACAATTTTTTATTTAAGAGATGTTAATATAATATTTTCTCTCTTCTCTTTTTTTTAATATATATATTTTTCTTTAAAAATGTATTTAGTTTTCTTTAAGAGATGTTTAAAAATAATGCCAACAGGTACCTTTTTCATTGGTTTAGTTTCCTTTAGCAGGGTCCCTAAGTATTAGCATTCATAGTTTTATTTAGTGTAACTCTTGCAAGTGCAAAATGATTCCTAGGTAGACTTAAATTTTATATTTTTTCTGTTTACTGTAATTATTAGCTGCTGCTAAGTAATCATGACTATTAAGTGTGTCATTATTGTTCATGGTTTTCTTTAATTTTATCATTCCCAATATCTGAAGAAAATATGACCAATAACTGGGTTTAGAATGCATTCCTTGTGAAATCAAAACTTAGAAGTTCTCACAGCTAGGTGTTAAGTATTTCTCAAATTCAAGCAATTCATTATTCTCTAACAACCTTTGCTACCTATTTTTGTGGGTTTATAATTTATTTTGGTTATAAATGTCAACATGATCAATTACAGAGCCATAAAGCACTTCAATAAAGCAATGTGCTAAGCATTTTTCAACAAAATAAACTTGCTCAAAGATGGGAAAATCCTAAGGTGGAAAGAAAATGAACATACCTTTCAAATGGAGCAGTGTTTTGGATTTTGGTGTTTCGAATCCGGTGTTGTTAAAAAAGGGTACATTTGACGCAGTGAGCAAATCAAGTCTGTTGAAAGAAAATTGGATGATTCAAATTTCGAGTAACATTTTAAATTTCATCTTGTAAAGCAAAAAGATACCTGTTTATTAAAGAATGAGTTATCCCTGTTGCAGTTCGTAATTCACAGTTGTCAACCACCACTGTTCGTTTCTAGTTTCGAGTAATCAAGTATTAAGTTTTTTTTTTAATTTCTAAAATTAGGTTTTTAATTTGGGAATGAAAACTATTCATACGAAATTTTTATTTTTGGGCTGAACCCATCCCTAGTCCATAAAAATAAATACCATACGAGGCAGAGCTGATAAAAACTTATTTATCAAATGGATAAATTATAAAAATATATTTGCAGGACCATGTGGATTAGCCCCTGAACTAGGGGCTTGATTGACAGCCCTAAATAATATATCACAGACGAGATGTCACTCGTTTGAATTATTTAACCGTTACTAATGACTTTATATACACATATAGGGTCAAACATAGTTTCTAAAAAAGTTTATATTCTTTTACTTTGTATTTTTATTTTCACTACTGTAAAAAAATTTTGCTATTGAAATTTTTATTGTGGACCATTGTAGAATCAAACAAATTGAAAGAAAAAGGTTAGTTAGTATATTATTTTAATTTGTAATATTAAATATAAAAATTAAAAATAATGTTGTTATAATATATTAGAAAATTGTAGAATAATTTAAAAAAATTTAGTGATTATTTTTTATTGAATTTTTTTAATAGTTAGTTATATATTATCTGTAATTTAAATCATTGTAGTTGTTTTGAGTAAAATTTTTACCATGTAAATAGTTGATATGTTAATTAATTTTTGCTATATAAATAATCTTTATATTTCATAAAAAAATTTAAATAAAAAAATAATTATATATTACAAAAAATTTAAAAGAATCAATTTAACAAATAAAGAAAAAATATATAATTTATATTAAATGGTTAAGTAGAAAAATATATAATTAGTTAAAAAAATTGGGCTTACTTGAATTAAAAAATTAAAAATTGTAATTAGTATAAAAAATATTTTATTGATTAATTTAAAAAATATAATTATATTAGTGTATTTAGATATTTTAAATTAGTGTGTAGAGTATAATTTATTTAAAATAAAATTGTATTTAATAATTTATTATTTAATTATATTTACATAATGTATATTGGTAACTAGGTAGAAAAGTTATTTAGTTTAGATAGAAAAATTAAAATAATGTAATCTTTATAATGTAAATTAAAATATAACATAAATTTGTAGTGAATTTTTTCAGTGAATAGATTAAGTATAGTTATTACATAAATATTAGTAATTATGTATAAAAATTTAATTAATTAAAAATAAATAAGTTAAAATTTTTAATTTTAAAAAATAAAAAATAAATATTGCATAAATATGTAGGAAAGTTATTATAATTAAATAATTATAATTACATATTTATTTTAAGAAGTAAGTATATAAAAATAATTAAATTTGCATAATAATTCAAAAAAATTATTTTAATTAATTATTTGATTTTAATGATACAATTAATATTAGGGCGTAGGTAGTAATTTTGATGGGCCATGAGAACCCTATCATCAACGTCTCGAAGATCATTGTCATTCCTAATTAGCCATCAATTAGTAGAGTAAGCACCATAAATATTTTGTAATGTATAAACATTATCAAGAAATTGATAAAAGTCAATATTAACCACCGCACAAGCAGATATTACATGAGAGTAAGAGTATCTTAATAGTTGAAATCTACCACATTGATTGTAACGATCAGATAACCTTACAGACCATTTGTTACCCCACTGTTAAGTTATTGGATTGAAAGTTTCTTCAATTTCAAATCGCGAAGATTGTATATCACATCTTCTCACTTGGTGAGAACAAGCATTATCTTGATTTTTTCTAATTGCATCCATCAGTTTTTTACAAAAGCATTGACCACTGTCAATATCAGTCTTATCTATTGCTCCCCTTTGTACAAAATATTCAACCAAACGACTATAAGTACATTTAATAAGATTAGTGATTGGAAGATTTTGTGCACATTTTAAAACTTAACTGTCTTTGCTAAATTAGTTGTCATATAAACATATCTCCTTCTATATTCATCGTACGCAAGACTTCATTTTTCCTTTGATATGCTACCAATCCATTTGTCTACATCTGCATTAGTTTGTTTAAAATTTTTAAGCTTCTGATAATTTTTTTTTACATGTAGTGTAACTTGTAAAATCATCTAAAAATAATTAGCATTATAAATATTATTAAAGACATCAACATGTATAAAGTAAAAATTTATCTAATTTAAGCAATTCTTGTTTTAGGTTTTAGTTCTTAAATTTGCTATAACAATTGCTTGCAATATGTCTTATGTAAAAGAGATGATATGCATGTTAGGGTTGCCATCCCAAATGAAGGTTATTCACAACTAATTTTATGCTTTAATGTCTTCCTGATATCAGGAAAATTCCATTCCTTGAAGTTACATACTCCTTTACTAAAGCTACAAACCAATTCCATGCATCTAATCTTTCACCCTCAACAACAACAACGGTAATGGGTAACACACAATTATTTCCATCTTAAGTTATCACTATTAATAATATTCCTTTGTATTTTTCATAAAGAAATGTTCCATCAATTTGTATCAAAGGTTTGCAAAAGTTAAATGCATCACAACACTGTCTAAAACACTAAAAACTTGAAAAAAAAATTGAGTTCCATTTTAAACCTGATCACCAATAATCACATCTTCTGTCTCAAGCTTGTACCTAGATCTTGGTGCATATTGAATTATTTTATGTAACCATTTTGGAAATAAAGCACACGAATGATCCCAATCCTTAAACACATACATAATTATTTTCTATTTTGCATTCCATGCTTTCTTGTGTGAAACTTTGTGCCCATATTGACTCAATATTCTTTCTTGAATTAATGAAATTGACACAGATGGTTCTTCATTTACCATACGTGATAAACAACAAACATTAAATGTAGGACCATGATTTAATCCAAAAAAATATATAATAGAAGACAATAGATTATCAAAACCACATACCTAATATGCACAAGCAAATGAAATCATAACCCAACTTTTTGTGGTTTGGGGAAAGAGAAGTATTTATGCAATTATGTTGATCTCCCCCCCTCCCATTTTGTCACACTCCATTCATTAGATCTTTTTGATACAGATGCTCTCATTTGTTTTTGACAACTACTTCCATAATTAGGACAACAAACAAAAAAAAATATATACTTTGATTCAACAACTACAAAAGTTTGGTATAGCTTTATAGAATAATGTTTTGATACTAACTGCACTCGTTCTTTGTTCTCAAATTGTTAACCGACATATAACTCCTCACCAATCATCCAATTCCCATGTTCGACATTTATGGAAAAGTTCATGTCTTCGTCTAGATATTTCCAATTGATATTGCTTTAATGAAAATTGCTACTCCAAAATGATAACTTTTTTTTGAAAATAAACAAATTTGTTAAATAGTTTGTATAAACACATAGAAAAAATGGATTTGTTTCATAATATTGACTGTAACTTGTTTACCTAATTGAATTCTTAGTTCAATAGATATTTCACGTGATGGAGACGAAATACTAAATGAACTTCCACCTCCATCCAAACTCAATACAATTTGTTGATCATCATCAGTAGTGTCACCTAAATTTTTCCATTACAAATCATTTTGATTTAAATCATAATTTTCTTCATCATTAAACTCATCTATTGGGGACAAATAATGATCTTCATCATAATACAAATTTATACCAGGTGCAAAGTTTTATAATAAATTATGTAATATAAATAAATCAACTAATAAATTAAGTAAAATTATGTTTAGCCTCATATACTTACCACTTAAAACAGGTCCACTATCTTCAATGAATGTTATTCTTGTTACATTGGTAATTGTATCAATTTCAGCATACACTTCAAGTACACGTATTAGGCGTTGTTTGCTAAAATGCATTCATCATGCATTTAACATTTTCATTGTCCCTAATTTGAAATCCTATATATTCTACTCTTTCAAATGACACCAAAAATCTCTGAATTAAGTTAGAACTTATTTGGATAGATGACATATTAATATATGCGTAACAAGACTTTGCCGTACAAATAAAAGCGTCACACGTTGTACCCTGTACCCTATGTGACACACCTTGTGTTTTTGCTTGTGACACATAATAAGATATGTCTTATCCGAAATATATTGCATTTTATTATGTGTCACACCTGTTGTTAAAATTAAATTAGGTGTCTCAAAAGGTCTTAAATATGATAATTAATATAATTAATTTAAATTTAAATAATAAAATTAATTTAAATAATTATCATTATAATTTTAAGATATTTAGAATTTATTATTAATTATTTCAAATTTAATTTATGAATTAATTATTTATTTATCTGACGAAGGTTTATTATGACTTTAAATTTTAACCGCTATGAAATTATTATAACTTTATTTCTTGCCGTTGTGGATTTAATTTTTGACCGTTGCAGTTTCAACTTTTGGTTGCATCCAAATTTTATATATATATATATTGTGTTGGGTTGAGATACAAGAATTTCTTATTAATTTTGTTTCGTGAATCATTTAGAGGAGGTTGTATCATAGGGGATCACATTATAGGCATATAAATCCTTGAGGACAGTGTTGTTGTATCTTGGGGGATCATGTCATATGCGTATAAATCCTTGATGACAGTGTTATCACATGTCTCAATCTATGAATCACTAAATATTTTAATAATATCAAAGGTTTATCCAATATTGTCTTTATAACACATTTGAAATTTTCTTATTTAAAAGTACATATATTTTTTCAAGTCTTGAAAGTTCAATTCTACCTATGATCTATGTCAATGAAAAAATTATATTACAACGTGAATTATGGGTAGGAAAGTATGTTATTATATATTTTAATTTACAAATTACCAAATATGTTAACAACATCGGTAACATGTAAATTTATACATTATAAATATTATATATATTTCTTGCAGATAAGTACTTTTGAAGTTACACTAATACGAGAATTATTTTTTTAATTTATCCTATTTTTATAAAAAAAAAAACCTATAATCATTTATGAAGAAACAATGAAAGTTAAATTTTCAATAAATAATTTTAAAGTGTCATAAGAACATATGCAACCGACCATCTTATTTTGAGTTGTTTAATTTTATTTTTAAAAATTTACCATGACACATTATTTTTTTTATTGAGTCTTAAGCATTCCATCTTTTTAACTGAGCATTTTATTTAAATGGATTCCATCTTTTTATAATGATTTCTATTTTGGCTTCATCATTTGGAGAAAAACCTGATCCAAGTGATACTTTCCTTCACAAGCACCAATTGTTTCATTAATCATCAATTACTTAAAAAAAATGCCATATCAATCCTCTTCAATCATTTTGATAAAAAAAATTATTTATTTTAAGAATTTATTTAAGCAAAACACAAACAGGTCTCACATAAGTTCAAGTGTAAATATATATATATATATATATATATATATATAATGTTTAACTTTCTTTCATTTATTTAAAGATATCAATTTTAAAACTTAAATTTAGTTTAAAAAATATATAATTTGAATATGATTTGTTTAAGTTATTTATAATTTGATTATCGTTTCATTTGTTAAAAAAATATTAATATCTATCCAAAGACATCCTTGTCCATCATTAATGCTGTGCACCAATTTGGAGGCAGCAAATTCAACACGTATCCGTTTTTTTTTTGGTCACACACCATGTACAGGTTGCACTCCAGTTGTCGATCCTTAGCAATTAGGGCATTTTTTTAATAAATATATTTCTTGATCGCCAATATTGGTGACAAAATGAAAATTAAAAAGGGGTTACAACATGAAGATGGGAAATAGTAATGCGGGCCAGATAGTAAACATGTGGACCCAAGGAATTCAATATCAGTGTATACTACCATGCTTACTTACCAACACGAGAATCGAATCGACTTGTCATACACAGTTTTAGATTTGAAACTTTGAACCATATGAAGTTCAAAAATAAATGCACAGTAAGTGCTTAGACTGAGATAAGAATTAAGCTTGGAGAATGCCCCATAATTATTGATGGAAAGGAGACCAAAACCGTAACTGCAGCAGTGGTCATTTTTTGTATATTCAAGTTAATATCAAAAGTAGGAAATACACATTAATTGGGTTTGTTTTGAAGCTGATACGGTCCACATTGTGGCTGTGAAAATGGAAATGATACATCTTCGTGGTAATTTTTGAAAGGTTGGGTTTGCTTCTCTCTGTCTTCTGGTTACAAAGGTTGGATTTTTTTTTGGTCAAGCAAAGGATGGATTTGGTTCGAGCTACGAAATATCGCATGTTGAGCCCAAAGTAAAAGTGAGGACAAATTAAGGTTGAGGAAAATGTTGTGTATATCTCTACACTTGGAGAGGGATTGAGAAGAGAGAAGTGATACATAAGAAAATTAAGTGATGTGATAAAAAAAAAAAACTGTTAAATGAGTGAATATTTTATGGGTGTCAAAAAATACTAATATTAATTTATTAAATGACACATCAAATAATATTTTTTTATCAAAAGAGCATTTCAGCAATTTTAGTATTGAATTTAAATTTATTTGCAAGAAATTATATTTACAATATTTTATATAATTTTAAATTAATTGATATTTTATATTTTTATTTATTTTAACAAAAAATATATTATTTAAAATATAAATATAATTATTGTCAAATTATATACTTATGAATGTCTAAATTATATAAAATTTTAGATATATATTTTTTATGATGACATGAATTAATATAATTGAATTCGTTGCAATCTTTTTAATATAAAATTATTAAAGGTATTATTTTATTAAATTTAATATAAAATATCATTGATTTAGTCTTTATTTTAATTATATATATATATATAAACATATCAAATGAAGATTTTTTAATATGAAATTAAATAATAGGAGTAACTTCTAATTATTAGATTTAACCATAAATAGTTGAAATTAAACATCCAGTTATAATATTTTAAAATAATGTAATAATAATTAAATAACTTTTAATTTTTATCATCTTTACATTATTATATAATTTGAATTAAATATTCTCATTTTAATAATAATAAACTTTTCTCATCTGATCTTAGATGTGTCCATTGTGTGGCGTGTGTATCAATGCTTTAGCTCCTTCCCACTTCCACGGTATCATGATGATTGGTGATTATAGTAAAAAAGTAGTATAGGTTGTACAGCCAATACGGATTTATTAAGGTGGGAACGATTGGCCCACTAAATGATCAACCATCTAATATTGACAAAGACAATATATAATTAAAAATAATATATATATATTTTAGGATATATACATACAAAAAGTGGTTGTAATGTTACCACGGCACCAAACTCATAATATGTTTTAGTTTTGAACTTTTCCGTCAATCCATAGATGTGGTCACATATAAATATGTGATCATTAAACTATACTAATAGTTCGTTAGAGTAAACTATAACAAGAGTTTTGAGTCGAAGTTGTAAATTCGGTCAGTTTTTTTTACTTCCATCCTTAGAGGTCGTACACATTAAAACCATCTTTTGTTCTTGGTAATTACACTAAACTACCAATTTTTTCTCTAATAAATAAAGAATTGCTAAATACTAAAATAATTTTATTATGAAATTTTTGTTTGACAAAAATTATTAGTATAAATTTTTAATTAAAAATATATACTATCAAATAATATAATATATTAATATTTAATATATTAATATTTTTTATTAATGAAATATATTTTTAATATAAATTTATTATATTTATACTATCAATTAATTTTTATTAAAAAATCTATATTAATAAAAATTAATCTTACATTAAATCATTAATAAATAATTTTTTTTATTAAATCTAGAAAGTAAGTTTATCAAAATAAAATATAAAATTAAATATTCATAATAGTTTAATTGTAAGAGTCAACTCAAATGTTATACAAAAATAAATTATTGACATTATCTTTGTATAAATTAATAAAATTATCTACTAATAAAAGATTGAAAGATCAAAATAATTTTATGTAAAAATTTTAAATTAAAATTTATCATGTTTATATTATAAAATAATTTTTTTATATATAAAATGTTAAAATAATTGTTTAATAATATAATAGATTTGTATATTATTTATAGAACATGTAATGTGAATTTAAATAAATTTTTTCCTGAATTGAATCACTATGATAAGAATTAAGATTGTAACGAGGATAAATTAAAGTTAGGATTATAATAAAAACAAATAAAAATTAGAATTTCGATAATTGTAAGAATAAAATATGAAAAAGAGAATAAATGGGGGAAAACACCGCACCATCAATTCTATGAAAAAAGCAGAATGATAAACTCGGTACAGAATCGTCACAAGAATACAAGAAACTTATAAGATCCAAAAAATAGTTCTTTCTAATAATCCTAAGAGTCACACAAGATCTCTTAAGAAGAAAAATTTTAATGCTTATTATATTTAAAGTTCAAATTGTTTCTCTAAGAAGAGTTACACAAGTATTTATAATAAAACTAAAATTTTAAATGTTGAATAGCCAGTAGGATCCAACCCACTAACATAAAATAAAAGTAACAAATCCTAAAAAGAATTAATAACCATTACGACCAAGCTCATTACCATAATAAATTAAACCTATGTTATTAATTATTAAAATAAACATAAAGTTCTAACTCAAAATATAAACAAAATTTTGTATTCTTTTCTTTCATATCTTAGGTTATCTTAAACATAGTTATGACTATGTGCTTTAAGGCTTCTTTGACTTTTTTTTTTTTTTACTTTTGACCTTGTTATAAAACCTTCAAGTCCTTGTTGGAGATCATCCTCTTTATCTCTTTTATTCTTTATTATTATCTCTTTTTGGTTCATATCATCTTCTTCCTTCTTAAGTGAATTCGTTCTCGAATTATAATCTTTATCACCTACATCAAAAGGAAATAATTTTCATTAAAAATTGCACTTGTTCCATACTTACCAAACAAATCAATTTTATAGGCATTATCATTAATCTTCTTTGTCTCTTGAAGGTTGCTGTTATATGTGGGTATATTAAGCGGAGAAACACTGGAGTAAGATTTATTTGATGTTCTATTTCCCTCATTGGTGGCAAACCATGAGGTACTTTTCTGGACAAAGTATCATGCAATTCCTGCAAAGTAATAACAACATTATTAGATAGAGAGTTAGTGTTAAGGTATAAGTAAGAATCTTTATATAAAAGAAGGAATAAAAATTTATTAGCTAAATAAGTACTCTTCATCTCATTTTTGTTAGTAAATAAACTCTCTAATTTTCTCTCTTCCTTTTACTTTCTTTCTTTCTTTTGAATTTTATCCTCAAAATCAAGCTTTTTTTTTTTCACTATCTTTTTCTCTCCTTCTAAACTCTTATCCTCTTGCTCTGCTTTTGTTTTTATTTTTATTTAATTCTCACAAACTTCTCTAGGGGATAAGGGTAGAAGTGTTATT
This sequence comes from Canavalia gladiata, assembly GCA_037954105.1. Lineage (NCBI taxonomy): Eukaryota > Viridiplantae > Streptophyta > Magnoliopsida > Fabales > Fabaceae > Canavalia > Canavalia gladiata. Next base: position 40,842,793 of record CM075664.1, on the reverse strand, counting down.
TTGTGACAATTATGGATAAAAGAGAATTTGTTGGAAAGTCTATGGTGTTGAGCGTACTTATCAAATTGTCAAGGTCTTCCAAAAAGCATATGACTTGCCTCCATAGGAACAACGTCACAAAGAATTTGATCATCATACTTTTCAATGGAGAAATTAACCATCACTTGTTGATTCACCACTAATTCACCTTATCACTTAGCCATTGAATCTTATATGGTTGTGGATGTGGTGTAGTCTTTAGGCTCAAGTTAGTGACCAATCTAGTGCTTGTCATATTAGTACAACTCCCTCCATCAATAATCATAGAACATATCTTGCTTTGGATAAGACAACGAGTATGAAAGATATTTTTCCTTTGGTTCTTCTCATGCTCCTTATGTTGACTTCTCAATAACCTCCTCACCACTAATAAATCTCTATCTTGTGCATAAGTTGTACCATCAATCTTCTTTTCGTTTGAGGATGAATTAGAATCTTCTATAATACTTCCATTAACTCTCCTTACCAAGCCTTTTTATTTGGGCATTGGGATGCAATATGTCCCCTTCCCAAACACTTGAATCATTTGATATCCTTAATTTTAAAGAAAATAGTGGTAGTAGGGATAGAATTTTTAATACTTATTACTTCCTTGGAATTAGAGAAATAATTTTTCATCTTTTGTTTATCCTTCCAACTTGAAGAATAGTTAGAAATAGATCGATTCGTCATAAATTCCTTCCTCTTCAATTGTTGTTCCACCTCCATGGCTTGATGAACTAAGTCTTCAAGCTCCACATAATGTTGCAACTCTATAATATCTGCAATATCTTAGTTTAAACCATGAAGAAATCGAGTCACAGTTGTCTTCCTATCCTCCACAATGTTGGCTCTAATCAAAGCCACTTTCATCTCCTTGTAATATTCATCCACGCTCCTATGATGGTGGAAAGGCACAAATTTCCTCCGCATCATGGTTTTCATTTCATCACAAGTGTTGATAGGATGTTCTCTAAATCTTCTTCTGTTCTTTTATACTTGATCCCACCAAATTAAGGAATAATCAGTAAACTCAAGGATAGCTACTTTTACTTTCTTTTCATCATTGTAGTTGTGGTAGGAGAAAATCTTTTCAATCTTTATCTCTCATTCAAGGTAAGCTTCAGGGTCATACCTCCCTTGGAAAAAAAGGTATCTTGAATTTTACACCTCCAAGTTCATCTCCCTGCCCACGACCTCTTTTGTCTCTCTCATGTCTTCTTCCTCCATCATACCTCCTTCTTTCTCTCCTTTATCTAGGGGAATCATAGAAGTTATCATTCCCGTGAGACAAACCTACATGATTAGAATCCCTTCCATGGATACTCTCCCATGGTCGGAAGTCCTACCTTTTTCCAGTTGGTCAATTTGTTGATTCAACTTCATATTTTGCATGCATAATCTCTCAAAGTGTTGAGTTAAGACTTGTATTTGTTGTTTCATAGCCTCTAACCTTGGAAAAAAAAAAGAAGTGTCCCTATCTGTACCATATTCTCTGGACATAACTATGAGAAAAAAAAAATTAGTCAACGAGAAATAAATAAAGACCTTACCACTCACTCATGTGTTTACACTCTTTAGTTTTAATCCACTAGTGTTTTGTTCTCAAAATAAGCTTTTATGTAATATTCACTCTTATCTTTTACCACTCAAGTGCCTTTTTAAGTTCTTAAATTAAACCAAAGTCAATCTAAAAAAAATAAACACTTGTAAACAAAACCACACAAAAAATTTATCACTCAAGTAAAAAGAAAATACTCTAGATAATGATAGGGCATAATTTAAAAAAAAAAATTACTTTTTTTTTCTTTTTTTTTTGCTTCTTTTTTTTCCTAGAAAATTTTTCAATAAAGATGAATATGAAAAAAAAAAGTAGTAAAATAAAAAAAAAAGTTATTTTCCAATTGTAGGATTCAAGCTCTGATTACCACCTGATATGAACTTAAACGAATCTTTTCTTTAGTTAGATCACTTAGATAAGAATTAAGATTATAACAAAAACAAATCAAAATTAGGATTATAATGAAAACAAATAAAAACAAGGACTTCGATAAATGTAAGAATAAAATATGGAATAGAGAATGAATGGGGAACGCGTCGTACCCTCACCTCTACGAAGAAAGAAGAATAATAAACTTGGTGTAAAATCGTCACAAAAGTACGAGAAACCCCCGATAAGATCCAAGAAATGGTTCTTTCCAATAATCCTAAGAGGTACACAAGCTCTTTCAAGAAGGAAAATATTAATTTTTGTTATCCTCAAAATTCAAACTGCCTCTCTAAGGAGAATTACACAGGTATTTATAATAAAACTAAAATCCTAAATGTTTAGTAGCCAATAGGATCTAATCCACTAACATAACAAAATAAAAGTCACAAATCCTAAAAATGCTTAATAACCATTATGACGAAGTTCATTAATATAATAAACTAAATCTATGTTATTAATTACTAAAATAAACATAAAGTTCTAACCCAAAATATAAACATAAAGTTTTGTATTGTTTTTTTTCTATATATTGGATTATCGTAAACATAGTTGTGACTATATCATTTAAGGTTTTTTTGACTTTCTTTTTACTTTTTACCTAGTCATAAACTCTTATAGGAGATCATCATCTTTATCTCTTTTATTCTTTATTATTATCTCTTTTGATTCGTATCAATGTCTCTTATACTTTCTATAAGTGTGCGAAGGATATGAGAAAATGTACTTAAAAAAGAAAAAAAAAATAAAAAATAATATATTATATTATAAAAAGAGAAAAAAAAAATACATAATTATAAAAAAATAAAAAATAAATAAATAAGTTAAATTTTTTAGCAAGTAAAAATGTTACAATATATTTTTTATTTCAAAATAATTATTGTTTTAAAAAAATTATTTTTTAAACTGTCATTTTACCATTTTAAAAAATATTGTTATCTTTTTTTAAATGATGTATCTATATATTTATAGTGATATATATATATATATTCAATTTAACTTTTATACTTTTTTAAAAAAATTATAAAAGAGAATTTCATAGCTATAATATGTAGGATAATTATTTCCATTTTATTAACTGTCTCTAACATTTTTACAATAATAAAAAAATTTCTTCTAAGACATAGTTAATCAATAAGAATAATTTAATAATAATACTCAACATATTAAATTATTTATTATATTTTTAATCCTTGTGAAATTCATAAGAAAACAATTATTTTAAAACAGAGCAAATAATATATAAAACCATTAAATTAACATCAATATCCGTGAGCTACATGTAATAGCAGGTTAGTTTTTCAGTGAAATACTGGAAAATGGAATTTTAACCAGCTTAACGGATTACCAAAGTTAATTTGACGGTTATAGTTTAGTTGCAATCCAGAAGTATGTTTAAAATAAAGGCATGATCCTGTGTTAAAATAGCAAGACTCACCGGGTGTTTGGTTTTGCATTTTATTACCTTAGTTACGCGTTACTTTGACCAATGCTGCGAGTGATGTTCATCTCTGAATGCGTTTACCATATTTTGATGCGTATGAAAGGAAATGCTCAATGACAGATCATTCTAACGCTGATTTCTGAATAAGTTTACCATATTTTGATGCGTAGTTAGGGAAATGCTCCATGACAGATCATATTAAGGACAACCAGCATATACTCTTCATATGCTCTTTATTTATTAATAATAATTCAGAAACATCTAACCATCTTATTTTTTATTTTTATATTATATTATATATTACATCCTTCCTTCTTCTTTTTTTCATTTTATTCTACCCACTTTTAAAATACAATCAACATTTTTCTATAACTTTAACCATTTAATTTTTAGTATATTTATTGGATTGTGTATGTATAAAAACATTAACATATTAATTTTTTTAAAAAAATATAGGATCAAATATAATATTATTTTTTAATTATTTAAATAACAGAACTGATAAATGTGTGTCACTACATGTTTATTTTTTTTTATTTTAAATTTAGTTCAAATTCTTTTTAGTGAACGTTTATATATATAGTTTATAGAAGATGAAGATTAAATTTTATTAAAGTTATTGTGTTTAATATTTTTTTAAAATATTAAATTTGATCAATTTAATCATAAAAAGTTTCTATCATATGGATTAAATTTTTTAAAAATTTAATATTTTATTAAATAAATTTAATTTAATTTATAATACATCTTTCTTAATATGTGTTAAATTAAATTATTTAATAATATATTTTTTTTAATTTAATAGTTGAATAAATAAAATTAATATTTTAAACAATTATTAAATAAAACTATTAATGAAATAAATTGATTGTATATATATATATATATATATATATATATATATATATTTATAACAGTTTTTTCTTTAATCATAAGTAGTGCTGGCACATTGCTTTCATATTGGTCAACTTTTTATAAATACAACTACTATATATTAACATATTTTTTATTCAGATAATAAATTTTTTAATTTTTTTTATAAACAATAAATGGATATGGTAACAGTATTTATATATTTAATATATTGGACTTTTATATTTTTATATGAGATATCATATTCTATTTTTATATTTTTATCTTTTTTGTATGACAAATGTTTTCTCTTTTTTAGCCACAATTTCTTTAACTGAAGAAATAAATTTTGTGTAAAAATTAATTATATGATATATATATATATATATATATATATATATATATATATATATATATATATATATATATATGATTCGAGTATTAAAGGGGAATTGGTGAGAGTGACCGAGTGAGAGGAGAATCCAAACGCAGAAGGCGTGAGAGTGAAAGTCAACCTGGAAAACCAGTAGGATTGTTGTGAAGCGAGAGTGAAAGAGGCTGATAAGGGACGACCTGTTCATAAGGTAAGCGGTGGCGTTGGTGTTGCTGTGATGTGTTGTCTTAAAACTCTCGTGCATGAATTTTCCCACCTCTCTCTCTCTCTCTCTGTCTATGTTACGGTGCTTTGCATGCATTTTCTCTCTAATACTCACACCTTCTCACTCTCCTCTTTCTTCCTCACTACCAAAATTCAACGTTAATTGACGTCTCCATTCTCTCTCTTTGAGTAACTGGCATGGTTTTGCAGCACACAGAAAGCATCACGAAGTTGTTGCTTATGTTTATTTGTTCTGTTTTCTTCTTGTTATCCCTTTCGGGATGATCTAATCTGTTGTTGTTTTTAGGGTTTTGAGTTGTGCAGTGGGAGAGAGGGTTTGTGTGTGATGGGGGTTGAAGTTTGCATGAATCGTTCGTGCAAGGAAGTTTCTGTTACTGAATGGAAGAAAGGGTGGCCTCTGCGATCTGGTGGATTCGCCAGACTCTGCAACAACTGCGGGTGAATTTCCATCGTTTCCCTCTTTTTTAATTCCTTTAATTTCCCATAGTTGGGTGAGATTTCAGAATAATCATAATTTTTGGTTTTAACTTCACTCTTTTTTATTATCATGGATAATTTTGGGCTTTGACTTGACTTGAGTCTTATGAGTTCAAATTGGTTGGTAAGGTTCGGTGTTTTTTTTTCCGAGATTTTATGGGTGTGAGTAGTGTAAAGAAACTGGTTGCATTGTCTTCTAATGACAATAATTGCGTAATTCAAGACCATTCTAGTTCTTCTTCATTGATGTAAGAAAAGGAAGTGGTGAGATACTCTACTGCTCTCTAATGTTAGGTCAAACGGGATTCTTCATCTTTCTTCTCTTCTTTTTGAAAACAATTTAAACTTCACAGATTGAAACATGAGACACTATGTTTTCTTTGCTGTGTTTCTTTTGAAGCATCTTCTAATATGTTTGATCGAGTGTTTCGGAGGCCAGGGAATGAAAGGAAACAATGAAATACATTTTCTTTGAGGATGAGAATCGATGTAGCTGATTTGGATATTTTCCATGGTTTTGTTAATATCAGTCCTTAGCTTATCGTAAGCAACTAAAAGTGGAAAGATTTTATTGGTTATAGTTTTATGTTTCCAATGCAATAAATTCTTTTTTTCTCAATAAAAACTTTCCGCTTATAGTTGTTTAAGAGTTAATGTTAATAAAGCCTGTTTCTGAAGGTAAAACAAACAAAAGTGTGTTCTATTTTCTTAGATTTAAAACCATTAATGAGCCTTTACCTAATAACAAGTTTTTGGGATTGTTAGTTTAAGAATTATGACATTATATCTAAGTCTCCATGACAAAGCAGTTCAATACAAGATAGGCTGGCCTTGTGCACTGTCCATAACTCCATGTCTAAAAACCCGAAGGGCTCTTGCATGAGGGGGCATGTTAGATATAAAAACACTTATGAACCTTCACCTAAGAGCTTAAGCTTTTGAGGTAGTTGGTTTACAGTCATGAGGAATAGGGATTATGAAATTATTATCCTTCACTTGGAAAGAACTATCTGATTCTTTGACTCTATCTGGTGGATCTTTATCTTGTTGAAAAAATGCTGATGTTTGTTGTAAATGATTCTTACAGTTTGATATTGCAAATTTGTTTAAGTTATTTGGTTTTATTAAATTCTACCTATCTGCTATTAGTCTATGTTTTGAAGTGTCTTGTTTTATCTATAATGTTGGATTCAGCTCCTATAAAGTGCAGGGTACACTTAAGAGGGTAGAGTGAACTTGTAAAAGATGATGAGAAAATCAAGTCACTGAGTTCTCACACATGAATCAATCATCTACGCCATTTACTCTCCATAGTTTCCTTTCACTTTAGAGGATCTTCTTCCAACATATTTCTTTACAAATTGAACTTAGGTTTGGTTTTCATCGTCATGTTGTCTCTAGACCACTCAATACCTTTGCTCATCTCTTCCCTCTTTTACATTTTAAATCTTGCCATGCATTTTAGCTAGTAATAATTTTTCAACTTATATGTAGTATGTTTTTATTGAAATTGCAGGATCCAATGCATTGATAGCACTAAATGCTACAGTTTCCAATAAAAATTTACTATTTATTGTTTTCTTATTGTGTGTATACATTAGAAAAACTACTTATTTATTGGTTCTATTTCCTGCTTAGAATCCTTAATGTGTTTCTCTACATGCTTTAGATCTGCCTATGACAATTCAGTTTTCTGTCATGAATTCCACCTACAGCAGAGTGGTTGGAGGACGTGCAGCTATTGCAAGAAGGTAAAGTGATTACATTTTTTTTTTTGTTTTCGTTTTTCTCTTCCTATTAAATTCTATTAATGCCTTGTCTTTCTGTCCTTAGACATTGAACTCTATTATTTGACTTCGTTGCAGCCTGTCCACTGTGGATGCATAATATCAAGGTCTTTGTTTGAGTACCTTGATTTTGGCGGTATTGGTTGTATTACCTGTGTAAAGGCTTTCCAACTTCCTTTGGTAAGGTTAATCTGAGTATTCATTTTTTAAGAATGAATTCCAAGCCCAAAGTTCATTTTCTCAGTAATTAATGGTTGCTGTCTGTTAATGTTTTAGTTTATCTCCTATTCTTCTCTAGAATTGCACTTCTTCACATGGATGTCTATATTTTCATTGACAGTTATTCAATGCAAGAGTGGTTGCAAGTATTAAAATATTATTGTTGAAATTATAAGGATTGAATGGAAAGGAGAAAATAGAAATTATGTCACTAATAGCCTTCAAATAATTGTGATGTGTTATAAAACAGAAAACGTAATGCCTATTAATACTGGTGTTCTTAATCAAGTACCAGTGAAGTACAAATTTTAACACTGGCTATGGGAAGAAGACAAATTTATTGTCAATTATATACTTGGAAGACTAAAATCTACATTTATTAAAATTTGCTCCATCACTAGTTATTTTCTGCATCTGTCTCTGCTTTTGTCATATAGTTCTTTTTCTAATTATGTTTAGCAAGCTGTTTCTGCACGCTTGCTAGTTCTTGTTAGTGATTCTGGGCCTTGATTTCCTGTTACTGCAGTTATTTCTCCATTTACTTGATTTATTGTGAAATATAGTTAGCAGTAATTTTGAAGAGGCTCCACTAGGACATATGTTATTTGATTCTCTTCCACTGTGACATGGAAAGTTCACAGACTCCTATTATTTTACTATTTTGCCACAGATACGGGATACTGAAAATCCAAATGCATCTGTTCGATCAATCATAAATAATGCAAGTGATAAACATGCTGAACATATTGATGGTAGACTATTGGTGGATTGTACTGGTGAAGGAAAACTTATGCAATTGTGTACAATTGCTGAAGCTAGTGAATCCAGACATTGGCCTCAAGCTCAAAGAGATGGCATGGATTCATGCAGTGGTCCAAACAGGCAAGGCGATGGAAGATTTTCAAATTTGATGGAAGGGTCTAGTCATTTATCAACATTTATTGCACTAGAAAATAATAGACCAACATGGGAGACTAACAGTGTGCACAAATCACTTTCACTAAATATTTCTCTGGGAACCTCATCAGGATATTCTGTCCAGCCTTCTGCCTCAGAGATTGTGGAAGGGAGACTTGAGGGTAAATCATCTTCTTCGCCCTTTCACCAAGGGCAGAGATCTCATTCCATATTGTCTAAACCCTCAAAGAATGAGATAACTGTGAATCATGAAACAAATAAAGACGTAATTTCTCAGGAACGCATTGCTAGACCACCTGCTGATGGGAGAGGCAAGAATCTGCTACTTTCTCGATACTGGCCAAGGATTACTGATCGAGAGCTGGAACAATTGTCGGGAGAGTATCCTTCATAGTTATTATTTTGGTCTATCACATGTCTACATTAAACTGTGGTATGAAGTTGATTCATCACCAGTTTCCCTTAATGCTATTACCACAGTTTGAAATCTACTATAGTGCCATTATTTGAGAAGGTATTGAGTGCCAGTGATGCAGGTCGAATTGGTCGTCTTGTTCTCCCAAAATCCTGTGCTGAGGTATGCTCTTATTGATTTGAGCTTTATGTGTCTGTTTGCACGTATTGGACTCTGTTTGTGCTTTATCACTGTGATTGCTGCTCATCTTACAATTTGGCATATGAATTTCAGGCTTATTTTCCTCCTATTTCACAGCCAGAAGGTCTTCCTTTGCTGATCCAAGATGTGAAGGGCAATGAGTGGACATTTCAGTTTAGATTTTGGCCTAATAACAATAGTAGGATGTATGTATTGGAGGGTGTAACCCCGTGCATGCAGTCCCTGCAATTAAATGCTGGTGATACTGGTATACATTAGTCTATGCAATGAATTGATGCACATACCTATGTCCTTACTATTTTATACTTAAATTTATTTGGTATTCTGATTTTGTCAAAATGTTATCAAATATACTTATGCTTTCATGGCAATGAATTTTTTATGTCTTCTTTAATTGCTGTCATCACCACATATGACGTCTGGATAGGCTGACTGTGTGTTGAAGTCATTATTGTTCAAATGTTTTTAGGAGAAAAATGATGCCCTTGTAGAACGTTCTCCTTGTACAGTATCTGTTGTGTATTATGTGGTGCTTAAGCACAGATATACATGGGATAGTTAATATATATTGCAAATTTGAAGTTATCATAATACCATTGATTAATATGATTTTTTTGTTACAGTGACCTTTAGTCGGATAGATCCTGGGGGCAAATTTGTTATGGGTTTCAGAAGGGCATCAAACTCTATAGATACACAGGTTGTGACCCGACTTTCCACTTTACTATATGTTGCCTCTTCTTAAGATAATACATCTATATTCTTCTCTTCTTTAGAGAATACACAGGTTGTGAATATGATAAATGGTCATTATTGAAACAGGATCCCTCTACTTCTACTCATTCTAATGGCAATTCAACAAAGGAAGCAACCTATTGTAGCACAAATAAAAATCTGCACTCAGGGTGTAGTTATCCAGATCCTGATCTTCTCCAGTCAAGGAAAGGGAATGGTGAACCTTACTTAAATGGACATTCAGAACATCTCTGTTTGGGTACTGGAACTGCTGATTGGCTTCAAGCTGAATATTGTAGGATGGTAAACAATGATTTGTTGCAACCGGCAATTTCAGTTTCAGAGAAGAGGACTCGGAATATTGGGCCTAAGAGTAAGAGGTTGCTCATACATAATCAAGATGCTATGGAGTTGAGACTTACATGGGAAGAAGCACAGGACTTGCTTTGTCCGCCGCCTAGTGTCAAGCCAAGCATTATAACAATCGAGGACCAAGTATTTGAAGAATATGATGTAAGTGTGACACTTTCAACACAATGAATCTTTTTTCTTTGTATGGGTTTGTTATTTCAAGATGAATATGGACTGATATGGTGTGGACATTGGAGCATTATATTCAAATTTCTAGCTGCTGGCTAATCTTTGTGACTTCATTTCATTTAGGAACCCCCAGTTTTTGGAAGGAGAGGTACATTCAATGCCCAATCACCTGGGTAAGATTAATACATTGCATATTTATCACATTTAATTCAATAGAAAGTCTTGATTGTGTACTAGCAGTTATGCATCTTGTTTGTGTTAAAGAGATTTGGATATCAGCTAGTCTTTTAGTTGCCATTTAAAATCAATTCTGCATTTACAGCAGTAAATATCCAAGTGTAAATTAATTTTGTATTCAATAGTTTAGCTGTTACACACAGTTGATAATTAGACTGTACTAAACCATATATAATAGAGAATTCTCCAAGAGGAGAACACAGATTTATGTCAATTCTTCCACGTTTAACAGTTCCTCACTTGATCTTGCCTCCAAATTTGTTCAAACAGATGATGATGATGTTGGTACTTTCCTGGATCCATGTATTTTGTGCATTGATGTTCCAGCTTGTTTTTAAAAAATTCATAATCGCTGCTTAGCTGTAAAACCACTGTGCAATCTTGAAAAGCCTTTTATCCTTAATAATCAGTACTTTAGCTGTATGAGTAAACTATTAACCTTAAATTACTTGCTTTTATTAATTTTTCTTTGGAACTCTTGGGTAACTGATATTTCATCATTGTTGCAACTTAAATGAATTAAAGAAATAATTTAGAAGAGCAGATATTGTAGACTGGGTGATAGCTAGCTGGTGGATAACCCCTTGATGGAAATTAATGGTATTCGTATGCAGCACTCTGCAGGTTATAATCAGCTTGGTATTTCAATTGAAGCACTCATTCATTGAAGAAATTTTATAGAAAAAACAATCTATATTTTAATTTCAATTCCATTATTATCTAGTTCTATCTCAAATGATTGGGATGCAAGCAGATGAAAAATATTGTCTTTAGACCTTCTCAATGAGAGACTAGAGAATGAGTACATGGTTTACAATTCTTATTACAGACAATGGTTTTTCAGGTTTTTATGCTCTGCATCAGAGGAGACGAGTCCGAAGGAATTAGAAAATATTCTGAGAACTAGAGAAGGTGTGATTCTGCTATCTCTTTTGTATGCCCTGCATTTGTTGTCCTTGTTTAAAAAGATTTGATACTTCAGCACAGTTGATTGAATGCTCATAATGTAGGATGCATTTGTGCAAGCTTTTACGTTCCTAAACTATATCGGATGTATGGATTGATGTCAGCATTATACAATCTTTTTGTTAAATTTTGTGCTTGCTGTCTATATTCAGATTCCAAAGCAGTTTCCTTACAGGCGGAAGTTATGTGGCTTCTACATTTTTGTGGGTAGTAAAATAATGTATTCTTTCTTCATACCATGTACTCCTTAGGTGGTATAAATCTCCATTTTCAGACAGCAATTTTGCTTCCAAAAATGCTGTTACTTCATTCCTTAGTTTAGTTTATTTAATTCAACTTTTGCATTCTATTTGTCCTTGCTAATTAGTAGCCAATTAATCTGGCTGCATATGATCTTCCCCAGATTTTAAAAAGCGAAGAACTGTAGAAAAAAGTGAGTCAATCCAAGAACCCAAGCCTTCTGGCTTAGATGCTCTTGCCAGCGCTGCAGTTTTGGATGATGATCGGGTTGACCCTGTTGAGTCATCAGCTGGAATCACCACCAAACATCCAAGGCACCGTCCTGGATGTACTTGTATAGTGTGTATTCAGCCACCAAGTGGACAAGGGAGACATAAGCCAACATGCACTTGCCTTGCCTGCTTGACTGTGAAGCGCCGATTGAACACTCTTACGATGCGTAATAAGAAGAAACGCCAATCCAAAAGTGGAGCAGATGCTACCCAAGAAGATCAGATCCATCACAATGGGGAGACAGATACCAGCGGTGCATCAAGAGATGATACAAGTCTCTTAGAGAAAGAGGAAAACCTGAACAAAGGTTGTCTTGAATTGGATGAGCCCAGTGCAGGACAAATAGATCTTAATTGTCATCCCAATCATAAAGACATGCAAGCGGATATAACAGGACCGAGCATGACTAGTCATGTTGAAACAACAAACTATCCTGCACGGGAATGTATGAATCAAAATGGCCTAAAACTTTTATTCTGAACTGCAGTTTAGATCATAGTCTTCATTTTATCTTCTGTTTAGAAGCTGGAAAGAAGAGATAAGTTATAGTATCAACCCAACCAAAGAACAATATTTCTTAACCTTTTTGGTTATAGTTATCCTTTTGCAAACACAGTATAGTTTGCCTTCTTTTTCTAAAAGGTGGTAAAAGATAGTTCTATTTTTACAGTCGAGAGTGTAAAGTTTTATTCTCTTTGAAGTTGTCTTTTTTATGAAAACGAGTTTGACAATGTATTCGTTTTTTGTTAATGTGAATGAAATATAGGATCTGTTCCCATTATAATTTTATCATTTATCATCTAAAGAAATTTAGAAATATAAAACCAGATTTTTATGTAAAATTTTAATGCCGTAAGCCATCTAGTAACTATTCTTAACCATTAACATGGTCAGGCTAGGTAACACATTTTGGGGCAAACTGTTTCAGTGTCCAAATCCTGTTTAACTTTATATTATTGATAATTTGATTTAAACTAAATTTTGTATATTTTATTCTTACATTAATATTAATTATTATTAATAATAATAAATGCATTTTATTTAAACTAGTATATATTATGGGATAGGATTAATTGATGTTAAGTGTTAAATTTATAAATTTATATCATTTAATTTTTTTTAACATATAATTTGGATAATTCAACAATTGAAGTACATGTTTGAAGAATATTGAGTTTATTCAATTTTATATAATAAAAAATCAATTGATATTTATTTCATTATTTTATTATTCAATTTTTTATACATTATTTAAAATATAAATAAATATTTATTATTTGTTAATATATTTTTAAATATTTAAATTACATGAAATTTATATATATAATTGTGAAGATAATATTAGATAATGTAATAGTTAGATTATCTAAATTTCTATTTCAAAAAAATTATTTAATAGTGTAAATTTATAAATTTAATATTTGATATGAATTGATCTTATATTATGATAGATTATTATAATTTTCTTAAAAAATAAATTTATTTAGTATCTTAAACATTTATTTAACATACTAGATCATTACAGTTTAGTTATTTAAACCAACATATCAAATAAATTTTTTAAATGATATGAAATAAGTCTTGTATTGTTGATTGAAGGGGTGAGTCTTCAACAGGCATTTCATGAGGAATAATAGTACTTTCATATACATCCAATTTTTACACAACCTTTCGCACATCCTGCTTCCTTTGGTGAAAAATAAAGAGATAAATTTTGATTGAGTTTAGCTCTCTTTTCAACCACAAAAGACAGATGAGTATGACAATAGTGTAAAAAAGTGAGAAATATTTATTCTTTCATGATTAGGGTGAAGCTTATTTGGATGTGCTGTGGTCGTGTAGTCAGCAGGGTTGGTGAAACATCATATAGACTTCAGCGATTGGAGGGTCGGTTTTGAGAGCATAAAATATTGCTGGTCCAAACTGAGTACTTCTGTTACTCTTTGCAATGAATAAACTTTGGATTTGTTAATTGATATATTCTCTTACAATATCCTCTTAATATTTTATAAAAAAACATTAAACAAAAAATGAATATATTTAATATTTTAAAAACATAAAAATATTTAACAATGTTTATTTAGTCATTCTGAGAATTAATACAAAAATTTAGAATTATTATTTTAATATTTATGTATGATTATATTAAAGGTGCAAGCATTATTTCCATAGGGCAAGGAAAAAGAAAACAGTTAATAGGATGCATTTGGGTCTATCTTTTTGCAGGCCTTATTAAAATAAATGGGTAAAAACAAACTATTAAATAAGCCCATGGATATATATATATATATATATATATATATATATATATATATATATATATTTACCCTAACTATGAATATCTGCAGGCAATGGTAATTTTTTCATCTCTACATAGAACCTCCCACATCAACATTCATCTTCAAATTAATTTTAAATATTTTACAGCACCTAGCCCTAGTTTTGAATGATTCAGCTACAACCAAGAGAGAACATAGAATCTAATGTACTCCAGATTTTCGACCGGCCTCATAACACGCAATATCTTGGCCACATATGGTCGTCTTTATTTCCAATAAAACCGAATTAAATTAACAACCCTAACCCTTGTCCCTTATAGTTTCACCCTTTCCATAAATATTGCCATCATATATAGGTTCATATCTATAGCTACCTTTAATTATCTCATTTTAGAGTACTCTAACAAATAACAATGGGCGATAACGTGAACAAAAGTATTCAATCAAAGCCAATATTACTAGCTCTGGAAGATTTGTACCGAGGAATCCCTGATGAGTCCGTTAACCTCACCTTTCAAGACCTTGCTCAGGTTAACCCATTAGAGAAAAAAAAGTCCACAACAATTACAACCACATCACCTTCTCTAGCCAAAATCCCTAGCCTTGATTTCACCAAAGGTTTACAAGCATCAGGTCAACACCAAGATTTTGACCATGGTGACTCGCCATGGGATCATTCTGGTCATTTTAACCATCTAAGTGCTGCTGCACAAACTCCTCATTGTAGTATGCCTAGTGGAAATGATGATCCTTTGGGACATAGCATGAGCTATGATGATATCAGTGTGGCTTCCGGAAGAAGTGCACGAAAACGCCGACCCGGAATTCCTCACTCTAACATTTGCACAATTTGCAATACCCATGTTTATATCTTCCGCACTAGATGCCTGGTACCACTTATATCTACATTATTATATAGAATCAAACCTATTGTTATATTTCATTTCCTTTATTCCACTTTTTATTGGAGGTAAATTAATGTGTCATCTTTAGTCTCGTGTTGTATTTTTTATTTATTTTTAATTATAGAATAAAACATATATGTTATCTTCTTTCTCTGTTTAGTATCTCAAATAATTAACACTACCAATATTACTATAGTTTAGATATTAATTTGCACAATTGAATCCTTTGGCTTACAATGATTCTGGTGGATATGCAGGTGTGCGGCAGGGTTTATTGCCGCCAATGTGTGGAAATAGGGATGGGAGAGATGATAGAAGGAAGGAAATGTGTTGAGTGCCTTGGATTGAGATTCAGCCAAAGGTACCATATTTCACAGTTTAACTTTTAAAAAAAAAATGTTCTTTAATGTTTTCACCATAATTAAGTTTTGTTTGATCCAATACTCCATTTACAATTTTAGATTTTATTTTTTCAGGATAACTCAAATTGTATAATTTTTTGGGGTTTCTATACAAAATACATGTTTACCGTATACTTTATGTACTGATTAAATGAAATTGGCTGATTTTTTAGTTAAGGGAACTCCGAAACAAAAAATTTTATTGCTTAGGGAAAGAAAACTCCGAAGCATATTTATGATCATCACTGATTAAATCGAGGTTTAATTTATTTACGAAGTCGCTTCTCCTTACCAGCAATAATGCTGTTGAATATGGAGGGCATGTAAAACAATTAAGCTTAATTTCTGTCTCTTATATATTTTTTTTTATCGGCAAAACAAATTTATTTCAAGGAGTACAAAGGGGCATTCCTCATATTTACATATTTTTTTATTTGTTTTCTTATATTAACATAAATAATTTATAAATATATTTTAATTTAAGTAGTGTAGCTAGTGCTGTTTGAATGGTTCTCCCTTCTCCAACGTTGGTATGATTATAACCTATAAGCCAATTACTATATTTTAAGCACTCTTCGTTTCAAAATTGCAACCACAGTCCTCACCAAGCAAAGGACAATGATATCCAAAACAACATAATGCTAAACTATTTATCCAACAAATAACCTTTAATCATCATCATATTATTAATTTAACCATCCCAATTTAATATATATACATATATCCTAGTTATAATAGCATAAATTGCATCCATCCTTATACTATTTAATAATTTTATTCTAAAATTAACCTAATAATATACCTATTTGCCAAACTTTGATAAAATTGCATTAGTGGTGCATACTAAAATATTTTTGAGTATATAGAAATATATGCATGTATAGAAAATAGTTATATAGTTAACTTCATATTAATCTTAGAACTTTCTTTTTGGGTTAATTTGATTTGTGATGAAGGTACATAGAAAGAGCGGGGAAGGTAGGGTGCTGTGGTTGGAGGTACCCAAGGGCATTGAAACAGGTTGAGCTCAAGTGTGCAGAGAAAGGACCAAGGAGAAGCACAAGGTATGGCCATAGAGGGATGGCAACCTCAAGATCAAGGAGTCCTATAACCCCAAGTAGTCCTCATGCTATTAATAGCAATGAACACTCTTTTGTCATGTCCTCATCCTTTTCTCATTTCTCCCCTCATCACACCCTCCCTTTCTAAAAGAGTCATAATTTAATTGCACATCAATATCCTAATTAATTTCTTTTGTTTAACTTCAATTTATGTTGTATAATTTTATTTGTTGATTTAGTCTAATTGAAAGCTTAATTAATTGTCCTTTTCTCCATGTCTTCTTCTGCATATATCTACATAATGGTATATGAACTATATAAAAATAAATAAAAAATACTTGCCTCGACTCTTGTTAGCATCGGTTATAGCTTTTAGTTTTTCTTTATGACAAGGAAAAGCTGATGAAATTGTGTAGATATAAAGTTAAAAGAATGTTCAATATGGAATCTAGCTACTTGCTTGCCATTAATTAGCTCGTTCAATGTTCAATACATTGAATGTCACTCTTTGATTTTGACAAAAAGGTATAAGAGATCCAAATCCAATAATTAAGGATTTTTTAATCAAATTATCTATGTTGTCTTGGTAGTTGGTACTATACTTGAGCGCATGAAGATTTGTAACGTGATTTAATGTTCTGGTGCTCATGATCTCATTTCTAAAGTCCCCCCAAAACATATAAATTAATATATAATCTGAGTGTGGGATAAGAATATCAAAAAGAGACGAGAAAGTGGTATTGGTTAATCGCATCCTGTGATTCACTGAAACTAATCGCATCTCTATAGTTCTCTCTCTCTCTCTCTCTCTCTCTCTCTCTCTATATATATATATATATATATATATATATATATATATATAATATAATCTTGTCAAAATTTATTTTTATAAGAGACCATAAAATTAATAAATTTAAACTATATAATCATATTTAAATTTTTAATTTTTTTTTAAAAATACACAATCATTTAAGAAACGATGTAACTTTTGAAAAAAGTTATAATGCTTTGGGATAAAAAAAATTTCTTCATCTTTTCATTGATGAAAAATCCCTTTTTCCATCAGGGGAACTAATAACCATTTCAAACTTAATGAATAAGATTTATCAGTATAAATTTGTTTCAAGATTTTTTATATATGCAATGACTGATGAATAAGAATTGAACTTAATAAATGTTCAACTTAAAATTCAACACAAAATTTTATCATTTCAAAATTCTTCATTAAAATTTTTTCAGTAAAGTATTTTGTAGTATTTAAAATTTCATCTGAAATTTTTATTATGTTTAAATCATCAACATAAATAAAATATATTTAAATAAGGACTAAACATTTATACATTTTCCATTATCCAAGCATATAACATGTATAATATAAATGGGAAATTGGTGGACATATTAATTATTTGAATTCCTTTTATTAACAAATTAATAACATTTAAAATAATATTTAATGTTTCAATTTATTTTCTTTATTTGTTTTATTTTATTAAAGAATATTAAAGATGTTAGAATAGAATATAAAACAATATATTTAATATTCCTAATTTTCTTTTAATATGGCATAAAAAAAATTAATTTTAGTATTCATAAGTTTCCATATATATTCTCAAATAATATAGATGAGAAAGTGTTCCATATATATTCTCAAATAATATAGATGAGAAAGTGGAAGAATACAACAATTATTACAAATGTTCTTTTGCTAACAAATTAATAACATCTAAAAATAATATTTATTTTTTTTATATTTATCTGCCTATTAATTTTATTTGACTGGAAAATATTGAAGAGATTTCAATAATATTTAAATAGAATATTTAATTAACTTAAATAATCTTAGGATATCTTCTATATCAATTCTATTCATTGTGGTGCGTTGCCTGATTTCCTCAACAACCAATGTACCGTACATAAGAAACGTAATTAAACTAAAAATATAATTTTTTCTCAATTCATAAATAAAAAATGAAACATTATAAGTTCAAATCCAATACTTTTATATAAAAGTATTTTAATTTTTAATCTCTTATCAAAAGAGTAATCTTAATAATTTTATTTATGTTTTATTTGAATGATATATAAAAAAATAGAAAAATAAAAAATTAAATAAATATATAATAAAAAATTATTTAAATGAATTTAAATAGAAATAAAACAAACATTCTCTTCCAATATTTAGATAGATGAAAAACGAAATCAAAATAAACAAATTAATAGTAAAAATTTTACTTTATATTATTTTAAATTTTAAATTTTTATTGTGTTTTTTATTAATATAATAATTTTTAGTTTGTTTTTTAAAAATTAATAAATAAATATTAAATGTAAAAATTAAAAAAAGTTCTTTTCCTTAATTCTTTCTTTTTAATGGGATTAAAAAGTCATGAACTTGGTAAGAAAATAATTTCTTTTTATTTTTACGATGAAACAAATGTAAAACTTATTTTTATCAACCTTATTTTTTTCCTTCCAACTTTGTTCTATTCTAATTTCTATCCAGCAAAGCAACACCAATGAATTCAAATACGTAGTATCTTGACTTTGTAGGTATAGGATTTGTATTACAATTTTGCTTGAGTTAATGACAAAGTCTCAATTACATTTAATAATTTTTTTTATTAAAATCAATTTTTCTTAATATGAAAATAAATAGGCCAAAATTTTAAAATTTTAGTTTTATTAATTAACAAAAACTATAACAATTAAATTAAACAAGTTCAAAATAAAATAAAATTATTAACATATTCTTCATATATAGCATGAATAGTTTTAAAATTAAAATTAAATTAAATATTAAATTATTTATTATTTAATAATAAATATTATATTATAATAAAATAATTAAAATATAGAATTTAAAAATTAAAAATGAAATTAAATATATAACTTACTAAAATTATAATATAAATTCTTTATTAATTTGATGTTAAGAATTAAAAAATAAATTTAAGTTAAGATTTATTAAGTTTAAAATAATATTTATTTTATAATATATATTTATGTTCAAAATTTAAATTAGATTAAAATTTTAAAAATCATAGAAAAAATCAAATGCAAGAATTGAAGTAATTTAAACACAAATATTTTGTTGGTTACGTAACACTCGTTTAAGAACTAGCACACTAATTAAATTTTCGAAATATATAAACGTTTTAAAAAAATTACACTAAAAAAAACTATGAAAGCTCTTGTTTACTAGCTGAATTTTATTTTTACAGTTTAAACTAATTTGTTTTTAAATTTTAAAATAAAAATGAGTTAGATCGTCCAATTAAAATTTATAATTTATTTTATTTAAAATTTAGTTTGATTTAATTTATTTAATAAATAGATAAATTTATATTTTTTTAAAAATTAAATAAAAATAAATTTATAAAAAAGTTTGTTTAAATTATTCATTTTTATATATTATATTTATATAATTATTAAAAATTAAAATTTTTAATTTTTTAAAAAAATTTAATTGATGTTTTTCATATTTTCATAATAAAATTTTAGATTATTTATTTAAATTATACATATATATATATATAGATAAATAGATTTAAGACTTATTTAATAATTTTTTTATCATATAATTTTTTAATTTTTTAATTATTTAATTATTTAAATTTTAAATTTATTTACAAATTTTTTATATTATAGATTTGAAACTAAGTTGAATTCAATCTAAGTTTAAAATTTTTTAAATAAATTAGACTGAAATATTCAAAAGATCTATTTTAATTTTTACTCACATTTAATTTTAAAATAAAAAATTAGAAAAATATTTTAAATACTTATTTATTTTAATTGTGACACATAAAAATTTGTTTACCATTTTTTATTTGTAAGACAACATTTTATTAATTTTTTTTCTTTTTTACAATAAACATAAAACAAATATTTCAGCGGTCCAACTTTCTGTTTACAAGGTTCGTAATCGTAATCAATATGCCTCAACAAGTTAAGAACCGGAATGTGAAATCTTATTTCTATGACCTTGTTATGAAGTAGAAAGGATACGATCACCTTTTGTTTCCATTATGTTTTTTATACGCAACAGCTGTGGAGGATTTGAAGATTAAATAATCTGACAGAAACTTTTGGAGGATTAGTAGATCATAATCTGATGGACGGAAAAATTTATTGAAGTTATTATTTAGATTATAATTAAATATTATTTATTGATGATAATCAAAATTTTATAAATTATCATTAAAAGTTAGCACTTTATTTTTTAATTATATCTTTTTTTTGTTTTATTCCTAGCAATTGATTAATAACTATTACAAATAATTTTATTTTTAATTTTTATTAAAAAAATAATTATTTTAAACCATCTAAATAAAATATTTTATCTTAAAATATCTTTTCATACAATCATTTCAATAAATAATTATTGAAATAATATTTTAAAATAATCCAATCCAAACATACATTTGATACATCCTAATTTTAATTTTTTTATTTACTAACTTAGAATAAAATATATTTTTCTTTATAGGTTTTAATTCTTAAAATATTTTAAAACATTTGATCCTAATAAATTTGAAAAAATTTAATTTAAAACTAGTTCTTACCACAACTTACAAATAATATGACAAAAATTTAAATATATCATGTCACGTATACTGTGAGCATAATTATTAAGGTAATATGATAAAATATATATTATGTTATTATTAAATAATAATAAAGATATTTTAAAAGAATAAAATCTATAAAAACCAAAAGTAATAAAAAAGAATTCAAAGAGTTAAATAAAATAAAAATAATAAAGTTAAGTTTAAGCTAAATTTGTAATTAAAATTTGGAACATACTTGTAGTCCATATCTACGGAGAAAGCAATAGATGTCCAAATAAGCTTGCAAATTTGGAGCTGGAAGAACCTTGTATCATCCTCCATCCTACATCTCTTCCTATCTTCAAGACAATGCATATGCTATTTATTTTCTTCAGATGATTCTTCAGTAAAAAAATATATATTTTCTATTAATTTTTTTATTATAAATTATTTTAAATATAAAATAATTAATATAAATGCTCCCTCAATTCATACTTGCTTTAACTTCTTCACCCACACACTTAAATATAGCTAAAAATACCTTCCGAAGTCAAAACACCAATTTGTACAGTGTATAGTGACATATCACTGGACCTTTTCAACCGAGTCACATGATTGTGCATGTGGTGCTACATGGTGTTTGAAAATGATGTACATAAATCTATATAAAAATACTATATGATAGCAATTAAATAAAACTTTTTTGGGTACAACGAATTAAATAGCATTTGAGTCCCCAGCAAGATATACTATACCAATATAAATATATATTTTTTAAATTCGCAATGCTTTCATTTCCTCAACGCGGGGATCACAAGGAAATATATAAAAATATAAAGTAGTAAAAATATTAAAAAATCATACATTGTATATTTCTTATGATTTTATTATTTTATTATTGATATTTTTTATTTTTATTTATCTGAATTGTTAGAAGTGGAGAAGGAACTAAGGAAAGAGAATGCATTTGTGTAGTGCTGAGTGACAAAAACCGAGTAGGAATTTGGAACAGATGCAAGATCCATCTTCAAACCCTAATTCCAATCAAAATCTCAATCCCAATCCTCAAAATGCTAATGCTGCTTCTCAATTACCGCCGCCGGCGCCGCCCACGGCCGCGACCGCCGCCGGCTCCGGTCCTTCGTCGTCCTCTTCTTCATTTTTCGCGCGCTCCGGCGGGTCTCACCACCGGCGGGCCCACTCGGAGGTGAGTTTCCGGCTGCCGGACGACATGATGGACCTGTCGCCGTCTGATCCGTTCGCCGGCGGGTCATCGACGGCGAGCATTGAGGAGATCGGATCCGAGGACGACCTGTTCTCGACGTACATTGACGTGGACAAGCTCGGAGGTGCGAACGGGTCGGGTGGCGCCGTAAACGGAGCGGATCCGAACGGCGAACGTGAGAAAAGCCCTGCGAGGCCGAGGCATAGGCACAGTAGTTCGGTGGATGGTTATTCGTCGTTCGGGGAAATAATGGAAGCGAAGAAAGCTATGCCTCCTGATAAACTAGCTGAGCTATGGACAATTGATCCCAAGCGTGCCAAGAGGTTCTCAATTTTGATCACAAAAATGCATCATCTACTTTAAGTTTGGTTTAAACTGATTATGTTTCCATCTTAGTTTTTTTGTTCTGTTTTGAGTTTGAGTTTAATTTTAATTTATTTTTAACATCCAAGATGTTCAGCTTTTCTGATGTGATATTTGATAATGTTTGTGTGAATTGATTACTTTTAATTTATGATGAATAGAAACCATTAAGAATCTTCCTGTTGAGTGCAAACTGTTTGAATGTTGGGAGAAAAAGTTAGATGGAGGGGTTTGTGCAAATGATACTGCTCTCTAGTTTCATTCAGCAGTTACTGTTGATTTGTTTTATTTCTTATTATCGGAGAATTGTTGTTGTTGATAGAATACTTGCAAATCGGCAATCTGCTGCTCGTTCCAAAGAGAGAAAGGCTCGCTATATACAAGAACTTGAGCGCAAGGTTCAGACCCTTCAGACTGAAGCTACCACTCTTTCCGCTCAACTGACATTATACCAGGTTTGTGTTGACATGTATCTAATCTAAGAGCTAAAGTACTTTTAGAAGTTTCATTTTACAGAGTAGCCCTGTTTTGGTAATTGGATTTGCTGATGTAGCTTGGAGTGATACATTCAACTGCATTATTTCACTTACACAAGAAGTATCCTAGACTTCACTTGAACTAGGATTTACTCTGCTACTCCAGTTTTATTCCATTTGCTGTACATGATTATACTTATATGATCTTTGTTTTTGCTTATTACCTTCAAATATTTTCCTTGAACCATAGATCTTTTGTTGGTTTTAATTACAAAAATACTACATTTTGGATGTATTCTGTTGTATTTTTCTTCTGGAATTCCTCCTTTTTATATAGAAAACTAAATTTTTTTCTAGAATTTTATATAATCACATTAGTGATTATGAATTTATGATAATGCTGCTTTGATTTTGAGGCTTCACCGTGGTTGACTTTAGTTTTTATCCATACACGAACCTATTTTGACTGAATAGGAATATGACTCAATCACTTCTTAATTCTTTGTAGAGGGACACAACAGGACTGAGTGCTGAAAATACAGAGCTTAAGCTTCGTCTGCAAGCCATGGAGCAACAAGCACAGCTTCGCGATGGTAACCATCATCACTTTCTTACTATACATTAAAGCTATATACTTTGCTGCCTTTTTATCATTTTTTTTAACAAAACCTTTTTGAAGTATATTATTTTGGTTAATTAATTACACTGGAATTTGTTTCTGGTCTGTTGTAGCTCTTAATGATGCATTGAAGAAGGAAGTTGAAAGGCTTAAGGTTGCTACTGGTGAGATGATGAGCCCCACTGAATCTTTTAATCTGGGAATGCACCAGATGCCATTTACAGGATCAAATTTTCTTCCAATCCCACCACAGTCAGGTCCTTCTAGTCACCAGAGCATCCATTTATCACCATTTGGTCACTCCTCATCTACAATGCCAACTCATCAACTGCAACAAACAAATTCTCATCCATTTTCAGAAATATTGCAAAATGACCAGCTTGGTCGTTTGCAGGGGCTTGACATTAGTAGTAAAGGATCAACTCTTGTGAAGTCTGAGGGTCCCTCACTTTCTGCAAGTGAGAGTAGCACTACATTTTGAATTTGACACAAAACGCTTGACCTGCTGACTTATCCATGGCATTCATTGTTCATAATGTTGACATCTAGTCAACTAATGAAGGTACCTTATTTAATGATTCAGATTGAGGATTAATTCTTCATTATTTATTCTTAGGGATGCTCACCAAAAAGGGGAAGCACCCATGGGGTTTTGTCGCAAAGTTCACGTAATCATGTTTCAGCATGGCATTTGGTGTTTCTGGGCGATGGAATATTGGGAATGAAAGGTCATTCTCATTGTATCTTTGTATGTTAGGATGTGCAAGGATCCTCTGGTCTTTTGTATCATTGTTTACGTGATAGCATGTAAACTGTGTGATTTATTCTTGTGTTTCACTTCATTGATAGTCCAAGTAAGATGGACTTGGGTTCTTCTATAGTTAATTACTTAGTTTTAGATTTATTCATAGTCGTTGTACAATCCAAGAGTTTTGGGTACTTGTTGTATTAAGATTCATCTGAAATCAGACCTTTTTGGATAACTGGCATGTCCAAGTTGCTCTCTTCTTATTTTAATAACTCTAATGGGGAAAGCACAATTAATCAAAATCTATCTTTGTAATTGAGCTCTTTTGGGTATACCAAGTTCGTTTAACCACCATAAAAGTGAAGAATTGTATCAGTAATTATCCGGGCTTCTTGGCTATAGCGCTGTTGAGACTCTTGAAAGACCTTGCTCCTCATTCTATATATTATTTTTTCGGTTTTGCCGGTAGCAGCTGTCCTTCTGTAATTTTTGGCGGAAGTTTTGGATTAATCTCTCTGTCTTTCTCTCACTCGTTGTTGTTTGATCTTGTAATAATCAATAATTTTCTGCCCTGAGGCTCCCAACATGGAATAGGGAATTCATCGTCAACTTCAAAAGTGGAAAGCTGAGGGTGAGATGATAACTTGGTAAGCAGAAAGTGGAAACATTAATGTATTAGTATTTAGTCCAACTGTCATCCAAAGACAAATAATTAATGAGTTAACAATAACGAAGTAGGACAAGTGAAAGTGGAATTAATTCTCACTGATAGGTTGGATTATTCTATTGAAAGATAAAGTTCCCTGATATTCCGACACGTTATCACCTCTTTAGTTTATTAGATTTGACATGCCAATAGTGAGAAAGCAGATCTAATATGTGTAGCGTTAATCACGCCAGAAGCAGAGGTTATTTTTAACCTTTTGGTTTCACTTGCCGAGGCCGGTAGAAAGCGGTCATCTTCCTGCCACACGCGTGATGTCGTAATCTTTTGTCTCATTCATTTGGCAAAACAAAAACAAATTCCTAACGGAATGAATGATTCCACGGTTTTCTACACGTAACTGTTGAGCTTAGCTGGCATTTCTTATATTTTCATCTGTAGTTAGCCGCATGTACATTTAAAGTAAAGAGTTGCATTATTTGTATTTTAAATATATAACAATTTATACGATTTTTTTTTCTTTGTATCTATCATATTATTCCATTTCATTATATATTTATCTATCCTCTATTCTTATCTTTTGTGCTGTATATATTATTGTACCTATTTGTTATATGAATAAGATCTCTATAAAGGAAAATGCAGATCAATGTGAATTATATGAAACCCTTATACAAAACTAACCACCCATGGTTCTTGTCAAGGCTTATATTTTTTATTTTTTTTAAATGTAATATTTGTCCAGTAACAAACAAACATGAGTTCGTACTACCTAAATGTGAATTAATTAAAAGAAGTTAATTTAACTTAATCAGTGATCTAAAGTTTAAATTTTAGATATATAATTATATTAAACATTTGAAAGAAGAATTTTGCTACTTATAATAACCTTAATCAACTTGAAGAGAATTATCATTTGTAAAATATATCACTAATCTCGGGAAAAAAATGTGAATTCGTACTCATTCATTTGAAACAACTTATACCATGCGGAAGTGCTGAGTGATGACATCTAAATCTTGAGAAATCCTACATCCAACTTTATGAGTGTGAAAAAGAAATTATTTATAAAAATATTATTATTATTTTAAAAAATTTATACAGAAAATAATAAAAATAATGTTCTTATTTTCAATATTCATGAACAAAATTTTAAAAATAAAAATAAAAATATTTTCACAAACCAAACTTTCCTTTATACACATGTGAGAGGGAGATAGGGTGTGATTCAGAGTTAGAAAACAGCGTTAGGCATACGCATTGGCCCGCCAAGCGTGCAGCGCATGTGAGAATGCACACGAAAATTCTTTGATTATTTAAATGCAGACCTTTACGTTTTCTTTTTCAATCGATAATGCAGATCTTTACGCAGATCCAGGGTTAAACGAATTTGATCTACAAATACTCCGATCAACTCTTTAAAAAATAAAATAAAATCAACATTTAAAAAAAGTATAACCCACACAATGAAGCCCCAATTTACCAGGATTAAAAAAAGTACAAAATCTTGGGTTGATTCGTGAGCCTGGCTCAAAAAAACAGGAGCGATTTTTTTTTTTTATAATTTTATACGAAGTGAACTTATTACTTATGTGATTTGGTTTGCATACACCAGTTTCGTTGTGATGGAATATATGACCCATCATAATTTTTTTATAAAATAAAACTAACTTATTTACATATTTACTTTTTCATAATACACCTTTTTGGGCATCTCATTTTTTAAAAAAAAAATATATTTGTTATTGTAAAGTATCAAATACAATATTTAAGTGATTAAAAAGTAATTTCATAAAATATTCACCTTTATTTTTTATTTATAGAACTCATCAGCCACATATAAATTTAAATTTTGAGTGATCTTACATTTAATTTTACATGAAGATATTATATAAAGTTGGATGTAGGATTACTCAAAATTTAGATTTACATGCTGGTAATAAAGAGACGAAAAACAACTATGAATACATAAGAGATGCTTGCGAAACTCAAGTAGAAAAACCATCGAATCATCCCATTAGGAAATTGTGTGAGAGAAATATGTTGTGATTAGAGTTAGGTAAATATATAACATATAACCCATGCAAGAAGAGATAAGTTATTCGCATTATAATTTTAAACAACATACTTTTTCGAATGTTTTGGCTGAACTAAAAAGGCCAAGCCCACTAGATTAAATTTAAAAAAAAGAATTATTTTTTTTTTCAATTTTACGTGGACGGAACTTATGTGATCCGGTATGCATACCAACTTCATAGTGATGGAGTATTAATAAATTTTGTATAAATAAATTGTTTTTAATATTTAATTATTCATATTATCATTTTTGGACAATCTAAAGCATTTTCAGGGTGTGTGCATAGAAGTTAGGTTATCAATTTTGAGTATAGTCCCTAATTTGCTATCTACACGTCAAATAAATTAGTGATTATAAAGACAAAGTCCCTAACTTAAGGTGGGGAAAGTTCCAGAAGATTTAAGCCTAAGTAAGCTGAAATAGTTGTTTTAATTGATAGATGAACAAATAAAGAAAATGGAAGGACAGATAAACTAAATAAGGGTAAAGCCAGAGCGGTGATAGCACCACCAATATTGGCAGAAGTTGATGATGGAACATCCAATGGAAAAGGGTTGAGAGATGTTAGAAATGATTGTGGATGTTATTAATGATATTAAGAATTATTAAAAATTGTATTTGAATCTAATTCAATCTTAAAAGTTAGTTTATAAGATGATGTTTGTTTTTTTATTATGTTTGGTCTAACCTTATTTTTAGCTGAGGTGAGACTTTTAATATACTATATCATGCTTAGAACTAGAACGTAAAATTTGTAGGATTGAACATCTTCATGTGTCTCACTAACATATCTAAAGTAAACATTAATATTCTATTAAAAATTAAATTTAAACTTAATTCAATCATAAAAGTTATCTTACAGAATAAGATTTATTTCTATATTATATACTCATATTTGATCTTTCTTACTCAAGGCATAACTTTTAATAATAATAAATACTTGTCTGTTTAATGATTTAATCATTGATGTGCTAAGATATAATATTGTAATTTGAAAATGCTAATTTACATATTAAATGTCTTCCTGTGAATTACTCATTTTTAAGGATGGCCAAACTTCCAACACCAATCAAACTCGACAAAACCAACATATATTCAACTTAATGAGCGGGTGAAATGCAGCTTTAGATAATGCAGATAGAATCCGATAACATGGTTACACACAGTTTATATTAATTAAAGATCGTCGAAATCCAAATTCGACCGAAAGTATAGTTTCATGTTTTTTTCTCTGTTCATATACTCTATTTTTTACTAACTTTTTTTGTTTTGTTTTTCATCTTTTTGTTTCTCCATTTATCTTTTTTGCTATTTTTTATCTTTTAAATTTCTTAATTTATCTCCATCTCGAACTCTTCTTCTTCCTTTTCGATTTTATTTCTTCCTCTGCTTCTAAAACAAAAAACACTCATTCGACCAACTTGTTAACTACTACAAATCAAAAACTGTCCAAATCATGATATTTTTTAATCACAAACAAGCTTTAAATATCTTCAACATCAATTTTTAAAAATTCTTAATTTTCTTACTTAAAACCATTCAAAATGTTTACTTTACTCTTTTTAATTTTTCTCTTCATCAAAACTCATGTTTCCTTTTTAAATTATATTCTCTGGTATACACTAAAATTACTATGTTTGATGTTTAGATGAGTTTGGATACTTTTTATGTATCCAGCTTATTTTTTTGTTTGTTAAAAAAAAAACAAGTTACTGTCTTTTTCAATAATAAAACATGTAATAATATTAAAGGGATTTATTTTGGTTTTGTATCTTGACTTATTGTACAAGATTGTTTTGATTTTCAGTTTGATTATTGTTGTAATATCTTATGAAGCTTATTGATAATTTGATATTTAATGTTTTATAATTTTTGGACTTATTAGATGATTATGATAAAAAAAATGTTAGGATAATTTTTTTTTAGTGTTTGTTTGATGAACTAATAGCATATAATATTTTTTATTGAACAATTCTAATTTATTTTTTATAATTTAAATTATTATTCATGTTAAGTTAAAAATGAGGAAGATGGGATAATTTTTTATTTTCATTATTATTCTTACTTCATATTTTATTTAATATTTTATAAACAAATTAATTATTTGTATAACAAAATCAGTAATCAATATAAAGATATTTGGTGAATAAACTTACCGAGGAGCACAACAGTTTATTTATTGATTTATTTATTTTGGTCGAAACATGGAAAGTTTATTGAAATTCATGAGATGGGAATGCCTATACATTGTGCCCTTTTTTATATTATGCAACCTAACTCAGTAACTCGGACTGTACCAAACCGTGTTGCAATGTTGGGCCGATAAATCGCTTTGGATCTCCCCAACCTTCACCCAAAAAAACTCTGACAAAAACCAAAAAAAAAAGATCACTATTAAGTACTAAAGGTTGAGAATAATAGTCCCACTCCCATGTCCATTTTTATCATGCAACCAAACCTGGAATGTTTATAATTGTTATTGGATTAATTCTATGCAACATTATATCTAAGCATTAAACATAAATTTTTTACATTCTTACCCATACAATCGCTATCTTTAATTCATTCTATCTTAACAGATGATTCAAAATATTTAATGGTTAAAAATTTTATAATTACGTTAAGAACAATTTTTATAATAAGTTGGAACTCTTTCAAGTTTCAACATGTATTTAAAGAATATTCATGTAGAGTTTTGCGTCGCACTATTTTATACACTGTTAATTTACTAGAAAACTTAGATGTTACAGTTTTATTGCAAGTATTTTATTGGAGTCTAAAAATTGGTTCATATATAAACTTTCCAAAGACTATATCAGATGTTTTAATTTTAATTTGTATTTAGTACTTTTGTTTCTTTTTATATATCATTTCGAAGGTATTTTATATTTTTGTTTATCTATCATTCTAAAATTTTAAGATATTACTATTATTATTTTAATTATACCTTTGTAAAAAAGTAAAACAATAATATATAAAATATTGAAAAAATAAATAATAAAATTATAAAATTGTCTTAAGAAAAATACAAAATTAATATAAAACAATGGGATTAATATTTTTTTTCTTAATCTACATATGTACCCGCCATAATCGTAATTAACATATAAAAAGAATACAATGAACTCTCCCGAATGGTAGGGTTCATATTTTTTTCTTAATCTATATATGATTTTAAAAGATTTTTTTTTCCATTTATTCTATTTTTTAAATTTTTTTTTATTTTTGTATAGAAATAAAAATAAAATATATTACCAGACAGAAGCCTACAGATTGATCTGTTTAATAAATAAATAAATTTAGATAGTATAATAAAAAAAATTGTTTTAATACATATTTTTATTATAATTTTATAATTTATTTTAATATATATTATAATATGTAATATATAAGATATAAGTTATATAAAAAATAAGATATATGATATAAAATATAATATATATATATATATTATTTTAATATATTAAATTTATAATTTTTTAATCATTTAATTAGATAAATTTTAAATTTTTTTATATTATAAACTGATCAAACTTTGAAAAAAAAAAACTACAATAAACAACAGATCCAATGATCCTTTAACATTCAAAACCTATAATAATCTAACATATTTTTATTTCTATTTCTATACAATTTTTTCTCTTATATATAGATTGAATATCTCACCACTATTTATTTCTTTCTCTTGTGTAAATGTATCCCTCCAAGGATCCTCGCTCGATTTCAAAATGGAGGACAGTCACCCAATTAATGGATTGTGGGACAGCTGCATATTAAAACCCATGCTATTAAAGTGTTGGTGAGTATAATGCATTGGATAATTTTCTTGCCAAACCGTAAAAAATATTACTTTGAGTCCTTAAAGTGTAGGACAAAAAAAAGCTTAAGCACAAATCAACGCATTAATTGGTAATGAAGCTTAGGAAGAATAAAGTCAAGCTCATTTTTGTATCTCTCAACATATATTTAAGAAAACTCATTTCTAAAGTGAGCATTAATTCTGCTCAATGGATGAGCCCTACCATTCTAGGAAGTTCATTGTATTCCTTGCGTGGCTTCTGAGTTCTGATTCACTTGTCCTACAACTAAAACCACCCATCATCCACACAAGTCCTTAAGTTGATATGACATTAGACCTTACTTTGGACATCCCTTGTAAAGGCCACTTCGTTGATCCCTAAACCAACAACAGATCGAAGCCGAGTAAAACTCATATATCTTCTTGTACTTCTAATAGCATGAACTGTTACTTTTTAATGAGAAAATAAAAATAGTATAAGGGTTAACCATATATAATTATAAGTAGAAGAATAATTAAGATTAAAATTAATATTTTAATTTTAATTATTTCTGATTAAATTTAATAAGTAAAATTTATCCCCCTTAGACTCGCACAAAATCACAGTATCTCATTTTGGGACATTTCCTAAATTTATAAAGAAGGGCGGGGGACATGGTTCTTAAATGCAAACCCCTTTGGAACATGTCATAAAATTATTCATTCAGAATGACCTAGAATTGGGTCCAATGTATGGTGCATTTTTTTTTATGTGCAAATAAAGTAAATTAAAAGGGTAAAATGGCACCATTAAAAAAAGAGAGAGAGAGAAATGAAAACCCTTCATCTTGGCTTTAAGCCAACTCCATGATCTCAATTTGATGAATTAAATAAGATTGTCAAAATTCTTGTACTCATTTCTGAAAATCATATTTGTTCCAATTAGTCCATAGAGTGCATGCAATTAATTAATGATACACCAAACAGTCCACCAAGCATATTTTTTCCTTCCTATAGGAAACCACTGTGCTGAATGAATAAGAAAACAATTACAATTTGATAGCCAGTCAAATAAAACAATCCAAATAGAATAAGAAAAATCACAACATAGGATATGAGCCACAGTTTTTTCGTCGCAAAAATTAATTTTATTAAAATCAATTCCATTTAACTTTAATTCAAACTGACACATAGTACATTAAAAACAAAAGCAAGCAACAGTAAATTCTTAATTAAACTGCAAACATTTTACTCGAAAGTTCATCGCTAAAAACCTCAATAATTTTCTCGACATATATGGACCAAGGAAAATTCTTTACCTGCAATTTATTACTTATCTGAATGTCCAATAGTCATAATTTCCGGTCTATATTAATTTATTGGTTTCGGGATTCAACAGAGGCCACACTATAATAAAAAAATACATATTCCTTCTCATAAATGGTGTTTTGTCCATGTTCTTAAATGAAAAAAAATTAATTAAAAATATATACATTCATTCTTGTAAATGGTTTTTTTGTCTACGTTCTTAAATATAAAGGGAAAAAATGACGAGAAAGAAAGAGGTTAGAGTAATGTCGTAAATGGAAGTAAATTTTTACATATTTCAATTACTTTTTTTATTCAGTAATCTTTTTATTTTAAATTGTAAAATTTATAAAAAATTAATAGCCATGCAAGGTAATTATATTACTATTTTTAAAAATATGATTTAATATTATTTTTTTTAAATATCATTATTTATTTATTATTTACAAATGAACCATTTATATTTATTTTTTTTTAGATTAATTATAGCTAAAAATTTTAAATTGAACTGATGATTGGACCGATCAAAATTGTTGCAAAATTTAATAATTTAATCATGGTTAAACTAATATTTATTAAATATTATTTTTAAAATATTTATTATATTAAATATAATATTAAAAAAAAACGGCAAGTGACCATGCTTGCCACATGCTACACACAATTTTAATCACTATAAATAAGGGACGGAGGGGAAGGCAAATGGGTTGGGGATTGAAGGAAACTAAGAGCTACTGGAAGTAGAGGCTTGTGATTCTGTCGGAAGATTTAAAGAATTTGATCGTTATTCAAATTTTTGTAAGGAACATTAAGTAGAATATAGGAATAATTATAAAATCATTTATTTTAAAATAAAATTTATTAATTATGTAATAAATTTAGAATTGAACTTAATTATGTTTTAATTTAATTTTGGATATAATTTAACAGTTTATAAGGTAGTTTTAGAGTCTCTTCTTCTATAATAATTTTTTATCAATTATATAATATTATAAATTTATCCATGATTATATTTAAATTTGAATGAAGATAAAATATTATATAATTATAAATTGAGATTTGGATTAGTTAGGAATTAAATTGAATAATTTTTTGTGGAAATGTAATATAAAAATTTTATGTGCTCAATAATATATCTATATCTATTTATAAATTACGTTAATAAAATTATATACTTTTATATAATTAATATAAATTATAAGAGTTATAATATTTACCCGAGAAGTTGTAGAGTAAGGTTTTAAAATATAACCTTATTTAATAAATTTAAGTTATACATATATAATTCTACATAATTAAATATAAGGGATACCTAATTAATACATTTAATGGAAAAAGGAACCACTGACTATTTTATAAAAATATTTAAAATCTAATATTTTATGATAGAAATTATTTTTCCCTCCAATATATCTCTACGTTATATAACATATAATTAGTATTTAATTGATTTTATTTAGATATATATAAACCATTATATTTAAACCTTAGTATAAGAAAATAAAATATAACATTATCGCAAAAAATTATATTAGTAGTTAATTTATATAAAATTATTGGCCTAAATTTTTAAGGAATATTTATTAGAGGTTGGAAACGTAGAGAGTATATACATATAGAGTTAAACAATAAAACAATAAATTGAGGACCCTGTCCTTTGAGTACAAGGCAATGCCTTCAAAGTGAGATAGAAATAAGAATTAGAACAATGAGTTGAAAATTGTTTTGTAAATTATAATGTGGATAATCTGCGAGCCCTTATGTTAAAGGGAGTTAGGAAATCTAAGGGTCGATTCACATGAAAGTAGACTAAAGTTCATTATAGCAGGAACTTTCGAGCCTAGGGGTACATGAGTTGAATTTGAGCTTCCCTGGAGTTGCTCCTTGTGGCCGAGACTGCCCTAGTCGGACTTAGCCGCCTTGAAAAGACCATGACGATTATCGTTATCCGCTGAGCAATTTTAGAATGTTGTGAAATGAGAATGACAACGATTTTTAGTGTTGTCAAGGGCACGATGTGATTTGAAATTGGATCCTGATACTCCTATTATTTTGATAAAACTGTTAAAATGTTTGGACCCACATGTATTTGTATATGGTAGGGATGACCAACTCTAAATTAGTAGGGATTATTGGGATATATGACGTAATGATCTCTGCTCATTCTTGAGCCTGTCATCGTAGGAACATAGAAAGGCGATAGATACTAGATTACTCACATGCATATCATAATTACTCATGGTAATTAATGTATGTTATACTATATTGATCCTTAGCCACTTTTTCTTGAATGGAATTTCCCACTCCCCTATCCCTTTATTTTTATGTATGATATTACGTCACACTAGTGAGATTATGTGATGAATCGTCCTCATCTCGATATAGAGATAGAAGTTGACGAGGAAAATGAGGAATGAGTTCGACATCCACCCAACATTGAAGGTCACTATACTGAGATAAAGACTATTTAAATGACTAATATGTCTTCTCCGCTGCATCCTCTGCCATGAGTTCCGATGATTATGCCCGCCAACGTTACCGTAGCGATCCTGCGACAGATATATTGTAGGCGCATGATTCCACCACCTTCATCTGCATCATCAGGAGATACTCCTCCTTATGGAGCACCTTCTACAACAGTGGGCATTCCGGGGTTCGCATAGTGTCTCCCATTCTTATTACCAGGGTACGTCCCGTTTACAAAAAACTGTGAGGAAGTCAACCCTACAACAACTTCTGCATATTGCTCCTTGCCACAGTGAGTTGGGTCCTTCCTGTACTCACCTAGGACCTTCAGGAAGCAGATATGACAATGGAGTAGTAGATGTGGATGGAGAGGCAAATGGCGAGGATAAGGATGACGTAGAGGAAGATCCTCTGAGGTTTCAGATTTCTCTCGTTACCGATATGATGAGAAGTAATCTTTTGTTACTAAGGGCGAGTTTGAGACATCCATGATCTAGTGTAGTATCTATGTGATTTCTTATGTATTCTCTTTATTTTGGTACCTTACTATGTCATACTATTATAGTTTCCTAAATTATTTTCATTCCAGTCGTATGTAAAAATTTGTATGAGTTAAAAGCAATGTATATGTTTATATGTATGTGCATACATAGATGTGATTAACTATTTAGTCCAATGAGTAAATTGGACCTATGGAATATTACGCTAATATAACAAATAAGTAATAAGTAAGATAAAGGAGAAATGTAGATAATTTGAAGGGATGTGACATTAAAAATATAAAATAATAATAATAATAATAATAATAATAAAGTATATTAATATTATAATTTTATATGATTAAAAAATAAAAATAATATATATTTTAGTTTTTTAAAAATTTAAATTATACATATTAACTAACATAAAATATAACATAATTTTATTTTATTTTTTTAAAATATTATTTTATACATAAACTAATTCTAACAGTTTAATACTAATTTATTGATTTTTTAAAAATTTATTGGTGTGGACTTTCAACTTTCAACCATATCGAACATTTCTTGATCTTAAGTTTGACTTCTCTTCTATGCATTCAACTTTTTTAATTGTTAAATTTAACATTTATGATAAAAAAAATAGCAGACTATAAAAAAAAAAAAACTAGAAAGACAAGATCGGAAAGAAAATGTACAGGAAAGAATTCCCCAAAACACAGAGTTGCAGCAAAACTATCGATAATGTCTGCCTAATCGCATATGTAAGACACAGTTGACTTAATATTTCTCTTTGAAAATCAAGAAATATACAGATGAAAACAATGAACTTCTTTCAAGTTAAAAAAAATTGAGATCCTTAGTCTTCATACTAAAAAAATTGTCTTTTACTAACATGTTAATGTAAATAATTTTTGTTACTATAATATAAAAAAATAGATATCATAAATTTATACCTAACAATAAAAAATATTATACTAACAAATAATTTAGTTAATACAAAATATTTTTATATATTACCAATACATCAAATATTAATATTGGTATAGATCTTAAAAATTTATACTGATAATTTAATTTTTATCAGACAAAAGTTTATTTTAACAAAAGTTATTTTAACATTTGATAAATTTTTTATTGTCTGGTAATGTTTTTTTGTAGTGCAAAATATCCTTTTTTTTTTCTTTAAATTTAATTATTTTTTATTTTCTTTCGTGAACAAGTTGTTGATCTACTGTCCTACTATAACATCCGCTCAAGATTAAAGGATAAGGATATATCCTATAATTAGTTGATATGAAGGGACACAATACAATTTTGTCTGGAAGCATAGTTCAAGGTCATTTCCCAAAGAAAGGAAGAAAGAAAGCAAATCATCAACAAATATTATATTTACATGGGTTGTTGGTTTTGTTTTTTAAAAGAGCATATTACAAATTTTATATTCACAAATTGAAGCATAACTACTTAGATATACATTTCTTAGTTTCATTTAACAAAAAGAAAAATACAATTTCACAAAGAAAAGGATAAATTTAATCCAAACACTTGAGAACCTAATCATCCTCATCTTTTTTGGAATTTTAAAAATGAAATTAAAACAGTCAAATCGAAAGAAAAAAACTATTTAAAATTTTTAAAAATAAGTATAATTTAGTTATGTCCAAATGATATAGTTTCCCTCCTTTTAATTATTATAAAAGTTACATGCTGGATTTTTGTATAATAGAATTGTTAGTCATCACTTGTAACATTTCCTTATTGTATTACTTCTATCAATAAAATTTTAATAAGAATAAAAGTTTAGTTTTGATGTATTGTCAACATAATTTTTTATATAATTAATTAATTATAAATTATGGTAGATAATATTTTTAAATAATTATCATAAAAATTAATACTTTTTAATAATATGATCATTTATGATCAAATGATAATATAAAAACTATTTATACTATATTTCAATTCAATTCTACGGATAACAACTATTCTACATTAATCAAGGTTATATAGAAGGAACAAAGAAAACAATGATAGATGTACTCAGAAATATAAAGAGAAAAAAGTGATAAAAATATAAGATAAATATAAAAAAAATTAATCAAAATATTATATATATATATATATATTATATTGCTATCTACTTATTGATGATCATATAAATAAAATTTATTGAATTTTATAATATTTTCTTTAAAAATATTTTTTATGACTTTCAATTAATCGATAGTGTAAAAATTGTGTATAAAAAATGTATCAAAATAAATTTAATGTAAAATTAGAATTTGAAAAAAAATAATCATAATTGTTCATACAATAAGTCTTGTGTATTAGTTTTCCAAGATCATCAACTGTATGTCTCTATCTTGTATTTCATTTAAATTCAAATTGAGTAAAATTAATTTTTTAAAAATTGATTTTGAATTGTTGAATGTAATTCGAATTTATAAAATTAATATAATTACACGATTTATTAAAATGTATGCATTTCATTAAAAAGTGTAAAAAATTGATTAATAATTTTAAAACACACGGGCCTGAGTGATGTATCGGCATGCCTTTTGGGTGTCAATATGATATGTGAAACAGCTAATTCCCATATTATCTAATAAAAAGTTCTGAGTTGGTAGATCAAGACACTCATTTTTCATTTTTATTCTCACACAGTAGGGAATGTATCACTCATACCACCATTTATTCAGTGATCAAATATTAGTTTCAACCGCTACGTGGCAAGCCTGTGAACCAAGCACTTTAATTATATCCAAGAACCGCATAGTTAATTAAATGCCTTGGTAATCCTGTCTCCAAACACTTTAACTGTGAAACACATAGTAGATAATGATCTCCTTTTCGTGTTAAAAAGGGGGAGCATATATCTTGCAAATGCCCTTAGCTGCTCCTGCTTTTGATTGCCCAGATAGACATATACTCTTTCATGTGCTAACATAATGTTAAGTTTATCATTTCCTTAATCATCATCCTACCCCACCCAATTTAATTAACTTATGTATAAAATTTACTTTATTTCATATTTAATAGTTGATAATTTTTTTAATTTTTTAAAAATATAAAAAAAATTGATACGATTATAAATAAAAAAAATAAAAAATAATATATTTTTTATATGTATAACAATCATTTAGTATTAGAAATGCAATTATAGCTTTTATCACTTGGACACTAAAACACCAATCACCACCCAATGGTACATATAGTCTTAACAATTTTGCAAAAGGGAAAAAAAATCCTAAAGTAGAGGCTAAAAAAATATGATATTGGGCTATGATTCTATGAAGTTGGTTGGGGATGCATGTGCTGGGGTGTGGCCTACAGGATTAGCGGTTGGGAATCGCAACTAGAACCAGCGCATGTGCACTTGATTTGTGGCTTGTTCTGTGACTTTAGGGGAAAACCGCCACCAATGTGTATTAGTCACCAAATGATGCTTATAAATAGAGGCCCCTTTATTGCATTCAACATCAAAGCAGAGCAAGCAAACCTCACATTCCCCTGTTTGATCAAGAGACTTTCAATGGCAATGCCACCTCATGCATCTTATATTGTGCTATTTATTCTCATCTCTCTCTTTGTTGACATGCACTTGCATGGTGCCACCGCTGACTACGGTGGTTGGCAGGGTGGGCACGCCACTTTCTATGGTGGTGGTGATGCTTCTGGCACAATGGGTGAGTTTAGCTTCTATCTTTGCAAATTCTTTTGGTTGTTTAAGGGACAAAGCCATATTGTAGTTTGGATGCTCACTTCAAAGGTTTTTTTAAATTTTTGGATGACTAAAATAAAATATGGTTAGTTATCTCAATTTTTTTAAAAAAATTGTTGACTATCCAACAAATTATTGTAAATATGAAACATTGATAAATTAACTCTTCTATTTAGTATTATTTTGTTTTTATTAATTGGGATTGTTTAAATTATAACTTATGAGATCAATAAAATTTTATTTATAAAAGATTAAATAAAAAGTAGGTACAATTTTTAATATAATATCTTAATTTTTTACAGTTGTAATTATTATATTTTAACGGTATTTTTATTTTAATATATTTTATTTTTTTAACAATCATATAAATTTTTTCTTTCCATCCTAATACATCCGATGTATATTCATATCTTTTCTTTTCTTTTTATTCACCTAAAATAAATATGTTTATCCAATAAAAATAACTTTAACAATCCTTATTAATTATTTAGTTAGACAAATTGAATGATATTGTAATTTGAGTACCCTTTTATTTGATACATGCAGGAGGTGCATGTGGTTATGGGAATTTGAACAGCCAGGGGTATGGAACTAACACTGCAGCTCTAAGCACTGCTTTGTTCGACAATGGCTTAAGCTGTGGAGCTTGTTATGAAATGAGGTGTGCTGATGACCCAAGATGGTGCAAACCTGGCACCATTGTTGTCACTGCTACAAACTTTTGTCCACCAAATTTTGCTTTGCCCAACAATAATGGTGGTTGGTGCAACCCTCCTCTGCAGCACTTTGATATGGCCGAACCAGCCTTCCTCCAAATTGCCCAATATAGAGCTGGAATTGTGCCTGTTGCATTTAGAAGGTACGTCAAACCACAAACTTGGTAACGTTCTCAAGCTTAAAGCTTCCATTCCATCTATTCAATTTACCAAAATAATTCTTCCACTTTCGTAGAATACTCACATCCTACTACATAGGACAGTTTTATAATCAATTATTATAAAAAATTATGATTAATAATATAGAAAAATATGGTTAACTATTTAATATATAATCGTTAATTGATTAAAAAAATATAGATAATAAATTATTATGCAATTAATTGATTATGTATATAAGTAATCGATTAATTGATTACCTATTTATTAAGTACGCAGAAAAAATAGTTAGCCAATTAACAATTTTAATTAATTAATCACTAATATGATTCATCGATTAATAAATAAGATATAATCGGGTATAATTAGGAATATGAGTGTGTTGAATTTATAAATCAATTATATTAACTTATATTAATTGAAGAGTAAATTCTGAAAATCAATTCCACCCTCATTGGGGACCTAATGAAGATCACGGTAATTGTTCTTGGTATTGTGTAACACTTGGCCCATCACCATAGAAAATTGGGCTTGCTTATACAAAAGCCAGTATCCAGCTTATATGTTGATGGACTTGAGCTGGCGTAGAGGACTTGAATAGTCCTCCAAATCACCACCTTTATCTTATTAGAGTTTCAAAATTTTAGTCATTAAATTATTTTTTTAAGAATTTAAAAGATTATTATATTAATCTTTTCAGAATTTTATTATCAAATGAATCCTTAAAAATTTTAAATGTTACCGTATTTGTTTCTTTAAAAAATTAAAATTTTGACAAAAAGACTTTTTTAAAAACTAATTGGGTAATGATTTTCTGAGGGACTAAATTTAGTGATAAAACTTTTAGAGAATTAACATATTAATAATTTATATTTTTAAGATCTAATTTAATATATGGATTTTTTAAAAAAAAAAAACTAATATTGTTACACATGGAATTTAAACAACCAAATTGAAGATTTTTTTTCGTCTTTCAAAATCATATTCTCTTTATTCTGCTTATGTTTATAACTCTTTTTCTACTCAAAGTATCAGCTAAGTAACGCGAGTAATCTCTTTCCATTAATAAACAAAATGTTTCATTCTTTATTGTGAGCTTTCTATAAGATTCAATTTGTAGTATTGATGCTTATTCTCATTCAATTGTCTCATTTTAAGACATCACAATACATTTAACAATATTATCACAATTATTTATAGGCTTGAGATGCTATGCTATTATTCGAAGATGACAATATAGTGCATATACTATTATACTTTGCTCCAATTGTCCACCAACTTACATACTAATAAGCTTTTCTGTTATTTGGTGATGATGACAGGGTGCCTTGTGTGAAAGAGGGAGGAATAAGGTTCACAATTAATGGCCACTCTTACTTCAACCTGGTTTTGATCACCAACGTCGCGGGTGCAGGGGATGTCCATGCAGTGTCAATCAAAGGGTCAAAAACTGGATGGCAAGCCATGTCAAGGAACTGGGGTCAAAACTGGCAGAGCAACTCTTACCTCAATGGACAAAGCCTCTCTTTCCAAGTCACCACCAGTGACGGTAGAATTGTGACAAGCAACAACGTGGCACCAGATAATTGGCAGTTTGGTCAGACCTTTCAAGGGGGTCAGTTTTAGACTTTGCAATGTGGGGTAGGTTAGTTATTATAAACTTGATGGTATTATTCAGTGATGAGAAAGCTCAGAAAAAATGTTTTAAGAGAAGCATTAATTCTAGCAGCTGAGTGATTCTGGCAAAGTAGTAGCTGAGGTGATGATTAAATTATGGCACCCGCAAGGGACTCCACAAATGTATTGTTATGTTGAATATTGAATTCTAATTAAAATAATAAATAAAATTTTCTACATTTTATTTATACAATTTTTAATTACTGAATAAAATATAAATATTTTTATATTTTCAAATTAATAAATTAATTGTTTATATTTTATAAGATAATAGAAGGATATATAACAGCTCAATGAAAAATCACTCTTCACCTTTTTTTTATTCATCGTAGTAGCTTTAGTTTAGTAATTATACTTGTTGATGCATGATTAGTTAGTTGGATCTCAGTAAATAGTGTTATAGTCCCTTTGTATTTTTCATCTTTTAATTTAGAACCACCGTAGTTTAGTTGCTTTTCTTCCACTGTGCAAAGCATTTTCCATATTCCTCACACAGCTATCTCATTTTACTGAGAGTATTAACTGTTATCCCAGTTTTAAAATGCGGTCTATTAACTGTTATCTCATGTCCTGTCTTTAAAATAGGTTACATGTTTAGCTAAATATAAATATTCTTGACTTCTAAGATGCCTTAAACTTTCTTTTATAGTATCTCTCACTCTTTTTAAACACCAATACTTTTGCATTTGTTTGATAAACTTTCTTAACCAACGTCTTATCTCTTTCGTGCTTTTCCCTATCTCTCCTCCTTTTATTGCAGTATTTTTTAAAATTGGTTAAATTTTTTTTTCTATTAGTAAGTTATAGAACTGTTATAAAAATAGAAGATATGAATTTTGAAATATTTTTATATTAATTGTTAAATTGATGTACAAATTTACTCTTTAACCAATATAAAAGTATAAATTTTTTATATCGTTAAAAAATAATTAATTCAATAAAAATAAAAATTATAATATTTTTGACTTTGATTATTTTCTAAAATATATATTTAATATTAACATTAAACTAACATTTTTATCGCCATTTCATTTATGTTACAAACCACATCCCTCAATGATCAAGTCAAATCATTTTCTGAATCCCAACTCACATTTACATTTAGCATTAAAAGTAAGACAAAGTAAACCTATATTCTATTTTTCACTAGGAAGCTATTTAGTTTAGATAGTTTGTACAAAGTGTCAAGACCAATCATGTAAAGTGTACATCCAGCTTAGGTTGAGGGTATCAATTCACATCAAATTAGTCTTTCGTTAAATAAATAAGAAAAACAAATTTTAAAAAAGAGTTAATTTAATCAAAAGTTTGTTGTATTAAAAAAAATTAAATTTATAAAAATATTTTGATCTAAAATTCATAATCTCTTTCAAATTTTTATTTATGTCTCCTCTTTAACATTAAGAATGAAAATAAATAAGATCATTGATAGAAGTTTATTACTCATCTCATTTAAAATATATTTAATTTTATTTATTTAATAAATAAATTAGCTTAAGCATGTTAAAATTTTTTTTTAATTAAACAAATCAAATTTAAATTTATAAAAAATTTATTTAATCTATTCAAAGTTTATTTATCTTCATATATTATATATTTATATTATTTTAATATATTTTATTTACATAATATTAATATATATATTTTAATTCTATTTAATTATTTTTTTTATTTTGTATGTTTTAAATTTACAATTATTTTTAATTAATCATTTACATAAATTTTAACCTTATTTATTATTTTTTTTTAGAATGTAAACTTTTAATCAGACTAAACCTTGACAAAAAAAAATTTAACAGGTAACATATCTCAAAATTTTTAAAAGATTAAACTTAAATACTTAAAGTTTAATTCGACTTTATCTACTTAGCACACTTTAATATTTTTGCATTATTTTTTCAACTTTTCTAATCAAAATTTATTAATATGTTTACCCATACGAGAGTTCTCACTTCTAGATCCTCTTTTATTTATTTTTTTAAAATATATATTTGAGATTAAATTTTTTTTAAAAAAAATAAGAAAAAATTAAATTACCATATCAATTAAATTAATTTTATAACTTCTTAAAATAAAAATGATGGATCATATAATATAAAAGGTTAATATCTTAATTATTTTATTTTATTTTTGTAATATTTTATAGTTTTAATTTAAAAATTTAAAAATTAACTTTTCTTTTTTTTTTTCTCTAAAATTTAATTTTTATATACATACTTATATATATATATATTTATTTATTGTGTATTGTTTAAAGTTAAAATATAAATTATAATTGATAGTATTTTTATGCATGATTTGAAAAATAAAATGAAGAAATGTTAAGGTTATGATTTATAAGAAAGAAAAGATATTTAAAAATTTGTTTAATTTAGTTACAATTTTGGTTTTCCGATAAATATTTTTTTAATTTAAATTTTTACATAATATTATTTTAGCGTTTAATGGTAAAAATAAACACAAACGGTAAACTAACTTATAAAAAAAATATTGGTAATGTAAAATAATTTTTGAAAGATTTGTTTAAAATAATAAAAAAAACTAGATTAAAAAATTAAATATTCTGATGTATCAAAACCTTTGTGGATAATAATGATTTATTTGGCATTTATTTTAAAAGGTCACACATACTAATCTATATACTAGTTATATTCTTAGGGTTACTCCTTGAAGCTTTGAACAGCACGATCAGAATTACCACCATAAAAACATTTATAATTGCTTTTAAAGAGCCTATTACCTCAAGGATCCGTATATTGATATAGTTATTATGTATAATTTTATAATTAGTTTTTATCGTTTATCGCGGTTTTTAGGTAACTTTTTATTTTCCGACCACAACATCAATACGATTGATTAACATTTCTAAGCAATTTTAATATTGCATGTGATATGAGTCTCTACGTATAGATATTTTTCGTGTATAGTACTCAACAAA
Source organism: Canavalia gladiata (assembly GCA_037954105.1). NCBI lineage: Eukaryota > Viridiplantae > Streptophyta > Magnoliopsida > Fabales > Fabaceae > Canavalia > Canavalia gladiata. Next base: position 40,798,252 of record CM075664.1, on the reverse strand, counting down.
AATAATTTTTATCCTAACAAATGTAAAGTTTTAATGTCAAAGTGATCAGAGCCAAATTACAAAGTGCAATACATCTTACTCAAAAACATTGATATAAAGGTTATTTACACAAAGACCATACCTACAAAGTCTAATTCCTGAGGTAACATTGTTTTTGATAATTCCTACACCTATAGGCAAATAGTTTCCACATTACCCCTGAGGTAACATTGTTTTTGATAATTCCTACACCTATAGGCAAATAGTTTCCACATTACCCCAAAACACATTTCGTGCAAGTTTAATCATACACCCTAAATAGAAGGAAGAAAAACGAAAAGACCCCTCCCTAACGCCCATCTTAATAAATCACAATTGTTTATAAAAAAAAAGTTGACTGATGAATCGGCAGGAATTGAAAATCCATTTCTTGGTTTATATATATGACGATAATGATACTATATTTTACTTTTATCTTTTAAAGGCCCAAAATTTGATCCATTTATTATTATTATTGCATCAAAATGAGAAATAGGAGCCTGCGAGTGTTGGAGTCGGTTTCTTCAAGTATCAAGTACTAAGAAAGAAGAGCCCTATTTTACTTTGCCCTTTTCCCTGTCTTCTCTCATTTTTTGTTCTTCTTCCAGATATCCCTATTTTTTTTTTTCTTTTTTAATTTTCGTTTGCGCCTTTTCCCCTTTCTTCTCTTCAAAAGCCAGCCACGCGCCACCGTTGCTAGATTCACACCAACTCTCTCTATCTTCCTTCTTCCTCTGCCCCGGACTCTGATTCCGGGTCGGGTCGTCCCCATTCTATTCATCGTCATGGGCGATCTTCATGTGAACGGCATCGTTTTCGGGGAGGATCGCCCTTACGCCTCCTCCCCGCCCTCGCCGCCACTCCCGCTTTCCACTCCCGATCCGTCCTCCGTCGCGCTGGATGCTTGGTCGGCGGCCGAGAAAACCACCGGTGAGATTCTCCGCCGCATACAGCCCACCATCGCCGCCGACCGGAGACGGAGGGAGGTCGTTGATTATGTCCAGAGACTCATTCGTTATGGCGCCCGCTGCGAGGTGATGTTGCTTGCTCTGTTCGATTCTCGTCAAATTCAATTGTAGTCACGGCTGTGGTTTTGAATTCGTTTTTAATTGAATTAAATTTCAACGTTGCTTTGACGATCTTATTTGGTGTTTCGGTTTTATTTTTGTGAATTTGATGATTCTGATGGTGTTTAACGCGAATTCGAAGTTGTTTGTGTTATTGTGATAGTGTTGCCTTTGAATTTAGGGCAACATTTGTAATCTACTTCACCGTTATGAATGAATGCGGTACGTGTCCGATGGTATTGTGGTAAATTGGTAATGGAATGAACTCTATCTGCCTTTGCTCATCAGGTGCTAGTTGACAGATTCACCAAGTTCACTCTCAGGACTGGTGCTTAGGGCATCTGAATGTACAAGAAAATTTAGTGTGGTTTGTTGTGTCCTAGATAGTGCCTAACGATATCAAGGTGGAACCATGGGAGCGTGGATACTTCAAATCGAAGCTATGTTGGTTCTGTACCCTAGATGGACACGAATTAGTCTCGGTCGCCCGATGCTTCACAGGCACCCCTGCATTTACAATTTTTTATTTCTATGTTTTAAACTCTTACCATATGTGGTGAAAGTGAACAAGTCAGTGATCTGATACGGGAGTCAGTCCTTGAAGGGCATTACCCCAGTATCTGTTTTTGGGTTTGGTATCCAAGGTGAGTTGTCAAGCATTTTATTCGCTGTTAGTTATATTTAACATATTTTCAAATATTTATGTTGGTATCAACAATGAATAAGTGCTTGACAACTCAACTTGGGTTTGGGTACCATATCTACATGGGTGCCATAGCAACTCTGGTTCTTAAATGTACATGTAATCAGTTGACATTACTTGTGTTACTAACTCTGTTTTAAAATATCCATTGTTTATGGATTTGGCACAATGATAGAGCAAGACATAGGTCAATTATAAAAAGAATAACTATCTTGAAAGTTTAAGCCTTTAGGTTGTGACATATAGATATTTTTATATTACATATCTAACATGCGTCCTTATGAAAGAGCACTTTAGGCTTGAAGCATGGATAATACAAAGGCCCACCACAGTGCTGAAATTGAACTTTTTATTAGAAGACTAGGGGTAATGAAGATCAAACTCTAGAGCACCTAGTCATAGGGGCTTTGATACTACGTCCTACTATCTCAAATGTGAAGACACAAAAATGATTGTATTACATCTCTAAAGTGTGGATAATGCATAGTTCACCTATTTTGTGTTTAAACTCATCTTTCTTTAGGAAAATGGTGGCTGAAAGAATTGAACTATAGGCCACTAAGTTCTAGAACCTTAAGTTGTTTGGAAAGAATTGAATCTGGTACCATGTCATGAACTACTCAAAAGCTTTAGTTGTTTGATGAAGACACATGAATGGCGTTTTATTACACCTCTTATGTTATCATTCCTCTAATGCTCTTTCACTTCATATATCATACATATCAAAAGACAAGAATAAAAGTTCGAACAAATAATTAATATGTTTTTGGTCTTCTGAAGCTGTAGATAAATAAAATAAATGTCTTCTCCAAAACAATAAATATTTTGAAAGGAAGGGAGTATGATTTCCAGTTTTGGCATATATTTTTTTAATGTGTTTGTATCATTGAAAAAGTGCACTTTACTGACATTCTCTTTTATGCATTATCGTTTGCACCATGCAAACTAGTGATTGACCTATGGCGATAAGTGCCAAAAAACACATATCGCTGAAAAAAGGTGTTAACATTAGAAAAAGGCAGTAAACAATCAGATATTTGACTACTTTGCATTAAGTTTCAAAGGAAATTACACTGACTTCCTTTGAGGTCGACACTAACACCGATCTTGTTTGTGACATAACTCCAACATCCTTCACCTTATGCACTGCTCTTAGGCCCCAGTACTCTTCTTTGTTTAAGAAATTATACATATCTGTTATATTGTGTGTGAACCTTATACAAAGCCCCCCTTAAAAATAACAAAGAAACCGGAATGAGTTTAATTTCTAAAATAAGAAGGGTGTCAGTGATAAGTTGTAATCTTAGAGGAGGTCAATGTAATTTCATATAAATGGTTGTAATGCCAAATAACATCACTGATGTTCAATTTTCTTCGTTACAGGTTTTTCCATATGGGTCAGTTCCGTTAAAAACATATCTTCCGGATGGAGATATTGATTTGACTGCCCTCAGTTATCAAAACATTGAGGATGGCTTGGTATCTGATGTTCATACTGTTCTTCAGGGAGAGGAAATCAATGAAGCTGCTGAGTATGAAGTGAAGGATGTCCGTTTCATTGATGCGGAGGTTCTTTCCTCTCTCTTAATTGATGCCTCATCAGAATTTGAATACAACTTGGTTTGAAAATATTCTATGCCAAAGTAAATTAGAAATTTAGAGTTGTTATGAGCCTGAAAAATCTGCATTTTCTTTAACTTTTGTTTGGAAGGAAATATATTTTACTTGAGGACGGGAATGTTCCCAAGCATTTTGTTCTCCTCTATATTGAAACTTTGAGGTGTTTTCAAACGTTCAAATAATTGCCTCTTCCCTTACCCTCTATTCCTCTTTTCCAAAGCAGGCAGTGTTAAGCGTGTTCTGTTTGTGCTTTATGCACAGTAAGTCATGGAAATGTCTTTTCCCCTCCCCAACTTGTTGCTTCAATCTATGTAAAGGTAGTTTACTTTATTTTGTTAGCTTTGACTAGAATCTGGAGCAGCTCCTGGCAGTTCTGATTTATTTTAATTTCTATATATTTTCTTGTATCATATGTGGACAGCAAAATTTTGGATCTGTCTGTGTGGACTTTGCTAAAGCAATGTGCTAGGCTGATTCTGCAAGCCAACTGTTGTTGGCTTAACTTATTTATTTATTTTTGTATTCCTTATATCTAGAAGTATTGAAATATTGTAATTACTGAAGATGCTTAATCTGTCTTTGGTGCAATATTTGCATAGTGTTGATGTTTTTATGCTTTCTTATGTTTGGGGTTCTTTTTCTGCAGGTTAAGCTTGTTAAGTGCATTGTACAGGATATTGTTGTAGACATCTCTTTCAATCAGTTAGGAGGACTTAGTACATTGTGTTTTCTTGAGAAGGTATTATTGAAAGTGGCCTCTCAAGACCTTTAATAATTTTTGTAATGCAACATTTTTCATATGTTGTTTTCTCATTTCTGCATTTTCACTTAACTTTTCAGGTAGCAAAATGAGTTTTCGAAAAAAAATTATTTTCCTTTTTTTATTTGTCTCAAGACTTTTGATTTTGAAACAAGTATTATGGGTTGTGTTGCCGCATCTATATAGATCCTCGCATTATAGTTTGGAATTATGATGCACTATTGCAGTTTGACTCTTCTTTTTGTTTTATATTATATTGTGACCCATTGTATCTGGTGTTAACTAAATTCTGCCCCTATGATTTATAGGTTGATCGACTTGTTGCAAAGGATCATCTCTTCAAGCGTAGTATTATCCTTATAAAAGCTTGGTGCTATTATGAGAGTCGTGTTCTGGGTGCCCATCATGGCCTGATTTCAACGTATGCTCTGGAAACACTGGTTCTGTATATTTTCCATCAATTTCATGTATCCTTAGATGGTCCACTAGCAGTAAGTTCTCTATCAAATCTACCTGGATCATACTTTTTCTTTAAAAAAGGAAAAGAAAATCTGCATCACATGATGATAGTGATGCACCCTTTCAGTAAGAATTTTGTACACTTTGCCCTTTTTCCAGGTTCTCTACAGATTTTTGGACTACTTCAGCAAATTTGATTGGGACAATTATTGTGTTAGTTTGAAGGGACCAGTTAGCAAATCTTCTCTGCCTAATGTAGTAGGTAGGCAAATTTTTTGTTGTTTGTGTCATTAGAAAGCTTTATGGTTGCTTTTTTTTAACACTTCTTGTTGTGTGAAGCTGAGGTGCCAGATAATGGGGGAAATACTCTGCTGACTGAAGAATTCATTAGAAGCTGTGTAGAATCATTCTCAGTACCTTCAAGGGGGCTTGATTTAAATTTACGTACATTTCCCCTGAAACATCTTAACATCATTGATCCGTTGAAGGAAAACAACAATCTTGGCCGCAGTGTCAATAAAGGTATTGAGTGCTAACTTTTAGTCTGAATGGCTGTTGAATTGTGTTTCAATGTTATGTGTTTAGGTTGTGTGATGTTATTCTTTATGAAACAGTTCTACAATGCACCCCTTGTAGTTTGGTGCATAGATGCACCTTGTACTTTTTACTTGGAGATCTAGGTAATTTCTTTTAACTGGTTTTGGTGTTATTATATTATTACCTATTAAGAAACTCCTTATTACACTATTACCCTCAACAACCATCCCCAACCTGAGAAAATCTAAGGTAGCATGCTTTAGAACAAACAGGGAGGGAATCTCCATCATTAACTCCTTTAGACCGGAGCCACCATAATAGGTGAGCCCCAATTGGTGAAATGTTAGTTAAAGAACATGTGAAATGGTGAAAGTTCAGTGCATCGATGATCTGTATTAGAATCTATTAGCAAGTTGATATGAATGAAGAAGCTTAAAATTGTCTATCATGATCTTGATTTGTCTTTTATGTGTCAATTAATGTGCTTGTGTTTTTGTTTCATTTTTTTGTCTTTCCTGTGTACAGTAGTAACAGATATATATGGATAAAACCAATATTGTGAACTTTTCTGGGCCCTATTATTTATCTGAGTTTGATTTTGGTCTCTATACTTTAAAAGTTTGGTCCTTATAGTTTCTTTTGATTACAAATGTTCAGGAGGCAACCTTAAAGACTAATGTTTGGCGAACTTAGGGACCTAAACGTAAATGAGATGAAACTATGAGGACCAAAACCTGAACAAAATAAAATTATAGAAACCAAAAACTAATAACTTTTAAAGCTCTGGAACTATAACCAAAATTGAGGTGAACTATAGGAACCAGAAATGTATTTAAGCCTATTAAGTTTATAATCTACCAACATAATTGCTATGGCTTGCTTATGTTGAGCATAAATAACCAAACCACATATGTAATTATCTGCTAAATTGCAGTGCTGTGAATCATTTAATTTCCTTCCATTCTAGTCTACAAGATTGCACCAGCATAAATTAAGAGCACCGTAATGTGTTCTTTTCCAATGTATTATAAATCAGTAACAGTAATCTACCAACTTTACAAACTTTACCACTGTAACAATACCAAGGCTTTATATTGCTTTATCTTTGTCTTATATGCTATCCATGGACCCAGAGAGGCAAGGAAACAGTCATAGATACCTTGCTTTTGTCTAATGATCCAATCTTTTCATCTAATGTCTCATTATAATGGTAACATTCATTGATTTCTTTCAGGTAATTTCTATCGAATACGCAGTGCTTTTAAGTATGGTGCCCGTAAACTTGGCTGGATTCTTATGTTACCAGAAGATAGAATAGCAGATGAGCTTAATAGGTTCTTTTCAAACACTCTGGTTAGGCATGGAAACACTCAAGGGAATGAAGACAAGTTGTTTTTGTGTTTGTCTGCTGGATCCATGAAGGAATGGAGACCTGGAAATCAACACAGTTATGAAACCAGAAATGAAAGAGAAAGATATGTAGTAAAAGATTTCCCCTCTTTAGCAGGGCCGCTATTTGACTCTTCTGGGGATGGAAATGCAGTTGCAAGTTTTAAACTTCGTGAAGATGCTAAGGATGTTTCAACATATGGAGTCTTGGATATTGCAAACACTAATGGTTTGTCATATTGTTCAAATGGGAAGTTGGAAGATAGTATTTCTAATGGTGAACCAGCTGCAAATTCTGTTGTTGATGATGAGAAAGAGAAGCATGGTATGGTGAGCAATTCTCCCAGATCACATACTGAAGGAAAGAACACAGCATCTTGTGGTTCAGCAGTTTTTAAAGATGCTGATATCCTTGAAAATAATGTGTTTCATAGTGATAGATACACTACTAGTGTTTCTGAGGACACTGAAACTTCAAAATCCTTATTGGACCTTGCTGGGGATTATGACAGTCACATTGGTAATCTACATTATGGTCAGATGTGTAATGGCTATCCTGTATCTCCAGTCTTTGGGCCTAGTCCTCCTAGGTCTCCAAAGTATCAGAATAGGAATCCATGGGAAACTGTTCGTCAATGTCTACAGATTAATCACAGCATTCATTCACAGACAAACTCAAATTGTGTTATAGGACAACAACTTTACGTAATAAATCATCCTACTCTACCAATGGCTTTTGGCTCAGAAGAGAAGAGAAAACTACGAGGAACAGGCGCATACTTCCCTAATATGGTATTTATCCAGTTCATAGTTATTTAAATTGGATGCACACATATATACTTTATTTGGATATGTATATGAGCATTCTCGCAATGCAGTCATCATCTAACTGTTAGGCTCATAAATTTGCAGAATTCTCGTTCATACAGGGATAATAGGCCAATGTCAGGGAGGGGAAGGGGTCAAGCACCAGGTGCTCATGGGCATCTACAGAGACACACTCGTAACAATGGCTTGTCCATAGCTCCACAAGATATGAATTTGTCTGCAGAAGGAACTTTTGAGCATGCTCTTGAAGGATATCCTGCTATTGCTAGTACTAAAACCAGATCATCTGAAGCATATTTCTTTCAACCTTCTACATGGGGATCACGATATGCTAATGGTTTCCTTCAATCATCTGAAATCCACGAGTCTGGATCTATGAGCCCCCAGCTTCCTGGAGCCCCAGGAACTGAAGCGAGCAATTACCCAGATCCAGGAATTTCTACTTCTAGGGGCACTGTGCCTAACACAGGGGTGGTGACAGAGGAGAAGTCTAATTCATTGTCTGTGGTTGATTCCCAAAGGTAATTTAATTTTTCTTTCGATGATCATTTGTTGCTACAGAGATTGCTTATGATATTAAATCACTAGCAGCTTTCTTTAGAGCTTAAAGCAGTATATAATTATAGTTTGTGCTCGAAGTTTTCCTTTCCTTTAAGGAGGTGTATATGGTTTGAGATTCAGGATTGGAGTGCAAGCTTATCATTTGAAGAATGAAGATGACTTTCCTCCACTTTCCCACTGAGTGCCAGTGAAGGATGGTGAATATGTAATAGCATTAACAGTAATGGTCAATACATGGAAACTATTATGACTTGCCTACCTTTCAGCAGGTGCGACTAAAGGGTGGCGATTTTGTAAGAAGCACAATGTGCATTGGTCTCAAAAATGAAGATAGCCTCCCTCAACTCTGGGTTTCTTCTTGAGATTGGTGAACACATAGATACGAGAGTATCAAATAAATAGAAAAAATGCTGGGAATAGCCATAGATACTAACAAACTAGACTAAAATAGATGGAGTGTTATGGTATCTTTATTCTCTCTTACAGTTGGTCTTTTGTACAAAAGTGCTTGTATATTCTGGTTACTTTTGGGGGCTTACATCCGTTTTTATTTTTCATTATTTAGGGATGTACATATCCAGGTGATTTCCTGAGGTTGAGTTTATAGTTCTGTTTGTAGTTTTGAAGTGTAAAACCAAAAGTTTTAGATATCTTACTGGAATGGATAACCCAGAATTTTCTGTTAGTTGCAGTAAATATTTTAGTGTTTTCCTTGAAATTTGAGTGTTTGCCCATGATTTAATATGCTTGGGTATGTTTGATGTTCGCTGAATTGAAGAAGGGACTTAAGTGTTTTCACTTGCTTTATCTCGAGAGTAGGCCAGGACAACCAAAGAAATATCAGGGATGCACCCAATTATTTACTGGCCGTGTTTTGTTTGCAGCCTGAACATGAATGATATTTTCCAGTGTCTATAATATGATAGAATGGGTGTTGAATTGCTGTAATTTAATGAATGTGGGGCCGGCGGTGATTTATTACATTAGTGTTGGATAAGATCAAGAATAAATGAAAGCTGAAGTGATTCTTAGGATAAAATGATGGAGTTCTTTCTTAAGATGGTTTAGTCATGATGTGTAAAGACCAATATAGAACAGTTGATTGAAAGAAAATTAACTCAGGTAGATGATCGAAGAAAACAAGTAAAAGCATTACAAAAAGATCTTTATCTAACCGTAGAAGTTTTCTTTTGCGATGCCTAGGCCTTGTTTTATTCATGTCATCTCAGATTTTTTTCCCCCTGATAATTGTATCTGGAATACTGATGTTCAAGTGTAATTGAAAAAAAGAATAATGAACTTTATGCAGATTTCAAGAGTGGCTGTTATTTTGGCAAGCAATGTATTTCCTTCAATTTATTTAAATTGAATAGTTTTGTTCATATTATGTGATATTTTGCCTATTTTTCTTGGCAGCCCTATCCTTGGTGGAGTTCATGGCCATTCAAATTGCCGTGATGATGCCCCCGAGAAAAATGTATGGTAGTCTTCATCATGTTGTGTAGCCCGTAATGATAATATTTTGTGAATAGAAGTAAGCTTGATTGAACTTAATCCAGCCAAAGGGTTCAAAACAGAGAAATGCAAGCAATATAATTTTGAACATTCTTTAACGTATTTTTTGTAATGGGTCTATTTTTTTATTTTATTTTTTGAAAATTGAAACATTTATCTTTTAAGTTAACCATTTTTTAAAAATTGATTTTGATTTTTTAAAATATAAATTAGTATAATATGTTGAAAAATGCTTAAAAGAATGTTGTAGCATTTTTCAAACAAAAAAAATAAATGTATTCTTTGATTGGATGTGAAGTTGTATCTCATACTAGTAAAGAATTTATCGTTGTACACCTAAAACAAGGAACTCATGAGCAGCACTCTGAAACGATGTTTCATCCGGCTGTAATTAGTAGATTTTGGTGCGAAGATAAAGTGGAATAGAATTGCTTAGCACTGATTTGTTCCATCATTTTTCTTTTATCAGTATTGAAATGTATCATTTTCTAAACTATTGGTTTATGTTTAAAATGTATCAAATGTAAAATAGAATTCGTATGTTAATTTGTTCTCATTCTGAACGGTAACAGAGTATCATCATCCTTAACTCACCTAAATAATAACAACGGCAATCCACCTGAAGGTTTGTTCAAATGATTGCTTATACTTCATCTCATTTTTAACGTTGTCTTATGATTGACCTAAGGTGTGTTTTATTCAAATAACTTAAATACCTCTTTAGTACATTTCATTAAGTTATTTAAGAAAAAATAAAAATAAAGAACACCTATAATTTTTTTTGGCATATATTAAGATTGCCAAAAAATTTAAGTTTTACTTTTCATAAAATAAATTTAACCTCTTTGCATCTATTTATCTCCCTTAAACAGATTATTAATATATATGCATGTACCATGTAAAAAACAATCACGCTATTATGTTTTTATTATATTATATTTTTTCTGGACTCGTTTAACTCAATTACTACTGACACCTAATTAGTTCAAATGATAAGAAACTTAATTTTTTTCTGAGAAAGTTTATTTCCATTTTGTGAATGAAAAATAGGACTTGAGAAAGCTTTGTTTCCTTAGATGATGAATTAACTCGGCTCGTTTCAGATTGGTGAGGGTTTTCAAATTAGTAAAGGTTCAAAATAGCTTTCAACCCTCCAAATACCGAATCTCTCAAACCATAAATTTTAGCTCAAATTGTAATTGCATTTTTTTAATGGAAGTATGAATTATTATAATAAATTTGTTAATAAAGAGACAAAAATATTCCTTTTGATAGGCATGCTCCAAGGATACTTACCAAAAGGTAAATTTTTCTCAACAGTAAAGGAAAATTTAGTTCTATTTTATAACCACATAGGAAATATGATTAAAATTCTCATCTTTATAGGTATTCAATAAATAAACGTATAAAAATTTTCTTATGGTTAAACAAAAACTTTGTTGATATTTATATTGTAGACTTGATTGTAATTTTAGAGTTTTTGAATGATTTTAATTATATGCGATGTTAACTTTTTTAGTCAATTAATTTATTTTGTTTTAAAATTAAATAAATTTGATCTGTTAACTGTTTTTTATTTAAAATCGTCTAATTCTTAATTTTTTATTTAATCTAATATTTGGAAGGATAATAGCAGATTTACAATATAAAAGAATTTAAATTTTTGAAAGTTAAGAATGTATTGAAAATTTGATAGAATTTGAAAGATGAATAGGATTTTTAATATATTTTTCATGATATTTTATTTTAGGTAAAATTTAATATTTTGGTTGATAAATTTGAGTAAAAAAGTTTAGTATAATTTAACTTATTCAATTTTTGTATTGTGTAAAAAGTAAGAATATAGAAGTTTTTAAGTAAACAAATTGATAGAGAGACTCATTTTGAAAAGAATTTGATTATTGATAAAAGTTTGATAAGATCAAAATTTGAATAATGTACATCCAAAGGGTTTAATTAGGTAAAATAAAATATATTCAAGACAATGTGCAACACAGCACCAGTGGTCTAGTGGTAGAATAGTACCCTGCCACGGTACAGACCCGGGTTCGATTCCCGGCTGGTGCAAATGGAGCAGTGACGACGTATGTGTCAATTGTGATAGATGGGTCTATCACTAACGTCTGATTTATCGGGCGAAATGTGGCATATCTGAGCTCTTAGTTTTTTTGTTCTTAAGTGCGTCTTCAAATTCATAGTTTTGCTTTTATTCCAAAACTATCATCATTGGCAACAACAATAATAGAATCAATCATTCTCCAAAACACAGTAATTAGTTCAAACCTCAAACCCATAACCTATCATTCATCATCGGCATTGCCTGATTACAGTTATCCTCACACAATTAAGAGTCCTCACTAAGTAATTCACTATATCCCACCACATATTTTCTTTGCTGGGTCACCCACTAAGCCAACATACTCGTAGTGGCCAAATGTGCAACTCAATAAACAACATCCACAGTGCAAATCATGTGCCTTAGGGTCTGTGCATGCATGCCTGGCTTCACCCCAACTATATATATATATATATATATATATGCTACCAACAATCACAATGTCATGTCTTTGATTTCTTTGTCGCCACTGAGCCTCTGGTTAGGGAACTCTAAAGCTTTTTCTTACATGTGTCTTTAATCTCAAATAAATTGTGGATAAAACTATCGTCAAATATTTTTTGTCACTCTTTTTAATATTGAAAACAAGACACGGTTTATTCAAAAGATTAGAATTTATAGATTAGAGTGAGTTAGAACCACCTGCTTTTAATTTTTCGTATTTTACTTGAATCCGTTTTATAACTCCCGAGAGACAGCACTTTCACTTCAATTCACCATGTTTTTTTAATGACCTAAGATGCCTAAGTTCATTTAATTCATATGCTCCTTTTTCTCTATATTTTTTATGTATTTTTTTATATAATGACTAAGACGACTTTCTTTCTCTATATTTTTCTTATATATTACTTTTTACATAATCAACGTCAACCATCAAAAGTTAGATTCTCCATATATAAAGCAACCTAAGGAAAACGATGGGTAGTAACTTATTTTATTCTCAATTTAATTCTTTTTTTTTTCAGAATTATTTAAGTAATCACACCTTAAGTCACTCAGAAGTCAGAAGTGAGATTTTCCACAGGTCACTACTCAAAATTTGATTTTTACTTGTGGAACTTTTTACGAATTATTATTAAGAATTAAAAAAAAAAGCCTATTTTTTTGTAGATTTTTCTGCAAATTTGAATGTATAGAAAAAATCTTCATGGGTAATATTTTCTGCGAATTTCAAATTGGCAGAAACATTTCCTATAGTTTTTTTTTCCGACAAAATAGGAAATTTCCGTTACTATAATTTTGGTTAAAAAAATCTTATTTTCATAATATCCTGCAAATTTTGGTGGAACAAATCCGCAGGAAGGGATTCCTACAGAGAATTTCCCATAAAAATCCATAGGTAATTTTTTAGATAATATGTTTACAGATACATCCGTAGATAATTTTTCTACAAAAAATTTCTCCAAAAAATTCTCCGTGAAAATTTGCAGGTAAATCCGCGATACAACATTCACAAACAAATCCAGGGAAAATATTGTAAGAAAACTTTCAGAAATATATTTTATACGATTATTTTGCATGCAAACATTTGCAGGAATATTTTACATCTTTTTTCTCTTGCTTTTAGGCGATTAATTTATATCAAGTAATTAGATAATGTATTAATTAAATAAAAATAAATTAAAATTAGTATCCTGAAATTAATTAATTAATTAGCACAAAAAAATGAAATTTTATAAATTTAGTTTTTAATAAATATTACCTCCAATATTATAAAAAAAATTAACCACTGTAGAAATTATGTACTAATAATGTATTAATTGGACACATACTTACTACAAATAATAATAAAATAATATTTATTTATCAACAAAAAAGTCAAAATAAAAAATAAAACTAAATCAATCTAAACCAAAATATTGTTATATTAAATTAATTTAATTTTAATATTTTTCTCAAATAAATATAAATCAAATAACAACTTTCGTAGCTTTTTATCTTAATTTATATCATAAGAAATTCACAAGAAATAGAAAAAAAATTGCATTAAGTCCTAATTCAAAAAGAAAAAAAGAATATAATATATTAAATTAAAATATTTATATTATAATATTTCAATTTTAAAAGTTATAATTTTTTATATGAATAGGAACTGAAATACAAATAAAAGATTTTTATAATAATTATTATAAAAATTCAAGTTCAATTATGTGATTTGAAATGTAGTCAGCCAAAATGCAAATGTAACCACTTTTCTATATGGGTTTAACATAATTAAGATCTTTAGAATGAACACTGCTTTCCAATGTCATGAAACCTAATTATATACAATATAGTCCACGAGAAAAAAAAAAATCCTCTTTTCGCAAAGGGGCGAACATTACATAATTCATAGGATATGTGTGAAATATATATAATTAAACTTGTGAACTATTTTTGTTTTGTATCAATTTGGCTCCCAATATGGAAGATTTTATTTCATGCCAGGAGGATGCATGGTCATCTTACAACATTAATATGGAATAATCCAAGGCATCCACTAGAAAATCTAGAATAACATTTTGGTAGGAGAATGCTTCAAAATAAAATAAAGAACCTGCATATTAGTCGATAGTGATGACAGAATATATACCGTTATCATCTTTTGTGAAACACATTGGTGCCTTAGGCCTAAAATCTCTACCCCCACCGTTAAGACTCTTCCCCTCACAGCTCCAATGATTGGCACATTATACAATAATAATGAAAATAGTCAATTGAATTGCGTCAACATGGAAAAAATTATTGATAAAACTTGATTCAGGTAGTAAAGATTGGATTCTTAATTTATAAATTTATGAGTTTAAATCCTACTCTTGAAGTAAAAAGCTTATTGATGAGCCCTTAATAACCCAAAGTTTATGCCCTAAACCTAATAAAGCATGCATTGGATAGCTAGAAAGTTCAAGCATGCCATATAAGAAGATATTAAACAAACAAAAAAAACCAGCTATTTTGATGATGTAATGGTCAGTTTTTTACAAACTTTCTTGTGGATTTAAATCTGCAGAAAAATGTCATAAATTATAAAAAAAAAAAAATTGCATCAACATCAGCAGAAAACTCCTGCAGAAAAAATTCGTAGGAAATTAACAAAATTCTAGTAGTGGGTTACCTACGTGACATCTCCGAAAGCTCTAAGTGGTGACTTATTGAGTTTTGTCTTTATAATCAAACATAAAGACTTATGAGGTTCTATCACGCTAATAATTCAAAGCAAGCTTGATCAATCCTTATAGCTAGTTTAATTTTTTTTTATATAAAAAAATAATAAAATTTAAAGTCATGATCTTATATTAAATTATTTTAATCTTTTTTACAATCAAACTAATTTGAATAACTTCAAATATACTATTACGAGTAAAATTATTATTTTAAATAAATAAATTATTCTACTTTCAACTTCAAGTCATTACATGTCACATTAACATGTAAGATAATTTATACGAATAAATAAATATAGTCATAGTCAACAATTGTATGAAACATGATAAAGGTAAAAAAAAACTAACATCTTATTTTCAGTACTTAATATTTTGGCGTCAGATAATTAAATCGTGCGGTTTCTATTGTTTGATCATTCAATTATTCTCAAAGCTAAAAGAGAAAAAAAAAAACATGTTGAGGCTGATTGGATTGATCAGGAAATGCATATGCACTATCCAAAAATGCAACAGTTGTATTACTTTTCTAATTAATTGGAGGTCACCTGTTTTACACAATTATTGTGCTCTTTTCCCTTGAAATCAAATAGCTATTAGCTAGTTCTATTATTATAACCAACCCACTAGTCTTTGTTTTCTTCACATTCTTCTTTTCTACATAATTACTAGCAAGTGGAAAAAATTGTATGATATACATAATATATAACAGGATTGGGGAGGGTTAAACTTTGGGTTAGTATTAGTTAGGGAAATTAACTCTCTTAATTATGTAAACCTTATGCAGGAGAAAGTTTTTTAAATCATTCAAAATTTAGGTTGGATAAGAAAAAAAATTTAGTTCCTATAATTTAAAATTAATTTTCATCTAAGTTTTATAGTGTTTTTAAATCAGTTTTCACACTAAAAGTTCTAAAAACAACAGTCCTTTCCGTAAACTTCCATTATAACTCTATCAATTAATTAATCTCTTAGTGTTTGTTTATTTAGTAAGTGTTTCTTTTATGTAGTTTTATTTTCTTTCTAAAACATACAATAATTTTTTTTAATATCTAACAAGGGCTGAATTGGCAGCATCATAACAAAAATTAAAGGATTATCTTGAAAGTGTTTATTAGTGTGTGAGGAATTAAAAATTAAATTAAGTATAAATGAACAAAAATTGCAGAGACTAACATTTCAATATAGTCAAAATAATTTTACGTATTATTATAAAAAATTGGAAGAAAGATTAAAAGTGTGATATCTTTTAATGTATTTGTTCAAGCCGTACATATGAATTATATATGATAAGATTATATAAATGAAGTGAATAATGCAAATGAATATTTGTTCTCTTGCTATATATTCAACTGATTTCGTAATCATTTAACTTTTGGCGTGCACTCTATGAATGGTACAAAAGAAGATAATTCTTCTTTGTGTTTTATGAGTGCTATTTTGGTTGTCCTCATTCCATGAATATGGACACTTGTTTGTGTAAGTGACACGCTCGTCGCAAACGCGCAAAAATAATTTCTAGATTTCCCCCAAACTATTGGTATAGTATAAGGTGCAACCTAGGTCATCTCCCAAAGACCATTTCATATTCTTAAGCAAATAAGGAGACAATTAGAACAAGGGGGTTTTGTAAAGATGTGATATTGAGTGTTAAACACAAAATACAGACTGAAATTAATTTCACTTAACAATTATCAACTCAAGGAATTCAGAGGCTATTTTCATAACTAATCATTGATCACTAAAATCATGCATTGTGTTTATCAACCTAGGATCATCTGGAACCCCTACAATGATCCTTGAATTCTCTACTGAGAAACCTCTCAGAATTTAATTGATTATGATCAACAAGATTTAGTAACCACTTAATCTTTTATCTAAACCAATTTTACAATCAGAATTCAGTTGAAGTAAGTAATAAAATGAAAACCTTCAATTCAATTACTTAATTTCTACTCTTCAAACTTTTGGAAAATGATTTACCAATCAAAAACCAATTATAAATCAATTATATATTAACCAAAATACGTCAACCGATCAAACTTTGATTAAAGAATAAAATTGAAGAATATAGTGAAGCAGAGTAGAAACCACTTAATATGCACGTAAATAAAGATCAAGACCTCAAAGTTAAAATGAAAATAGCTTGAATCCTTGAATTGAAACTACAAACCTAGCCTTCCATGAAGGAGGCAAACTAACAACAAAGAAAGAGGCAAACTAACAACAAATAAATCCTAAGCCTTCCATGTAGGAGGCAACTAACAACAAATAAATCCTAAGCCTTCCATGTAGGAGGCAACTAACAATAAAGAAAAGCTAAGCCTTCCATGTAGGAGGCAAACTAACAAGAAAGAAAAACTAAGCCTTCCATGAAGGAGGCAAAACTAACAAGAAAGAAAGAAAGGAAGAAAGAAAGAAAGAAAGAAAGAAAGTGGTATTGGAGTTAATCTCCAAAAATGGTGTGTGTCTCCTCTTGCAAACCCTTCTATTTATAGAGGATTTTTGAGGCATCATCTTCAGAAAGTCACCAACTAGGATATTACTTTTCTACCCTTTTCTTGCTTTCACATGGGCTTTGTTGAAATTGCAAAACACTTTTGAATTTTTGCCACCAATGAGCACAACAATTTTGACTTTCTTGCACCGCAATTTCGGATGTTCACATGTCCGAATTAGAGCTTGCCTTCTGAACAAAAGTTGTAGCCCTGGATCTTAGCTGTCCAACAAAGTTGATTTCATCTCAATATGACTTCTATATCTCAAGATATGGTCGGATCTTTGCACACTGTTCAAATTCCACGTCAGCAACACTATCTCATCTTTTGAGATAATTTCGGAGTCCTAAACATCCCATTTAGAATCTTCTCTTGCTTTGTAAATATGGACACTTCTTTAAGCTTTCATTCAAGATAGATTTCATGATTTTTGGATGTCTACAACTCCTATTATGCTCAAAATACTATAATAGTGTCATTTTAATCGGGTAAGCAAAGAAATTCAATTAAACTTCATATGAACCCAAACTCATAAAATATGACAAAGATCACTTAATTGAACATATAAGAAGTCTTAATGAGATAAAAATGAGAGATAATTATTTATGAAATCTATGCTTATCAAATTCCCCCACACTTATCTTTTGCACGTCTCCGGCAAACTTAAGTTAAGGATTGGTGACTTTTTTTTTTTTTTTTTTTTTTTTTTTTTTTTTGAAAGAACATCAAAGTTTTGAGTTGATTTCTCAAGAATTCACAAAATTTCATGAAGCATTCTTTCATCACATTTTTGAAATTACTTAGAAAGGCAACTTTAATTTGAAAAACATAGATTGAGAAAGATAAAACCTCACATGATATACTCTGAATCTCTCAAGTGTTTGATTTGGTAAGTGTTTCTCTCAAATTCAATCCATGAAAGATGAACTATCATAGGCTTGCATATCTTCTACTTCTCTACTACTATGTACACATGCAATGCACAAATCAAGAGGTCTTTATTTTGGTTCTAACGGGATTAGAAAGATGAAATGATATATTGAAGAGATACAATGTTAGACCAATGAAAATGGTGAGGATTGAGAATTGATTGTAAGTGCAAGTGTGAGAAACAGATATCACTTCTTCAATTTT
This sequence comes from Canavalia gladiata, assembly GCA_037954105.1. NCBI lineage: Eukaryota > Viridiplantae > Streptophyta > Magnoliopsida > Fabales > Fabaceae > Canavalia > Canavalia gladiata. The sequence continues at coordinate 40,779,907 of CM075664.1, read as the reverse complement.
TTTTTATTTTTTTTTCAATATAATAGTTTATTTATTAATTTATTGCTTCAGTTTTTTTTTTTTTTTTTTTTTTTTTCAACCATGATATTGATGAACACAACAATAATCTCCCCCACACTTATTGAAACACTTATGGTATGATAAATCCAGTATTCCTCACCTTCTATGGTCAGACAAAGTTGTTTTTTTTTTTTTTTTTATTTGTGGTGAGCTAAAAAGAAGAAAAGGCTAATCGGCTCAAAGGGCTGATCAAAGGATAAAATTATATGGTTTAGTTATTTGGCCAAGTGGTTTGTTCAAGAAAAACAGTGCCTCAATCATTTTTGTACAAATCATGTGAAAATGTAGCTTCAAAAAGAATCAATGCAAGTTCTGAAGTAACATATTCCATGGATGAAAATCACACAAGAAAGAAAATAATAATAAGGCTCAAAATCTCACAGGTAATATATTTATCAAATCTAATCTATCCAGTTCAAATATGTGTTGCCAAACTAATTAATCTCGAAATGTAAATCATTTTGCTTCAATTATTTTATGAAATCTAAAGAAAAACATACTTCCACATTCAATTTTTTTTTTTTTTTTTTTTTAAATCATAAGATGCGTATCAAGAGTCAAGTGTAACTCCTTACTCAGCCATCTTACTCAAAGCAAGTTTATGAATCTAACCTAATTTTTTTTTTGTTTTTTTTTTGTTTTTTTTTTTTTGGGTTTTGTTTTGTTTTTTTTTTTTTTTTTTTTAATTTTAGATATCGGACCATCTTCCCCCCAACCTATCCAAGACATTGTCCCCAATGTCTTAGATGAAATTTCATATAACAGGAAAAGAAATGTAAGAAAACCATCAAAGTAAGGAAAAGTTATAACCGAAGAGTGGTATCTGGTTCTCTTTTATCTCTGCCATCCTGATTTGGTTGGTTCACCAGCTGCATTGCTTGACTGAGCTCAGATGTAGGATTTTGCAAAATCTCAAGTAGCTGTTCAACAGTTGAAGCAGATACTATGATGTTGCGCATGGATTGTGGCATGAACTCCTGCTCTACTGCATGATCTAAAAAGGATATCAAACCATTATAAAAGCCATTAATATTCAATAAGCCCAAAGGTTTTTTATGAAAATTCCGATAGGCCCAAAATATAATGGTAAAAATTTCTTCCATTGTTCCAAGACCACCAGGTAATGCAATAAATGCATTAGAATTAACCAACATGTGTCTCATACGGTCATGCATGGTTGCAACCTTCAATTCAGTACCCAGGGTGAAGTAGGAGGTGCTCCCATTTTTTAAGCCAACACCTAAGACGTTACACCCCTTTGTGAGTGCAGATCCTGCAACACATCCTTTTAAACCCTGAATCCCTCCCCCATAAACAAGATTGATTTTTCTTGCAGCTAATGCCTTACCAAGGGTAGAAGCTGCATGTTGAAATTCTCCATCCTTTCCAAGGTTAGACCCACCAAAAACACAGATAGTATTGATCTTATCCATATACGGTGTTTCTGTCTTTTTTTTTTTTTTTTTTTTTGAAAAAATATGTCATAGAGGTGGATAATTTATAGGGACTCAATATCAGACAAGGAGATCGCTTGAATAGTGCGGGATCAGGATTTGGTAGCAAAAGTTTGAATTTTTGCTGCAAAAGTTTGAATTTTTGTTGCAAAAGTTTGAATTTTGGTTGCAAAAGTTTGAATTTTGGGTTCAAGGAAAAGGTGAATGTCAGAGGGGAAAGACTTTAAGCAGGGGTGAAAATTTCAAAAAAAACGGTGGCCCAATAAATTGAAAAGACAATGTAAATGACAAACATACACGCATGAGAATGAACAGTAGTTGTGATTGTGGCTCACATCTTCCTCTGGTTTTACGTCCAGTAACGGCTGAAACGCCTTCTAAGAGTCGAGGATGTGCTTCCCATTCAGTTTTCTTGTAAACTGACAACAGGGTCTTTTAAAGTCAGATTCCCAAGACTATAACGTGCTTTTTCCTTACGGAACAGTTCAAACAAATCAAGAAGGACTCCTTGTACATGCCCACTAGGATGCGTCTCAAGAGTCTGAATGATATCATCCAATGACTCCTTACTCAGTCCATCCTTTATGAATTGAATTTTGTCCTCTCGATTTCTTGAAACCATTCCAGGGTTCTTGCATCTTGTGTTACAGGTCCATCTTGCACACCTGTAGCAAACTCCAATTCTTTTTGCCCTTCTCTTCTTTGCATAGGAACTTCTTCCCATACCTGGCATATTTTTAACAAACGATTCTTGAAATTCACCTGCTAAACGTACCTTAGCTTCAATGATCCAACGGACATCTTCTGGAAGGCCTAAGAGTGTTAATGCTCTCAATCGTTCAAGTCTGCAATTGTAAATGTCTTTAAGAAAATTTCTGGGGAGAGTAGGGAACAAAATTTTGATCCTGGTGAGAGCTTTCTCCATTTTTTTCTTAAAACACTCAAGTTATTATTCCTGCAAGCTCAATGTGGTGTAATAGTTGGGATGATTTAAGAGGTGAAGAAGGAAGTTGAGAGATTAGTTGAAACTTATAAGCGAGGAATGTGAGAGAGGGAGAGGGAGAAAGAGAGAGAGAGAGAGAAAGAGAGAAAGAGAGAGAGAGAGAGACTTCTCTTGAATTTATTGCAGGTATGTGGCATTGTGCAAATGCACTTCTTCTACCGTGTGCTTTTGAAAACCTTCGAAAAATGGTTTAAGACGATGTCCATTCACCTTGAAGATTTTTTCAGTTACCTCATTTTTTATTTCAACTGCACCATAAGGAAAAACATTAGTAACTACAAATGGTCCTAACCATCTAGAGCGTAGCTTACCAGGCATAAGCTTTAGCCGAGAATTGAAAAGGAGAACTTTTTGTCCAACGGAAAACTCCTTTCTTGCCAACTTTTTGTCATGAAGAGCTTTGACCTTTTCTTTGTAAATTTTGGAGTTTTCGTATGCTTCTAATCGAATTTCTTCAAGTTCCTGCAATTGAAGCTTCCTATGGATTCCTGCTTGGTCTAGATCCATGTTGCATTTCTTTACTGCCCAAAATGCTCTATGCTCTAATTCAACTGGAAGATGACATGTTTTACCAAAGACAATCCTGTAGGGAGACATGCCAATGGGTGATTTGTAAGCTGTCCTATATGCCCATAATGCATCAACAAGGCGCAAGCTCCAATCCTTCCTGTTAGGCTGAACTGTTTTCTCTAAGATTTTCTTGATCTCTCGATTAGAAACTTCAGCTTGACCATTTGTTTGAGGATGATATGGGGTGGAGACTTTATGCATGACTCCATATTTGCGGAGTAGGGCTTCCATTGTGCGGTTGCAAAAATGAGTACCTTGGTCACTAATTAGAGCTCTAGGAATGCCAAACCTGCTAAAAATGTTAGACCTGATAAAATCTGCAACAACTCGAGCATCATCAGTACGGGTGGCTTTTGCCTCCACCCATTTTGAAACATAATCAACAGCTAGCAGAATGTAAACAAAGCCAAAAGAGACAGGGAATGGACCCATAAAGTCTATACCCCAAACATCAAATACCTCACAAAAGAGAAGTGGTTGTTGAGGCATCTCATTTCTGCGCGAAATACTCCCTATTCTTTGGCACTGCTCACAAGTTATGCATAATCTATGTGCATCACGAAATATTGTAGGCCAATAAAAGCCTGAGTCTAGTACTTTTCTAGCTGTCCGTTGTGGCCCAAAGTGTCCACCACAAGCTAGGGAATGGCAAAAGGTAAGTATAGACTGAACTTCATGATCTGGAACACATCTTCTAATGATTTGATCACTACATGTCTTCCAAAGGTATGGTTCATCCCATATGTAGTGTTTGGCATCACTTTTCAACTTGGCAAGTTGCGATTTGGTGAAGTGTTTGGGTATTTCTTTAGCAACCAGATAGTTTACCAAATCTGCATACCAAGGATCCTTCCCGTGCAAATGATAGAGATGCTCTTCTGGGAATGAATCTGCAATTGAAGTTTCTTCACAAGGTTGCTGGATCCGACTTAAATGATCTGCTACAAGGTTCTCTGCACCACTCTTGTCTTTAATCTCTAAATCAAATTCTTGCAACAGAAGCATCCAACGAATCAGTCTTGGCTTAGCATCTGTCTTCTTCAGCAAGTATTTCAAAGCTGCATGGTCAGAGAAGACAATAACTTTAGATCCAAGCAAATAGGAGCGAAATTTATCTAATGCAAACACAATTTCCAAAAGCTCCTTCTCAGTAGTTGTGTAATTTGATTGGGTTGCATCAAGTGTGCGAGAGGCATATGCAATGACATGAGATCTCTTGCTAACTCTTTGAGACAGTACAGCACCAAGGGCATAATTGGATGCATCACACATTAATTCAAATGGAAGCGTCCAATTAGGTGGTTGAATGATGGGAGTGGTTGTCAACCGCTTCTTTAGTTCATCAAATGAATCCTTGCATGCTTGATCAAACACAAATTTGGTATCTTTTTGTAGTAGTTTAGAAAGAGGTTGTGCAATCTTGCTAAAATCCTTGATGAATCTTCTGTAAAAACCTGCATGACCAAGTAAAGAACGTACTTCTCGCACAGAAGTGGGGTAAGGTAGAGAAGTAATAATGTCTATCTTGGCCTTATCAACCTCTAAACCTTTGCTAGATACCAAGTGTCCTAAGACTATACCTTCTGTTGCAATGAAATGACATTTTTCAAAATTCAAAACCAGGTTAGTCTCAATGCATCTGTCCAAAACTTTAGAAAGGCTTTCTAAGCATGCATCAAAAGAAGAACCATATACAGTGAAGTCATCCATAAACACTTCCATGCAACTTTCTAAGAGATCAGAGAAAATGCTTACCATGCATCTTTGAAAGGTTCCAGGGGCATTGCATAGACCAAAGGGCATCCTTCGATAGGCAAAAGTACCAAAAGGACAAGTGAAGGTGGTCTTATGCTGGTCTTCTGGGGCTATATGTATTTGAAAATAACCTGAAAAACCATCTAGAAAGCAATAGTGAGATTTTCCTGCTAATCTTTCCAAAATTTGGTCTATGAAGGGCAAAGGGAAGTGATCCTTGCGAGTAGCTTGGTTAAGCTTCCTATAATCTATGCACACTCTCCAACTGTTTTGTATTCTGGTAGGGATTAGTTCATCATTGTGATTTTTGACTACAGTCATGCCAGTTTTCTTAGGAACTACTTGCACCGGGCTTACCCAATCACTGTCTGAGATGGGATAGATGATACCAGCTGCCAAAAGCTTACCTACTTCCTTCTTTACCACATCTAGGATGGTTGGATTCAAACGCCTTTGTGGTTGTCTAACAGGTCTGGTGTTTTCCTCTAGCAGTATCCTATGCATACAAGTAGATGGGCTAATACCTGGAATATCAGCCAAAGTCCATCCAATTGCTTGTTTATGGCTTTTTAAGGTTTGCAGTAACCTTTCTTCCTGTTGTGGTAGAAGGTTCTTTGCTACAATGACAGGAAGCTTCTCATTTTCCCCCAAATAAGCATACTTTAGATGTTCAGGCAAAGGCTTCAACTCTAAAGGAGGTGGTTGTATTATGGAAGGAAGAGATCTATCTGAGATTGAAATGTCTGCAACACTTGCATCTAACATGTCATCTTTCAACGAAGGTTGGTCTGCAGCATTAATCCTGGAACACACAATACATGAATCAAATTCATCACATGTGCAAGTAAAATTATCTAAGTAATCTAAATCAAAATCAAAAATTTTAAAAAGTAGATTGTCAATAGAATAATCATCCGCAAGAAGGTCTATGGCATCAAGTTGAAAGAGTGAATGATTCTCTATGGGATGCTTCATGGCTTCAAATATGTTGAATTGGATGATATCATCTCCAAATTCCATAGAGAGAGTCCCCGTATGCACATCTATCTTTGTTTTTGCAGTTTTGAGGAAAGGTCTCCCTAGGATCAAGGTTGCTCTATTGATGGATGACTCATCTTCCATATCCAAAATGTAGAAGTCAGCTGGAAAGATCAGCTTATTCACTTGAACTAGCACATCTTCAAGTACTCCGGCTGGATGTGCTGTACTTCTGTTGGCTAATTGAATCACCACACCAGTTGGCTTCAGTTTTCCCAGATTCAAAGATTTATAAACTGATGAGGGCATAACATTAATGGAAGCACCTAGATCCAGCAATGCATCACCAAATGTAGAGTTTCCTATTGTGCAAGGAATGGTGAAAGTTCCTGGATCTTTACATTTCTGAGGGAGGCTGGGTTGAATTAAGGCTGAAACATTGCGTCCCACACTAATCTTCTCATCCCCTTTGAGTCTTCTCTTATGCGTGCACAAATCCTTTAGAAATTTGGCATATTTGGGAATTTGCTTGATAGCATCTAGAAGTGGTATGTTGACTTCCACTTTCCTGAAAGTATCTAGAAGCTCCTTATCCAATTCTGCATGAACATTGGGCTTGGATTGAACCATTCTATTTGGAAAAGGTAAAGATACCTTCTGATCAGCACAATTTGGGGTTTTCTTCTCATCAGATGCTTCAAGTGCAGATCGTTTATGGCAAGCTTCTTTTTGTTGATCATTCGATGTCTTATCGAAGGCTGGTGTACTTTTTTCATCAGACTTTCCTTCTGATTCAGATGGCTCATCAGAGATATCTCCAGGTGTGGAGATAAATGCTTCTTTTTGGTGTGGATTAGTCTGATTGAAGCTTTGTTGCTTTAAAATTGTAGGGTCTGTCTGCACTTTCTTCCCACTTCTCAAGGTCATGGCATTCACACTTTTGGGATTTATGACAGGTTGAGAAGGTAGTTGACCAGAACCTTGAGATTTCAATTGGTTGACAGTGGTAGCCAACTGCCCAATTTGAGTTTGTAAATCCTGAATGGTAGAACTTACATTTTGTTGAAATTGAAGATTGTTGGTTGCTAATTGCTTCATCAAATCATCAAGAGAGGGTTCAGAAGCATTAGAGGGTACAGATTGCTGCATATGCTGTTGTTGTTGTCTGAAAGGCGGTGGTTGGTATTTATTTTGGGAGTCAGATGTTTGAATCCTTTGTTGTTGTGGAGGACCATATCTCAAGTTAGGATGGTTTCTCCAACTAGGATTGTATGTTCCAGAAGGTGGTTCAAACTTCTGTTGCTGATAATGTTGAGGAGGCCTGTATTGTTGTCCTGTGCCAAAAATACCATTTACTGCAGCCTCAGGTGTCTCACTTTCTTGCAATGTTGGGAATGCATCAGTAGGATGATCTGCAGAAGTGCAGATGCCACATGTTTTGGTTTTGTCAATAACATTAAGTTGCTGTTGTTGTCCGATGGCCAACTGTCTTACGATGGAGGTTAGTTCTTCAATTCTGTTCTCCAATCGTGTATGGTCTGTCTTGGTGGTCATTTCATGGACTCCTTTAGACAAGGAATTAGTTCGAGAATTGAATTGCTGAGAATTCTCTGCCATGTTGGCAATCAAATCTCGAGCTGCTGTAGGAGTTTTGTCCATAAGTGCTCCACCACTAGCTGCATCAACCATGCTTCTGTCCATTGGCATGAGTCCTTCATAGAAATACTGAATCAGTAATTGATCACTGATTTGATGGTGTGGACAAGTGGCGCATAGTTTCTTGAATCTCTCCCAATACTCATAGAGAGTTTCTTGGGAGTTCTGTCTGATGCCGCAAATCTCTTTTCTGATAGCTGCTGTTCTGGATGCAGGGAAGAATTTCTCCAAGAATAATCTTTTCATATCATTCCAGCTTGTAACAGATGTTGGATGTAGATAGTACAACCAGTCCTTAGCTCCATCATTTAAGGAGAAAGGAAATGCCTTCAACTTGATATGATCTTCTGGAATTCCTTGTGGCCGCATTGTGGAACACACAATGTGAAATTCCTTCAAATGTTTATGAGGGTCCTCACCTGCAAGGCCATGAAACTTAGGTAGCAAATGTATTAGTCCAGACTTCAGTTCAAATGGTGCATCAACATCAGTGTATTGAATGCACAATGGTTGATAAGCAACATCAGGTGCAGCTAATTCTTTTAAGGTTCTATCAGCCATGTTCTTAGCAAAATATTTAAAACTATCAAAATTTAAAGATGAAAAATCACTACTGTTACTTTCTTGGTTATTACTGGATGAATGCCTTCTATGTGCTCTTTTCAAATGGTGGAATGTTCTATCAATCTCAGGATCATATGCATATAAATTTTCAGGATTGGATCGGGTCATACACAAAAAGGTGAATTCATACAGAAAATCCAAGAATGATATACCTAAAGTAAAAACAATTGTTAGAAAGATTAAAATTTTTATACAAACTCCTAAATGAGCCTAGGAAATTAAAATGGTCCCCGGCAACGGCGCCAAATTTTGACACGCTCGTCGCAAACGCGCAAAAATAATTTCTAGATTTCCCCCAAACTATTGGTATAGTATAAGGTGCAACCTAGGTCATCTCCCAAAGACCATTTCATATTCTTAAGCAAATAAGGAGACAATTAGAACAAGGGGGTTTTGTAAAGATGTGATATTGAGTGTTAAACACAAAATACAGACTGAAATTAATTTCACTTAACAATTATCAACTCAAGGAATTCAGAGGCTATTTTCATAACTAATCATTGATCACTAAAATCATGCATTGTGTTTATCAACCTAGGATCATCTGGAACCCCTACAATGATCCTTGAATTCTCTACTGAGAAACCTCTCAGAATTTAATTGATTATGATCAACAAGATTTAGTAACCACTTAATCTTTTATCTAAACCAATTTTACAATCAGAATTCAGTTGAAGTAAGTAATAAAATGAAAACCTTCAATTCAATTACTTAATTTCTACTCTTCAAACTTTTGGAAAATGATTTACCAATCAAAAACCAATTATAAATCAATTATACATTAACCAAAATACGTCAACCGATCAAACTTTGATTAAAGAATAAAATTGAAGAATATAGTGAAGCAGAGTAGAAACCACTTAATATGCACGTAAATAAAGATCAAGACCTCAAAGTTAAAATGAAAATAGCTTGAATCCTTGAATTGAAACTACAAACCTAGCCTTCCATGAAGGAGGCAAACTAACAACAAAGAAAGAGGCAAACTAACAACAAATAAATCCTAAGCCTTCCATGTAGGAGGCAACTAACAACAAATAAATCCTAAGCCTTCCATGTAGGAGGCAACTAACAATAAAGAAAAGCTAAGCCTTCCATGTAGGAGGCAAACTAACAAGAAAGAAAAACTAAGCCTTCCATGAAGGAGGCAAAACTAACAAGAAAGAAAGAAAGGAAGAAAGAAAGAAAGAAAGAAAGAAAGTGGTATTGGAGTTAATCTCCAAAAATGGTGTGTGTCTCCTCTTGCAAACCCTTCTATTTATAGAGGATTTTTGAGGCATCATCTTCAGAAAGTCACCAACTAGGATATTACTTTTCTACCCTTTTCTTGCTTTCACATGGGCTTTGTTGAAATTGCAAAACACTTTTGAATTTTTGCCACCAATGAGCACAACAATTTTGACTTTCTTGCACCGCAATTTCGGATGTTCACATGTCCGAATTAGAGCTTGCCTTCTGAACAAAAGTTGTAGCCCTGGATCTTAGCTGTCCAACAAAGTTGATTTCATCTCAATATGACTTCTATATCTCAAGATATGGTCGGATCTTTGCACACTGTTCAAATTCCACGTCAGCAACACTATCTCATCTTTTGAGATAATTTCGGAGTCCTAAACATCCCATTTAGAATCTTCTCTTGCTTTGTAAATATGGACACTTCTTTAAGCTTTCATTCAAGATAGATTTCATGATTTTTGGATGTCTACAACTCCTATTATGCTCAAAATACTATAATAGTGTCATTTTAATCGGGTAAGCAAAGAAATTCAATTAAACTTCATATGAACCCAAACTCATAAAATATGACAAAGATCACTTAATTGAACATATAAGAAGTCTTAATGAGATAAAAATGAGAGATAATTATTTATGAAATCTATGCTTATCAGTAAGCTAGAAATGATATCATTAATGACACTTACTATTTTTAATATTTTTTAATAGATAGATAAGTCTTAGGAGCATCACATTTTTTTTTTGTGTTACAAGAAGCATCACAATTTATATTGGAACTTCCTAGGTTTCATATACTACTAAATTATTAAAATAAAATATTATGTGTTTAAGGTGAAAACCATGAGCAGACCGAAGCTGTAAAACTGTCATTTAATCGTACACAACTACACGAAATCATTTCTTCTTTTAATTTTTATGATCAACAATTACCTTCCTTCGATTTTTTATTTATTTATTTTTTAAATATTTTTATTTATCTACCAATGTTTTAAAATTATTAATTACTAACTTCTAATTATATTTTTATATTACAAAAAAATTCTTTTAATAATAATTTTAAAAGATAAATACTAATAATGTTAATTTTTTAATAAATTTATATTTATTAAAAATTATCCATAAAAAACATTTTAATGACAGATTATATGATATAATCACCAAAATCAAATATAAGTTTATCAATTTATTATATTTTTATCAATTTATATAATAGTAAAAAAATAATTGTTGCTAAAGATTATTTTTTAACAGTGTTATTCTTATCTAATTCTTAAATATTTTAAAAATTTATCATAAATAAAATAAAAATAATAATAGAGATTATATATAAAAATTTAATTCTTAATTTATATTCTATTTTCTTTAAAAAACTAAGAATATTAAGAAATTAATGCAAGATATGTTATATGTACAGAGAGTATAAAAACAGTGGAATAGAATTAAACATCTTGTCATGTAACTTGTTTTTCTATGATGAATTAATTTAAAATTTTATGGATAGAAATCAGAAATAAAGATCTTCTAAACACTTAAAATTTACTTTAGATGAAATAATAATATTAAATATTTTTATGATAAAAAATCTCTATTTAAACCAATTTATAAACGTTTCTTTTCATAAAAATCATCCTCAAAGTTAATAAACACATCATAAATTCATGAATGAATATAAAAGAAATTGAGAGAGGATGACATAAAAAAGTGAAGTATAACTAACAATTAATTGTTTACTTCAATACTTCAATTGAGAAATACGCAGCTTTAGTTCTTTCTTGTTTGAAATCCTATATGCAAAATAAACCAACAAATAATTGGTTTTCAAAAAGTTGTGAAATGCACAAGGGCTTGTCTAGTGCCTCCATGTGACTTTGTCTACGTTGCAATATTTTGTATATGGACGTCTTTGTTAGGTTATGAAATCATTACTAAATATTCGCATAAAAAGGAACCTCCAAACCCCAGCATCTCTGAATCATGTTTGGCTTTATACAAAGTTTACTAGTCCAGGTTTTGCAAATTGAAGAAATACCCACTTGTTTGTTTGGTTTTTGGAGAAATTTTTAAACATGCACGGTATGATTTACATAAGTTAATAATTAAACTTGTGTAAAGAGTATTCTTTAAACTTTGATACAAAGCATGATTCACATAAATTTAAGTTTACACATAAAAACATTCTTTAATTTGTAGATAAGTGAGTTTTTAATTTACTTATAGGAATGATTGATTGAAGTGTTTTATGATACATATAAAGTATATATGTCTTATTAACTAGTGCTTTAAAAATATTTAAGAAAAAAATTATTAAAAATAACATGAAAATATAATAATTATAATAATTTAAATTTTTTATTTTTAATTTCTTAATCAATATTTTTAAAATATTGGTTAGATTTTTCATAAAGTATATCCCTAAATATTTCACAAATGGGAACATTTAAGTCCGAGTTCACGATGGAATCTGACAGAATTGTTGTGAAACACAATATTTGGTTTTCAAATTTCAATTTAGTTTGATGGCAATTAGATGAAATAATCGGCTAATAAAACTGAACATCCCTCCTTGAAATTGACTCATTCCCTCCTGAAAATATTATATTGTTCAATGTATGACAATTCATCATCCACGATCAATAATTTTAGGACATGAAGCAACACCAAGGTTGATATATCCTTAAAATTAATTAGTTTTGTTTTCTTTCATTGACATACTAATTTTTTGAAAAATAACCAAGCGTTTGAAGGAAAATTAGATCCCTTCAAATGATATTTTTCTAAACACATGAATTGAAAAATCAATTGAACTAACTATTCCTATATTACGAAAACTGATAGACTTTTTTATGATATAAATTATTAGTTTAATTTTGTTTTCACAAGTTTTGTTGTCAATATTTATAGTTTTAAATAATTTCATTGTTTATGTTAATTAATTAAATATCATGTTAATGAATGAGTTTCCACCTATTTTCTCTAGATTTGGACATTATTTCATACAAGTTTTTTCCTGTCTCCTTGTTGTTTATCAATCTTTTTTTTCTACCAAAAAAAGTCTTAATTTCTGTTAAAACTGTGGTTTCCTATTGTTTAATTATCTAGCTTTCTACGGCAAAACTAGATAAGGAGGCATCTCCCTCCTCAAAATGATTGTACAAATGTTTTCTATATATTGTCTTTATTTTGTCTTTATTTATCTGAAGAAAGAGAAGAAATATTTTTTATTTACTTGTTCATGTATAAATTTAGAATAATATTAATTAATTTTGTTTTTATTAATATTCTTTTATCTGAATAAAAACACTCATGAATAAAAATAAAAATAAAGAGTTAATATATTAAAATAATAATAAAGGATATATTATGAAGTTTTCCAGATAATTTTAATATTTTCATTATATTTTTTAATCTATATAATTATTTTTCTTCTTTGACAAATAAATAAAAATAAAAGTAATAATATAACGATAAAGTAGTGTAACTAGTGTTATTCCACTTACACTTCGATCTCATACAATTTTATTCAAAATTCTTAAATACTTGAGTGCATTTTTAACAAAAAGACTAATTATTATTCAAAAATTAGAAAATTCATTATATCTTTCTAAAATTGAAATGATTTTCCCGTTTTAACTTGTGATAATATTTGACGCACTTTCCATATCAAATAGATATTATCTTTAGTTAATAATAAATTTCGTTTAAAATTATGACACAAATTAAATTATAATTTAATATTTTTATTTTTATAAAAATTTCTATATTTTATTAATCCTTTGTAAATCATAATTAATTTCTATTTTCTATTATTTTTAAATTTTAGCTTTTAATAATGATTATTGAAAGATAAAATTGGAAAAGTTCTTATTAAAATTGTAAAATGATAACCAAATTAAAAAATAATTTCATTAAAATGATAGTTATTATAAATTGGAAGGAGTAGACTTTGGTCGAATCTTACGGGTAAACTATGGTGGAATCTTCACCTATCTGAGATGGATATTTCTCAAGGTTTTTTAAATTAAATTAAATAGATTTATCTTTGAAAAAAAAAACTATATAAAAGACGTACTCGCAAGAAAATCTATCCAACAAAAAGAAAAAGAATATTGAACACAATAAAAAAAATACAGGGAGAAATTTTCACTAATGGAAAATAAGTTTTTTACATCGGTTGTTATGGACTTTTTACATCGGTTATTTAAGCGGTATTGAAGCGGACGATATAGAAACTTAGACTTTCTACATCGGTTCTACAACCGATGTAGAAAGACTTTCTACATCGATTCAAACGACAACCGATGTAGAATGTGACTTTTTACATCGGTTAAGGTCACAACCGATGTAGAAAGTTTATATTTTTTTTAAATGTTATTTTTGTTTAAGGAAATTGTCATATTATTTATTCACAAATACCTGTATATATAAACAGAATACCAGACAGACAATACAGAAATTACAGAGTCTATATAATTAAAGTAAATACATCAATATGTATTATAAAATATAATAAAAACAAACTAAAAATCTAAAAATCCCATGAATTCAACCCAAATTGGCAACCTCAATCAGAAATTCCCCCCAACGTCTCCTGATATCATCAATTTCTTCTTCTAACAGAGGTTGAGGATCGTCAAATATCTACAAAATGTTTTTGATTAAAATTAGTGAACATGTCATGTTATGCATTAAAATTAAATAATTAAATTAGGACAATTGTAATTACCTGGTGCCAAGAGTTAACAATAGAAGCCGATACAATGAGAAACATATGTCTCATGGCATAATATCCACACTCAGTTCCTCCGGGTTGTCTTGGACACTTCAAAAAAATAAAAAGAGTATCAAACCATTTGTAGAGATGGTGATAACAGAATATAAAATAATTGAATAACTTTTAATAAAGTACTTACCTTTGGAATTATCCATACAAAATTTTTAATATTTGATGAATGCGTCCCTTTTAACCGAAGTCGAGCATTCATTGCTCTACAGTAAAATAAAAAACAAATGAATACCTTTGAAAATAACAAGTTATGTGAATATAAATACCAAAATCATACAAACTTACAAATCTATAATGTCCTTTATGTCTTTCTTTGGTTTTTGTCAAGCAGAGCATAGAAATACAACTACATTCCGCTTGGGACAAATAATGATTAATTGTCAATGGGCCCTACAAAATATGGATGACAATGAACAAAAATTAGGAATTTAATTGAATTCACGAAATAAAGCAATTAAGTATTGACTTACGATTGAAAATAGGGGGCTAGGTAATAGTCTTTATCAGACTGCAATCTCCTCTGAAGATATCCCTGTATCTCAGCTGCATTGTTCCCAGTTTTCTGCATATGAACTGGGTCCAGGAATCCATAGAGGTATAAATTACCTCTTTCAGTGCAGATACGATATAGGTACCTAATATTGCGAATAATTTTCATATGTTAGCTTTTGATAATGAAATAATTCACGTAAGGTTTAGAAATTTACTTACATCAACCATAATTGAAGAACTGTTACACATAGGAGATCGTTACCTACAATCAACTCCAATATATCCTTCTTAGTAATATAGAAGGGGATAGGTGTGGGCTTCCCTATGATATCCGGTTCCATTATTATTTGCAAAGTTTGGTCGCCCAAGTTCATGGCGATACCAAATACACGTGTGAGCAAATCAACCTCATATTTCTTTGGAGGAGGCTCAGGAAGATCTGCTTTAGCACTTAAATCAATCTTCTTCCCACGATCTTCCTTATAAACCTATGATAAATTCACAAAATAGTAAGAAATATATATATATAGACACACACAATATATATATTAAAAAATTAGTAACATAGGCTAAAATTATCTAATACCTGAGGTTGAACTCGCTGCACAAGTCTCCTCGGCCATATAATGAAATGCTTGGGGGCTTGCCCCACGACATGAACCTCCTCAGTAGGGACAGGAACAGGAGCATCTGCATCTTCAACCCGTTCAACCACCACTCTAACATGATCATCATCAATTTGCTGGTGATGGATGGCTGAACCCAAGGTGTAGACTTTCCCAATTGCTACCAGACGATATGGATCATCAACATATAACTCATAATCGTCTATAGCTGTATCCACATCCTCTTCTCCCTGTAGTTGCTCCTCCGTCGGAGCACAACTTCCCTTTGTGCTCACACGCCTAGGAGAAGGTGATGGATGGTGACCCTGTGTCTGTGTTTGGAAAAGTCCCAAAGATGCAAGCTCCTGCCTAAGCTCCTGTCTGAGCTCTTCTCGAAGTTCTTGCCGCAGTGCTTGCCTCATGTCTTCACGCATGGCGTCCAACTCATCTCTAGACACCAAACCTTCTTTGGATGTCTGTCTAGAAGACAATCCAAAGTACTGTCTAAGGCCAACACCTCGGCCAACTGCACGAACATGCCCTGGATGCTCCTATTGGCCAATAGCAGTACTTAAGATGTCATCTCGGCCAGTTGGAACAAAGACTCCTTGTGAGCTTTGTTCAACCAAAGAATCCTACAAAACAAAAATTGACCGTTATCAGTAATGTAAATGTTTGAAGATAAATAAAAAGGAAATTTACAAAATTGTGTGATTACTTACAATCTTCTCAGCAACAATGCGAGAAGGCTCTGATGTGTACTCTCCAGATGCCTTTTGGCATGCCCTCTTCCATTTCTCATGGCGTGAAGGTGGAGAGGGTGGAGAGAGAAGTGTAGAGGGGTCTACCTCAGATGATTGCTAACGATCTTTCGACTTCTGGTCCATCAGCCTCTCCTGAAGCAACTCATAACCCCCACGAGATAATCTGTGGAGGTAAAAGTTCTTAGCAGAAATTTGTTGAGCCTTCTTTCTTTTCTCCTGTTATAAGAAATCAAATCAATTAATTATAATATTTCTTATATTAGTCAATTAAAAAAATAAAATATTAGCAAGATACATACAACGAATGCAGGATCCATTCGAGACTCAACAAATCTCTGCCAGGTGTCTTGATCAAGGAACTGGTACTCCTCACAAGGAGACACATCCTTGAGTGACCCATATATATATTTGCTGGTGAGATGTGTCTTGAAGCCCCTCCAGTGCTCACCAGCAAATGAAAGCCACTTCCTCTTCAGAAAGTTAGTGTTTGGTACGTCATATGTAAGCTATATAAAAGAAGATGTAATTGGTTAGTGAATGATAAATTTATGGAAAAACTTAAAGCTTTAAAGTTAAATACCATGATAGTCTCCCAAATTTGATCCTTGACTCGCATCTCAACATCATCCCAATCCTTCTTCAAAATACTGGCCTTGCTTCGTCCAAGGAGGGCCACATAACTCTTAAACTTTGTCTTGTTTGGCCCTGATGGATTCCCAGTGGCCTAATCAAACTCTATGGGAATCCTCTGCTCACCGCTCCGACTAAGGGTTAACTCCCTTAACCGTGTGGCTCGTCTTCCCTTCTTTTGCCGAGAAGAAGGGTTCTCAGACCCACTTTGTGAAGGAGGAACCTCTGAAGGGTCAGCCATGTATCTGTTAAAAGCAGAGGAAACAAATATGAAAAAATTATTGAATAGAAACAATAAATACAATTCATATGAAAGCATACAATATTTTTTCTATCAATCAAATAAGAAAAAATTAATCATTTTCATCCTCTTATTTTACTCTTCATTTTACCAAAATAAGATTTTTTTTTTCACACACATATATATAGGTTGCATCCAAGTTAAAAGTGCATAAATATTGAAACTACAGAACAATGTTGATCAGGAAAGGTGAAATGTTATTAAAGTTTATGTTTTTATGGGATATAGCTCACTGATGCAGTGACAATGACTCTGGTTAACATATGTGTTACACACATCTCACAAAAGGAGTATTTTTCTACATTGCATTTGTAATAAAAAAATTTAGCAAGGATCAGCACCCCTACCCAGCATTGACAATGACTCTGGTTAACATGTATCCATATCACTCCCATATGTATATTTGATTATCATTTATTAAATATTTAAACAATACCTTAGGATATATACTTATCTACTAACTATGATGGTTAGTTCTGGTCTATTATTTTTCTTCCTTCCTAATTAATAACAGTCTAGTTTTATTGATTATTTTTAAAGTCAATGGGGGTTACAGTGCTTTTATTTTAAAATAACAACCGGTTTATCTGCTAAGTTAGGTGGATTGTGTGGGAAGCAAAACTAATGCCAAAAGTGAAAGTGAATTTAAAAACAAAAAGGCACTATAGCTAGAGAGAGAAGAATAGACAAAGGATGAGGGAGTTTACTTGATGCACTAAGCCGCAATCCACTTTCTGTTTTACCTTTCCTAACTAAACTCATTCTCTTTCCCAAATCCTGTGCTTACCTCATACTCTTGCTCATATACACATCACCTCTAGTAATCTTCTAAACACCACAATAACCAATTGTAGGGACCTAAGTTGAACTAAACTGCCTCAAGCCTCAACCCATGCCATCTTCCTTGAATTCCAAAGCTCTTAGCATTATCTTTGCAATGCCAAAACAGTAATATAATCTATTCAATTTTTGAGTTAAAATATAATTTTGATTCCCTCTGGTTATAATTCATTTTTAATTTTTTTTATGTAATAAAACTAAAAATACATTTTATGCAATGCCAAAACAGAGTAACATGTACAAACAGAGAAGGCAAAACATAAGCTAACAAAGAAACAGAGTGATTTAACAAAACAGAGAACCTAAGGCTAAGCACTAATGCAGAAACAAAAACAGAGACCCTAAACAGAGAGCCACAATGCTACATACCGGTGTAGACGACGACGACGGCGTGCTTCGAGAACGATGGTGCTCTTCGCGTTCGGACGACGGCAGCTTTGAGAACGACGACGTGCTTAGGTTTACACTTGTAGAGGCTTAGAGCAATGAGTTAGGGCAGGAGGACATAAATGAAGTATTTACACTTATGAAGACAACAACGGTCGCATCAGCTAAAGAGGAGGGAAAACAGACTTTTTACGTTGGTTGTTTCAGAAAACCGACGTAAAAAGAACTTTCTACATCGGTTACACTACTCAACCGATGTAGAAAGTCTGACTTTCTACATCTCTTGCCTTATAACCGATGTAGAAAGTGACTTTCTACATCGATTAAAAAGCAACCGATGTAAAAAGTTTAAATTTTATTACAAAAATGCCACCGCCTATTTTTCTACATCGATTGTAAAGTAATCGATGTAGAAAATGTCAAATTTATTTACAAAAATGTCACCATCTTTTTTCTACATCGGTTGGCGAATAACCGACGTTAAATCCTACTATAAAAAGCTATTTTTCTACTAGAGTTTCAACCAATTAAGTAGATATTTGATTATGTTTTTAATTTTTTATTTTTAAAAGTTATTTAAAAATAAAGGAAATAAATGAAAAAATAAATAAATGATACATAGAAGAACATAAATAATAAAAAATTAAATAATTTTATATTTATTTTAATTTTTTAGTTTTAAAAATTAATTTTCAAAAATTTTACTGATCGAATAATTTTTTTTTAATTTTCAAAAGCATAAAAAAAGTCCAAGTACTATATTTGTTCTAACGAAGTAAAACCGCCTATAACATGAATAAAATAGTTTCATTTAGAAACGGATAAATGATTGTGCATTGGTGCTGAGCTGCTCACATTTCTATTAATACCCTCTCTTACTCATTTTATATGTTACTTAATATTAATGTATTTAAAAATGATTGATTTTATTAATTAATATAATAAATCAAATTAGTTTTGTTAAAATATTTCTATTAAAATATTAAAACTATATTAGCCAACTACTTGTATATTTTACTTATGGAGATAATACTAAAATTATTGAGCAGATAATTAGAAAAAAATGTTTTTAATAAATAAAAATATTATTAAAATAAAAATAATTAATATATCTTAATATTTTAAATATTAAAATCTAAAAAAAATAAAAAAAATATTTGAATAACATAAAAATGAATTATTAAAATTAGTTTAATAATAAAATAAAAAAATAATTTATATAAAAATCTTAAATTTGAATTTTATCACTATTAACATTATAAAAAAAATAACATATAAAATGAGATGGAAGAAGTATTAATTTGAAAACATACTTTGATTAATCCTATTAAATAATCCCACGAAAGCAATTGGAGAGAGACTGATTGGGCCAAGGTTACGTAGAGGTTCTAAGATTAAGATATTAATTAGAGTTGAAGATCCTTTATGACGTTGTCCAAATTAATTAACTACTTCATTATTGCCGTTCTGGTTGTTCATCTTTTGACTTGGAACTGTTTGCGCTTAAAACCAATACCATAGATTGTGAATATGTTAACATATAAAATTACAATAAATGTTAGCTTCTGATTGTTTTTTTAATTTGTTTAATTTGTTCATGGGACAAAGTCAACTCAAACAATTCAAGCTTTTGTCTGCCAATGAACGTAAGAAAGACACTCATAAATGATAACACTCATTGTTATGATTGTTATCAAAAGAAGTATTAATAATATATCTCTTAACAAACTCTTTTTTATTATTATTTATTAAAGAAAAGTTACTAGAAATAATAAAAGTCATTAAATAAAAAGTATGACTTGTATTATTTTATCAATCAATATATATCTATCTATATAAACTAAACAACCGTTACCCAGCTTGGAAACTGGCTACTAGTTTATTGAAAGCTAATAATGTTGATAGTCAAGGATAGTATCACAATAAGAAATGTATTTTTTTAAAATAAAATATTAAAATAATATCGATTATCAAGGATTAACAAAAAAATACTTTTAAAATAAGTTATTACAGTAATATTATTTTGAAATATATTTAAAACGGCTAGAAATTTAGGTTTTCGGTTGTTTAAACCACCATGATATGATCTTAATCCCTTTTTCAGATGGTAATTTGTGGTGGTTTATAATCATCACAATTTTTTTTTTAAATTGTCAACAATATTTATGACAATTAGTTTTCACGAGTAACTGTAATGAATCTAATGACATAACTGAAAGTGAATAAAATTTAAGGGTCTCTTTATTCGCAATAAGAACAAAGTGTGTTATTCTTTTTGAATTAAAGAAAATTAAGTTCGAAAAGATAATTATATCCCCCGAATGATTTTATGTCCAAATATGAATATTCTCTCGTAAAAAATTGAGAATGGATATGGATATGGTTATTACCAAAACCGTCTAATATTTGCATTTATTTAAGATTTTAATTGAAATATATTAAAAGCTTTTAAATGAATTATTTAATGATAAATTATTATATTACAAAAATTTATTTTTCTTAATTAGTTCATAGTATAAATTTTTTTATATTAACAATATATTAAAATTTATTTTTTATTTAATATATTAATTTTAAAATAAAAAATATTATCACACTTATGTTCTTGCAACTTTATGTTCCTGTATCATGATTCATGAATCTTATTTTAATAACTTAATCTTTCCATATTAAAATTGAAAATTCTGACTCTTTATTATCGCCGTATAACATTTTTGTTTTTATTACTATACTGCAGTACTGTTGCGAGATTATTCTTAATAGCTTTGTCTTTATAATTAAGATATGAAATAATTTTTAAATTTTTTTAAAAATGTAGATAGGTTAGGGAAATGGACACTGATGTTGCTATCTGGATGAGTATGGATTTGGGATAAATTCTTAATTTTATTTTTAGTTTTTTTAAGTTTGTTTAATGTTATACTTTTAAAAATATATTATTCTGCCGAGTTTTTTAAATTAAAAATCTTTAATTGTTATTTTTATATTTTTTTAGAAATACGTAATGGTATTGGAATATGAAATTATTTTTAAAATGGAGATGTAAGAAATTTTATAAAAAATTGATAAAATTTGAAGAAATTTATAAGATGTAGGATTAAGGTTTGAAGAGAAAAATTGTGATTTTTATTTTATTTTGCATAAAATTTAATATTTTAGTTAGTAAATTTTGAATAGAAAATAGTTTAATTAATTTAATTTGTAAATTTTTTAATAAAAAATAATAATTGTAAAGTTTTAGATTAAAAAATTGACATAAAATCAAATTTATTAAATTTTAAAAATTAAAAATTATGAAAAAACTTGAAAAACTAAAATTATATAAAGATAAATAAATGAAAATTTTATTTTAAAACATGAAAATAAAGATAAATATTATAATTCTTTATTATAATTAATGTGAGAGTCATCCCATTTACATGTTAGATAGAAGTAGAAAGTATTTATTAAGATACTCAAATTACAAGATTAATAAAACCTCAAAAGAACAAAGACACAATAGTATTAAAAAGATTTTTAGTCGCTAGTATTTTCTAATAAAAAATAAATAATCAAATAAAATAATAAAATATATAAATATTTTATTGAAAATATTAGGATAACCAATAACTTTTTTAAAAACAACTAATTATATTGATCTTAATTATCAACAAAAAATTTAAAAACCTTTGAATAATTATGACTATTTCCAACCATATCATGGCTCTGATCATCATAAATATAATATTAAAAATTAAGTATAAATTATGAGTTTAGGTTTGATATATTATTAATATATAAAATTTTATAGTATTAACTAAAATTAAGATAAGTAATTTTTTTGAAATAACTATTATAAATTAACAATTTTAATAGTATGGTAATAAAAAATATATATTTTAATTAAATTTATAAATTATTTTTAAATTTAAAGTTTAAAAAACTTACCTACAATCTTTCTAAAAAAATATGTTAATGGTATTTCTAACCTATATAGACATCTTAACACATTACATAAGATACTAGAAGAGCTCAGATTCAACCAGCACCAACTATGACCTATCCAGAAACAATAGTGGAATATGATAATAAGATTCTGATAAACATTAGATTAAATTTTATTTATTTAAATAATATTTCCCCCATACTCTCCAAGACAAAAATGAACAATACGATGTGACACAACCCAATAGAATCAGTCTTCCACAAAGCAGAAGCAGGAAGAGCTAGTGGTGACTGGTGGGCCAACATTATTCCAAAGTCTACTTACAAAAGTCAACCTTGTCATCCCAAAATTGGAGTTTTCTTACCATGGATAATTTTTTACTTGTTTCCTACACATAGATCACCTTATATTTATAGATTTCTTATGTTGTTTAATTTAATTAATTTTAATTCTTACAAATATATTATTAATATATAAAATATAAAATAATATATTTAGTACACCTAACATTAGTTTACACTAAGAATATGCTTGACAATAATATTATTGATAACTTACCACTTTTTAACAAAGAATATTCAAATTAATTATATATTCTTTCCTTCTAATTTTAAGAATTATTTTTTTCCATTTTAAAAGATAAAATATATTAAATTTTAATTTATTTTAATATAAATGTTTTTTCCATAGTAATGAATAACTATATACAATTTTTTCCATAAATATTTTTGCTCTCTTTATAACTTTTAATTTCATAAGTAATTAATTTCAAATATCTTATGTAAGTTTAAAAATAAAAAATGTATATGTATTTAATTAACTTACTTTAAATTAATAATAGTTTTTTCTATTTATTATGAAAAATTTAAAAATATTTTTTTAAAAAATTTGCCATCTCAAATATAATCAAGATAAATTATTAGAATTGATCTAATAATTTAAAATTTAAGATTAAAATAATTTTATATAAATCTTTTTTATTTAAACTTCATCACTTTCTACATAATAAAAAAAATATTGAGATGAAATATCAACCACATAAAAATTTCATTTAAAATTTTTATTTTATTACCTGAAATCTTAAATTTAATAGTAAAATTTTAAAATTAGTTATTAATTATACTAAAGGTTGCAAAAAGAGAAAAAAATGTTTTAAAAATATTTATTTATATTAATATATTAAAATATAAAATTAATAAATAAAACTTTTTAAAATAAAATGAATAATTATGTAATTTAAAAAAATTTTAAAAATAAAGAAAAACACCAAATACTTCAAAATAAAATAGATAAAATGAATACTACAACATACGATTTAATTTTCTACCTTTCATTCATTTCTTAAATTACTATATTTAAATTTTATTTATTTATTTATAATAATCTAAAAGGCATTCATAACACACATTAAAAAGGAAAATGGAGGATGTACATATGTAAACTGTCTCTATCTATATACATCCAGTTTTTCTAATTATTAAATTTCTTTCTTAAGAAAATTTTAATGGTTAAAATTGTATTGAGATGGACGGCATTGTACGGATGTACAAATATTATTATTTTACTTAAAAACATATAATTTATTCTAATATAAAAATATAATCAAAAATAAATTATTTTTAAAAAATATAATTTATTTTATAATTTTTATATTTTAAAAAAACTACTTATCGATAATAATCTAAAAAATATTCATAACACATGCAAAAAAGGAAAATGGTGAAGGTACATCTATATACTAAACAGTACTTCCATTCATGTATGTTCAACTTTTTAATTATTAAATTTCTTTTTTTAAAAAAACTTATTTATTAAATTAAAATATATTTAAATAGAGGACACTGTAGATGTATGAATATCATTACTGTGATTAAAAAAGTATAATTTATTCTAATATTAAAATATAATAAAAGAGAAATTGAGGCAATAGACATAATAGAAATATATTTACAATTTGTCTTTCTCCATAACACAGCCACAAACCTTTCAATACTGCCAAGTAAGTGACAATGGGTTCCACCACCAACCCCCACTACCCATTTGCCAACACAAGCTCATATCATGCTCTGCTTTTACTCTGCATATTTCATTATAAATATACATACCCTCAAACAACACCAAATCCCTCCTCATTTCTTCTCATCTTTCAATCTTCACCCTCACCTTCTGTGTTCTGTATTCTCTGTTCTGTGTTCTGTTCCCTCCTTTGAGCAGCTTCTGACTCTGAGTTTGCAAGTTTTTTGGCCCTCCCCTGTTACCCCCCCCCCCCAATGATTACAACAAAGAGGGTCCACAGATTCTTCAAGTTCCGTGCTTTAGTGCATTCCCTCATATCCATACCAACCATTCTTTGTGCTTTTGTGAATGCCCAAAACTAACCCTGCCCCTCAAGCCTTATCTGCCATATATCCCCTGCATCAAAAAGGGTATTTTGACACGAACCTGTCACTTTCTTAGTTAAATAGTATCTACCTGCTTATTCTCCCATCCAATCGAACCTTGCTCCACTTTCTTTCTCCCTGTAACTTTCGTTTCCAAATAGAACAAGAAAAAAAATAAAAGGAAGAGAAAATTCAAATGGTTGCTAAGGGCTATAATCACTTAACATGTACGGTTGTGAACATGGGCAAAATAATGCAGAGTATTGACTATTCTACACTTTTCTGGCTATTCTTTGGGGTCTTCTCTTACGTAAACCATGAAGAAGGCAAGTCTCGGATTTAGGATTATACCATCTTGGATAATACCATAAAAATATTGTTTCTGCTTTTATTCCCCTCCCCTTATTTTTTATTGTATTCTCTTCGCTTTCTGCACAAAAAAAGTTGCAGTGTGCAAGTTAGTGTTTTAACAAGCATAGGAAGTGGTTGTTAAGTCGTTGCATAGCTAAGAATTAGACATGTTCTCCAAGAGAGAGAACAAGGAAGATGGAAAGACAGACCATCGTTATGTGGAAACCGACCCAACTGGTCGCTATGGCAGGGTAAATTCTAAATCCCCTGTTTTTCTCTGTTTTCACTCCTTTTCTTGTGTCATTTGTTATGCCGTTTTAATTTAGATTATTATTTGTGTTATATGTATTTGTTTTTGTATATTATAGGGATGTATATATTTTTTTAGACGAGACTTAGTTTTGCCATTTTATGCCATGGTTAGCGTTATAAGATGAAGTCATGTGCCATTTTGTTAATAGACTTAATAAGATAGGTAATCTCCTAATATATTGTGCTTCTAAAATTACATGTGTTAGCAACTGGAAATGGTTGAGAAACCTTGTCTCTTATGTGATAAATGTGAGTTGTTTGTGATTAATTAGTTTGGAGATGTTCTTGGAAAAGGGGCAATGAAGACAGTGTACAAAGCAATTGATGAGGTTCTTGGAATAGAGGTAGCATGGAACCAGGTCAGACTCAATGAGGCACTTCGCACGCCGGATGATTTGCAGCGGCTTTACTCGGAGGTTCATCTCCTGAGTACTCTCAAGCACCAGTCCATCATAAGATTCTATACTTCTTGGATTGATGTTGATAACAAGGCCTTCAACTTTGTTACTGAAATGCTCACATCAGGGTCATTGAGAGAGTAACTTCCTGTCCAACTATAATAATTAGGCAATTACTTGAGTCCCATTATGTAGCTCCTTAGAGAAATGGGCATGCAGCATGTTTATTGCTCAGACTTTAAATCACTGGCTTCTTAAATTAGATCCTCACATTTTAGTATTCCACTATTTGGATAATGATGTGTGCATGGATATGGAATATTAAAAATTAAAGTTAAATCATGTATGATAGGAATATGGGATTTCACAGCATTCACATATGGCAACGCAAAATTACTTGAATTTTTATTTATCTTTATATGACATGTGTTCGTGATTAATAAAACTAGTCTTTAAAGTTTAAAAAAAAACTGTGAATGAAGAACTTGTAATAAAATGGATTGGTGGCTCTTAATAGTAATTTACATATCTAAATTATTCCTATTAAATTCAGGACTAAACACACATCACATGGATTTTGTTTGATACAAGTGAAGAAGATATTGGAAATTTGAACTTAGATATTTAGTGGACACTTATCAGGATCGGAGATGAAATGAGAATGTGATCATCATGAGCATGAAATGTATGTTGCAATTTTGTGCCTGTTATATGCTTAATGAAATGGCTAATAATTTTGTGGCATGTGCAGATACCGGAAGAAATATAAGCACATCAGCATACAAGGAATAAAGAGTTGGGCTCGCCAAATCTTGCAAGGTCTTGTTTATCTACATGGCCATGATCCACCTGTAATCCATAGGGACCTCAAATGTGATAACATATTTATCAATGGCCATCTTGGACAAGTGAAAATTGGTGACCTAGGACTTGCTGCAATTCTATGCGGTTCCCAGTCAGCTCATAGTGTTATAGGTACTTTGCTGTTGCAAACTTGAAGCTACTTAGAAATTACTATTATTCACTGTCAATTAAAATATTCTCTTTTTGTACCAGGCACCCCTGAGTTTATGGCACCAGAATTGTATGAGGAAGAATACAATGAACTTGCTGATGTGTACTCATTTGGCATGTGTGTATTGGAAATGCTTACATCTGAATATCCATATAGTGAATGTTCTAATCCAGCACAGATTTACAAGAAAGTAACATCGGTAAATTCGGGTTCTGGTGTAAATTTCAGGATATTAGTACAACAAGGTGTTTTATTAAGAGTAACGTTTCATATTTCAGGGGAAACTACCAATGGCATTTTTCCGGATTGAAGACATGGAAGCACAAAGGTTTATTGGAAAATGCTTGGTACCTGCAGCAAAGAGACCATCAGCAAAAGATTTGTTGCTTGACCCTTTTCTTGCGTCTGATGATTCATCATCAACAATTAAGTTTGGAATTCAGAAGCCGTTTTTGAATAACAATGAAATTGAAAAACTGCAATTGAGTGCTGATTTTCCTAGGACTGGAATGAAAGTAATAGGGAAGCTGAATCCTGAAGATGATACCATCTTTCTCAAAGTGCAAATTTCTGATAAGGATGGTTTGTGATATTTTCTCAATGCACAAAAAAACATTATGTTTTGCAATGAAGTTGAATCTTTGATATGGTTAAAATTTATATGCCTGCGACCCTGCAGTAAACTTCAGTTTAATGGTTCACTCATAGTTCAAGCCCACATATTGAAGTAACAATAAATTTTTTTTTCTTGCAGGTTCTGTAAGGAATGTATTTTTTCCCTTCGATATTTTCACTGACACCCCTATTGATGTTGCAACTGAGATGGTGAAAGAACTGGAGATTTCTGATTGGGAGCCTTTTGAAATTGCAAATATGATTGATAGAGAGATATCTGCTCTGCTACCACACAGGAGGCAAAGTAAATATCCAGATGCCTTCCACACATTCAGTCATCGAGATGATGATGATGATGATGATGGACCTCATCATCACTTCGGCTCGCTCTCTTCTTGTTCATCATTCCAAGAATCAATGTCAGATTTTGTTCACAAAGCTGAGGAAATATCAAGTGTATATTATTGGCTCCATGGTATGTCTTCTTGGTCCATTTCCCTACCACTGCAATTGATAATGTGGATGTCCTATTTAGTAGCTTCCCAAATTGAATTACACACCACCTACACAGTGACAGGCTTCTTTAGTAATTCACTTTGCTAGGTTTCTTGAGGAGTGTTAGGATTACCATGGAATAACACTGTCAAAATGAGGACATAACTAGTTAAGTATTACATGTGAGTTTAATTTTGTTTTTGAAGTCTCAAACTTTAGACTGGGGACTTAGTGTTGTAAAATCCTATAATGTTAGGAAAAAGGGGACAGAATCATTGATAATAAGTTTTTCCAACCATCTCTCATATCAGTTTAATGTTTGTGATGAATTAGTAAGGAAGTTCTGATGTAAATCTAATGAAGTTTACTAGAATCATCTAGGAGAGGGGAAGTGTCAATTTAACTAACTTTAGTCTCTATAGTAACATGACAACTATTGTTGCAGATGATTTTAATGATGATACCAGTTCAAGATGCTCTTCACAAGGGACATATTCCAACTTGAATTACTATTCTGTGGATGATCAAGAGTACAATGTATCTTGTATGAGAAAAGATAAACTCCCCATCATGAAGAGTCACAAGGGAACAAGGCTTTCCCCTGGTGAAGACTTAAGCAATTTCAACCAGTGCAAAGTCCTGATAGGATCACAAACACCTTCTACTAGTAAAAATAAGATAATGATGAACAACGATAGATTAACAAGGAACAGGTCATTAATTGATATACGGAGCCAACTGTTACACCGATCATTGGTTGAAGAGGTACACAAAAGACGATTATTCAAAACAGTTGGTGCTGTGGAAAATATTGGATTTCAGGCACCATGTGATGTTTCCACAAAAAAGTCACAGCCTGTATCTGTTGCTTCAAATGAAAACTTTTCAAGGAGTGGCAAGGGACAAAAACTTAGGAGATAAAAACATTTAGAAATGAATGTCTCCCGAACATTGAAAAATAAATAGATGAAATGCATAATATTCTGTGTTATGAGCTTGAAAAAATGATCAGATTTCCAAAACATTATTTGAAGGAAATGTTAATCTTAAAATTGGGCCACTAAGATATCCAAATAATTGCACTGCTAAGGTGTTAGGTTCAAACGAGTGTGATTATGTGTTTAGATAGATATACATGGAGTATGCTGCATAAAGATAAATGAACTTTGGCGATGAAGCAAGTCTTCTCAAGGATGTTGGACCAACATGCTTTACTGTTTATATACTGTGGAAAGAAGTGGTGCAGCTGATCAACAAGGATTAAGATCCAAAATGCTAGCGGTTTGTTTTACTAGTTGCTTTCTCATTTTTGGAACATATACCAATTTGCATGCTGTTAAATATGATTGTGTATGGCCCTTTATTGTCAGTTATAAAGATTTAAAGAGCCATGTGGAATTGTTATGGTGATATGAACTTTCTCCATAGCAATCAAATCTTGATGTGTTGGATGTGATAGTTGCTAAATCTGGCTGAGCATCAAAGATCATCAAATATGCCTAGTTTCCCAAGTAGTGTTGCTAGAATTTGGAGTGGCACTAATTCACACTAGACGTTATAGCACCTACATGAAAAGTTAAAGATCATCAAATCATTAATTTTGAATCCAAAAAGTGGCATCCTTCGTTTACCATTTTGATCTATCTTAAGAATTTACCTATGGTAAAATGAGATTTATAATATGTACCAAAAAAGAATAAAAAAAGAGATAACGATGGACCCCATTTATGACTAATGAACCCTTATTATGAAAGATAGGGAGCGGTATCAACAGCGTCCTAGCATGGCGTTAATTTCTAGGCTATAATTGTAGATATGCAGATTTGAATAAAACTATGGTGCTTATATATCGCTTGATCATGAAGATTAATAATATTGGATCTCAGTGGAAATGTGGAATAATGATGTTTTATAGTGTCTATTCGTATTTAAAATAAATGTTTATTAAACTATTTATCAAAATAGAGTTAAAATAAAACTAATTATTGGGTTGGATTTTTTTGTCACGCAGTAAACCATCATTTTTTATATTAATTTCAAAAGATAGTATCATCCATATATGAAGACTTGCCTAAATGAGGGGTGAGATTGAAGGGGAGAAAAAATAAACACAAAGGAGAGTGGAACAACTCGGCCAATTGAGAGAAAGAGAAAAGAAAAAGATGTTACTAAATAAGTTTTTTAAAAATTGAAATTACCGTATCAATTTTTAAATAATTTAAATTATCACTATTTAATCCTCTAAAATTTTTATTATTAGATTTATCTTTTCTTCATCATATTTTCTTTTTATTTTTTATCCAAATTAATCTTTATAAAAGATTAAAGTGGATTATATTATCTTTTTATTTTTTATAAAGTTTTTTTTCTCTTCTTTTTAAATTAATTCTTATAAACGATTAAAGTGATAACAAAATTAATAATAAAAATTTTAAAATTTAATATGATAGCAATTTATAATTTTTAAAGAATTAATTTTGTAATACTTTTTCTTTTTTTATTCTCTCCTTCAATCTCGCCCCTAATTAGTAATCTTTCCATTTTTTCTTCTCTCTTAGTTTCACCTTCCATTTGGGAAAGATTCTTTTTTTTTTTTTAAATGTGTGTCGTCCAAGATATAGGTTATATATACTTTCACATTTATGTATATTTTTTATATAAAAAAGCATCGTCCCGTGTATAAATGATATTGTATTTTTAAAAATTAATTTTCCATATAACAAAATTCATCTCAAATAAATAACTGATTTTATTTTAACTTTATTTTTATTAATAATTTAAAATGATTTATTTTGCAAAAAACGTTAAAGTTCCATAGGACTACAAGTACAAAACTATCTAGAATTTGTACTGTCTCTAGTAGGATTTTTTTTATATAAACTGTTCCTAGTAAATTTTTGAAAGAAAAATGATCAGAAACTTTTTATATACACTAGTTTGCATAAAATTTTCAATAAGTACTTATAAAATAAATAAATAACAAAAGAAATCAAACTCATTTCATAAGTTAAAATTAACTCACGTACTTTAGTTTTTTGTTCAAAAAATTCTCTCATCTAACTTTTCCAAAAAATAATTAAAATACATAATTTAATTTTAACAGAAATTTAATTTATTTTACCTTTTCATATAAGTACTTATTAAAAAATTTACCCAACCTATTCTAATTGTCTCATTCAAGATTCAAATCCTCTAATTTTCTCTCTTATCCGTGTTATCAAAATCCAAACAGCCATATTTTAACATAAATAACCTTTCTCTGTAATATTGTTAGATTTTCAGCATGATGTTAGAGTGGTAGTGATAACTAATCTTTCTTTCTTCCTAGTCTATTAACGTCTGCAAATTACAATCAACCCCAAGTACTACGACATGAATATTTCTCCTCCATTATGATGGTACGATAGATTATCCATCACCATCAATTTGTCATGGATGAATAAATGCAAATATTGCACATTCATTCTCCTCACTCTCATGCTTCCAAACTCAATTGCTGCAATCAACATCTTAACTTGTGTCCCACACATTTTTCATACCATCTCAACCAGTGCATTTATCCCGATGCTAGTAGGAAGAGGGGCATAAAAATAATAATTTAAAAATAAAAATGATAAATATATATCTCGACTATATTTTCATCTTAATACATTTTATTTCTTTCTTTTATATCTTTCATCTGTCATATCATATATCATATCTCATTTTTTTTATCTTCTTTTCTTTTTTCTTATCTCTTTTCTTACCATCCACTATATTTCAAATCGTATGTATGAAAATTATTTTTCATAATTCTATATCTTTTTACAGATCCTTTTATTTATTAAACAAAAAAATTATTTATATTATATTTTTAAAATATTAAATATTTTTTATTTGTTGAATATTTTTTTATAAAATATTAAATAAATTAATAAAAAAATTTTACAAAAGGATATAACATTATTTGAGTAAAGAATACAAGAGTAGACTTCAATTCAGTTCGGCTAAAATGGTAAAAATTTAATGTATTGAAGGTACTATATGCTAATTGTCTAGGAGCTACCTAACCTTCCAATGTTTATGGAATGTTCTTGAATTGAGGGAAATATCTTTACTAAAACGTTGACTAAGAAACATTTATGGCCACTACCGATCTCAATAATTGTCATAGTTTTGCAAAGGCCTACCATATTTTGTGATTGATGGTAATTAATAGGTAAGTAGGTAGAAAAGAGAGGTACACTATAAGGACCTATCATATCATATCATTCAGTATGCTTTCATATGACCTGAAATGCAGAGTTGCTAACATCATTGCAATGTTGCATAGTGCGTGTGATGTATCCAAAGTTCTGATTGACAATGTGGCTTACATTGGAAATGCCTATGGTACTGATTCATGACATATCAGCAACCATAACTGTATGATCGCTGCTTCTCTAATTGCGGTTGTTACAACTTCCAACTTCCAATACCATTCTGAAAGGAAATGACACCTGCTACATGGTTTCAATTTAGCAAACCCTTTAACATTATTGTGTCACAAATTTCCTATTTGAAGAGAGATTCTTCTAGAGAGAATTCGGAAAGAATGGTAATTAGACTACCCATTTCTTTTAGCGATATGAGTATCATATCTTTATCTAAAGACTAAAGTAACAACACTTGTCATTTTATTTTGTTCCGAGTAAAGTAACTTCTTTACACTGCACAACTAACTTTGCGAGAATTGAACCAACTTTTCAAACACCACAATTACAGATTCAGAGAGTTATTTTCTTTGTTTTTCTATTTGTGGAATCTGGTATGCTAAGTTGAAACAATAGAATTTAAAAAACCTGGCATTGAGCTCCGGATTGTACCAGCTGTGTTTGCATGTCAGTTTTTGTACTAATCGATTAAGATATAGTTAAATTATTAAATCATCAAAGAAGGACATGTAATTGACATTTGACACTAGAGAAAAACCCAAAAAACTCAAATAGTGATAACTTTGATGAGGAAGTGGCAAGGGAAGGGAATTCAGAAAGTGCTTTTGCCATTAGTTTTGCACTCATCGGGTAATCCAGCTTGAGATTTTGAATCATAAAATGGAGACTGTTATCATAGTCCATAGCAAAATTCTAAAGCAAGTGAGAAAAATCAATTTATTCTCAACAGAAAAATCAATGTTGCTCTGCATATTTCAGGTTGTCAAAACTTGAGAATATTCTTCATATGAGGATACCAAATTTGGAATCCTGATAGATCAGAACAGATCTTGATCCAAAGAGTGGTGGTAGTTACAAGACTATAAACATGCATTGGAATAATATTAAGAACTTTACATTCTAAGTTGAGCCATGTCATACCAAATTTGCTCAAATGCTTTAACAATGAGATCATGGTATTCACTTGAATTGAGGGAAAGATAGCAGGCAAGTAAATCCTCCAAATCTTTTGATGCCCTGATATTGTTCTCCACAATCATCTCCACCATTGATTCCCTGAAGTCACTCTGTGGATCAAATGAGGACTTAACAACAGCAAAGCCATCTGGAAAGCCTGTATTCCTTGAAGCTTTGCTTGCAGTGGATGACACACTCCTTCTTGCACAGGCTTGAATTTTTTTGCTGGCAAGTTTCGGAGAATTCACTCTAAGCCTTATGCCTGGAGAGTTAGCAAAGGGCTTTCGTACTAGATGACCGCTTCTTCTCCTCCTTTGAGTTCTACTACTTTCCTCTTTGTTGATTTCAATTGAGAAAGATTGATCATCCTGCAGCTCATCCCATTCTGTTGAACTTCTCACCTCAGTGACTTCAATGACCTTATCATCATCAAACTTCACTGGCTTTGTCAATATTGGAGCTAGGCCAAGCTGTGAAATTGTATCAAACCCATCTTGCTTCTCAGAATTCCCAAGGAAGGACTCATTGTTCATGTCAATGATGATGTCATTAGTGGAAGAGCTAACTCTGCAGCTGCAATTAGAGGCTATTCCATTGAGCAAGTCAGGAACAGAAAAGCTATCACAATCTGACTCAGAATAAACATATTCATGGAGATCAGATTCAGAAGAACTTTCAGCTGAAGACACATCATAGTCTGGTGACTGAACCTGATATGGCTTGGTCCAATTATTTGTGGAATCATAGGTGGAAGTAGGTATGAAAGAGGAGGAAACAACTGTGGGAGAAGGCTTGTAAATGGTTTTTCTCCTAGCCCTTCTTTTGGATGACCTTCTAGGTGAATCAGTGAAAGACATGTCCAAATCTTTGGTGTGAATGGGAGTGTTGTATAGCTTACCAGTTCTTATGGGTTCAGTGGAGAAATAGTGTGAATATCTTGGCAATGACCTTTGTGATGTTGTTGGTGAGGACACTTTGCTCTTCATAACATGAGAACCATTTCTCTTCCTTGATCTACTCATATCTTTTAGCTTGTAAAACCAAGCATTTGGTATCATATCTGACAATTTGAACCTGTTGTTACCCATCACAGATAATGACTCAAACACACACACACACACAATCACACTTGCTCTCTCAGATTCAATGTTTCTTTACTGTGATAACTCAGATGTGTTCAAATTCATATAAGCTCAAATGAAAGATGTATAAAGCCAGAAAGGGTGGTTTATAAGAGGAAAAAAACAAAATAAAATAAAATAAAATAAAGTTGGTGGTCCAAAAGACTCAGCATGAAAGCAAGGGGACCAAGTTTGTCCACCAAATTACTTTCTCTCATCATTGCTTACCAGCAAACATGCACAAAGCTCGTACTGTTTATATTACTACAACATTATTGGTTTTCTATATTCACGCTCATCTACGTTATCAATTCCATACTGACATGTGTGATAGACTTGTACAATAAACATTCCGTAACGCACACTATTCATTGTTATGCATAACATGTTTTCGGAGGCTAAAAATCTTAGTAAAAGTTAATAATAAATTGAAAAAAAAAAATAGATCCTTGTGCAAGAAACCTAATAGAAATAATTAACAACCTGGAGTGTGAAATTCAGAATCCTCAAGTATTCTGAATGAGTACTAAATATTTGAACATGACAGGACTTTTGAGATTCAAGATCCATATGTTCAGGGATCATCACGGATTTTCATGGTTTTTGACAAGTACGAAATGGATAGATCATGAATATTTGATCCCCAAAAAATAAAGCTTTGGTGAATTACAATTTAATGCTGTACAACAAAGGTGTTGGGTATTTTTTTTTTGTTTCATCTAGATCACACGTATGCAATTTTGCTGGTAAGGTCGATCAAGTTCTCCTAAGTGATCCACTTATACTAAAAGTTTCAGATATCTTATATACCTAGTCTGCAGTGTTGCTACTGATTTTAGTTTTTATAACCCTCAAGTGACAATTTTTTGAATAGTACACCAAATTGATCCATTAATTATAAGCACTAGTCAAATTAGTGTTTAAAATTACAAAAATTTTATTTTAGTGTTTGAAATTATCAATTGCAAATCATTTTAGTTTTTATTATTATAATTTAAGGAATCATAAAAATTGTCATTTTTAACTTTAAGAATTAAATTATTGTCAAATATAACTTCAGAGATAAAAATGATGCTTTTACAATTTTAGGGACATAACTGATGGATACTTATAATTTTAAGAACTAATTTACTATAAGATGTTTTTAATATGTGTTCATGAATATATAAGAAAAAACTAACAAATAATAATTTTTTATTAAAATTTGTAATATATAATGGTATAACATTCACCATATATTAGAAAATTTGTTTAATATATTATTCAAAGATCTATAATTTAATTTGAATTTAGCAAAGAAAATATTTGACAAAATTTAACATTATATGTTTCATCATAAATTTTAAGAGTTTAATGGAATTTTAGTCTCTAACTTATTTTTTTAATTAAAAAAATTCTTCTCTTAATCCTCCTCTTTCATTAATATCTTTTAAATTTATCCTTATAAAACCAATTTATATTATTTTAAGTAAATGAAAAAACTAATTTATATAATTTTAAAAGTCAATTATTAATTTACATTATATAAAAATTAAGAAGAAATTTAAAAAATGTAAATAAGTTAAGGAGTAAAATACTAAGTAAAGTTTAGATTTTATGATGGAAGATTGAGACTATGTTTGTGTTATCCTGCTAAAAAAGTATGTTTTGATTATGGGAGTAATGTTGGAGGTGTGTAGAGAGTATGCAATGAGAATGGTTTGCTTGCTTGCTTACGCATATTTTGTTTGTTTTGTCTGGACTGCTATGAGAAGCAACATTTTTGGTGGCAGTTGAAGGATTGAAGGTCATGATCTGCTTCTCCACGCTCTGTCTAGTGTATGTATTTGACCTTCAACAAGCAATCATGAATTCACCAATATTCATTTATTCCCTAATTCTTGGCTTTATCAATCATCGCACTCTTTGCCTTTTTATCCACAATCCCCCACACCCCATCTCTCTAACTATTACATTCCTTTTTTTTTGCTTTTTATAATGAAATAACAACCATCATCTCATGTCCACCCTTCCAGGCCCAATATGTGCCAATAGTTTTCAACCCATTATTTTCCAACCTTTGGAACCTGTTTGGAAGACAACAATTATACACCATAAAACAGTATAAATAAATATTCATCAATTTATAATACAACAATAATTTACTCCTTCACTTCCTTTTCTTATAGATCCAATTTCATACATATTTATTTCTTTTCTTTTCTCTTCAAAATGGATCCCTCTAGAAGGGGATCCACACTGAACTTAATAGATGAGGGTCTATGCAATGTTGTTCTTAGCTTCTCCCTTCTCTGCAACGTTATCCTCTTTTTATAGTCAATGAAGACCCTTTAGATTATTAGACTTTACAATCTTCTGAGCACAATTGTATGTTCAAGTCAATTTGTTTCGACAATTGGTTGCAATTTTCATCATCGGAATGTATACGGTTATGATTTAAGTCAATTTCCAGTGGCATTTGGTCCAACAAATATTGATACAGCATCAATTCTTAGCATCAAGTTTCAAAAAATCGTTAAAAAATTTGGTGTCTTTAAACATTCTTGCTTCCTGGTTATTTTTTTCTCAAAATTTAATTTGCTGGGAAAGATCAAAATTTAAATTGAAAATTTTGAGATTAAAATTTTCAATTTCAAAATTTTGGTGTAAAATTTTGAAAATGAAAAAAATTAATTAAAGGTTTAATAACATTAAAAAGATAGTGGAATATAATTAATATAACAATTGAAGAGTTAGATTAAATCTAGAAGATTATATTAATCTTTTAAAATTAATATATTAATTAACTTTATTATATATATTTCTTGATTTGCATAATTTGATAAGGAGAACTTTAGAAAAAGCAATGAAGGAGGTAATTATTTAAAAATTCTGTTTAGCAAAAAAATTATAACTAGAATCTTGCAATGGCTGGAAGCAATACTGTACCCCTTTCATATATA
The DNA here is from genome assembly GCA_037954105.1 of Canavalia gladiata. Lineage (NCBI taxonomy): Eukaryota > Viridiplantae > Streptophyta > Magnoliopsida > Fabales > Fabaceae > Canavalia > Canavalia gladiata. The sequence goes on along the minus strand of CM075664.1, from coordinate 40,742,845 downwards.
TAAATCATAAGATTGAAACCAAAACCACATACTTTTAAATATATTATATAGGTAAAAAGATATTAGTTTTGAAAAATATTAAAATATATATGTGCATTTAATTTTTTTTTGTTTTAAAAATTCTTCATTGGATTAATTGTAAGATTATTTTATTGGTGACTTCCAAATGTATTTGATTTGATTGAAGAAATTTAAATATTAATTAAAGAAATTAATGACAGTAAATGAGGAAGACATGCAATTACATGAGAAAACGAGTCAGAGATTAATTGGATTGTTTCACTCTAAAAAATTGATGATTTAAGTTGATAAGAGTAATAATTCAAATTGGATTCCCAAAAAAGTTTGTCGAATAACCCAATTTAGTTTTTGAAAAATAAAAGCTATCAAATAGTATTTAAAAATTCTACTTGTTTTAGTCCCTCATTAAAAGATTCTTATTTAACTTAAAAAATATTGATGAAACCTATTAATTTAGTTAATATGATGACACTTGTAATTTTCATATTGTATGATATTTTTTAAAAAAAAAATAATATCGTTATTATTAATATATGAAAATCATAAAAAAGAATAAAAGGTTTAAATAATGGGGTGCTTCATATCTATGTCTTTCTTTAAAAAAAATGATATTGAAACCTTAATCTAAATTTATTTCTTACCGTCTTTTTCCTTCAAATCCTCAAACATCTATATAATGTGTGCGTAGGCATAATAATATTGTAGAATACAAACCTAAATGTACATTTGAGATAGCTTTTAATTTAGAAAAAAATAACTTTGAACTAAAACTAATCTATATTGAGATAAAATTAAAATAATATATGTGTGATTATACGATATTTCAGAATACTCGTAAAGAATCTTAAAAAACTATTTTTACAAGATATAAATTACAGGTGTTATATTAGTTAATTAATAGGTTATGAAGGCAATTTCGTTAAGTTAAATGAGATCCTTTAATAGAAGGATTAATATATCTCAAAAAAAAAAAGTTTTAGCGGTTATACGATGACTTAAATATTTTTTATAAACTAAATTGGATTTAGAAAAAAAAATCAGAATTAGTGAACTGATAAATTTTAAATTTAAACGTTCTCCATTATACGTTAGATTTCAATCAACGGTTAAAAATTTAATTAAAAATATTATTTTTTATTTTTGTTTAAAAATTATTACAAATATCTTATTTTTATTTTATTTATTATTTTAAAAATATTTATAAAAATTGATAAAAACAACTTTGTAAACTTTTTCATGATTTTTTATATAAATATTTTATCTTGTATTTAGATGAGATATTTTAATAAGAAAAAATAATTTTAAAAAAAATTTAAAATTTAAAAATTAAATAATTTTATTTTAACTTTTTAAAAAAATTTAAATTATATAAATTTAAAAAAAATATTTTAACAAAATAAATTAAAAGAATTTAATTTTTTTTTAAAATATGTGAAATTTAAAATTTTTAAAATCTTTGGACTTATTTTTTATTGGATAAATAAATCAACTTGATTCATTTAAGCTTGGGTTTGTAAAATAAACAGACCAAAAAAAGTGGTGATTCCTATTTAGTTCATTTTGATCCGTAAGTTAATAAATTAACCTATTTAATTTATTTAATTATTAAAATAATTAAAAAATATTTATAAAAATAAAAAAATTATTAAAAATTATTAAAAATTAATTAATTTTAAATTTTTAAAAAAAAAATGATTAATTTGTGAATCTAATTCACAGATAGAGTAAAAAAAGCTTACATTTAAATAGGTTAATAATTTCATTAATTTAAAATTATCTAATCCACGGTTTGCAAACGGCTCTATGAGTTTTAGCCTATATTCTCATAAATGACATCATGAATAATAATGATTTTTATTTTATGTTATTGTCTCATTCATTGTTATTTTTCATATTATTTTCATATTGTTTTTTTTGAATTTAAATACAATATTTTTAATATTAAATAATATAATTATATTTTGTTATCTTTTTAATTATATATATTTGTTAGATTATTATTTTGTTTAAATATATTACATAATAAAAATATTTATATATTTAAATTTTTTGAAGAAAAAATAGTAAAAAATTTATAAATATTTAAATGAAATTTTATAAACTAAAAATTAAATTATTTAATTTAAATAAAATATTTAAATTATAAAAATCTAAAATTCATCATCCAAATAAAAAATTTAAATATAAAAAATTTAAATTTATTTATTTAAATAAAATATTTTTAAAATAAAAATATTTAATTTTTCAAATATTTTAAATTTAAATATTTTATCGGTAAAACATTAAACAAAATAAGGATTAAGGGATATTTTTATAGTTACTTTTGAAAACCAAAAATAAAAATGCTTCTTCAAGCCAGACTAACCAACCTTTCTCTTTTTCCTTTTTTTTTTAAATGTTTGAAGTTGGATGTAAATTTAAATCCACTCGTTCGCCCATTGTGTAGACCATGCCTTGTATGCAAGTGATCAAACCTATTTGAACAATTTACTTTAAGTCAAATAAGGTTGTCAATTATTCCAATTTTATAGCTTCATCGTAATTATCGACACCTACACAAACACACATAAGAAGAAAAAAAAACTTCATCGTAATCGGGTCATTTACAATAATTAGAGTTTTCAGTCTAATTAACCCCATTTTTTTTTTCATTTTAATCTTTTCCGCATTTCCGCTGGAAAGTATACAGTTAAATTTAATAATTTCACTTGTCTGATTCATATCTATTTATATTCTATTTTTGGTGTTCATCCGCAACATTCCAAGGGAAATAAAATAAGATGAGAGACAACACTCAAGACAAAACTGAAATTCCTTTTAGTCACCAACTCCACTAACTTTAATAATCTCCCACCCACTTCATCCATCCTTTGCTATAAAAGCTGAACATATTCTTAGAAGATTAGGCCATTTGTTTAAGTTTTCTTTTAGAAATTTGTTTGAATTAAATAATTTTGTTTTAAAATTAGTATAGTATCAACATCTGGTGGTTGATGTTGATAATATATGTCCAATTTTTATTACAAATGATTTCAGACTCAAACACATGTATATGAAACAAACTCTTTTACTAGAAGGACTAACTTTATTATATTATGCATATTTTTAACTCAAATAAAATTATTTTAATAAGAAATGTCTGTGATTCACACAATAATAATAATAGCAATATTATTATTTTTTGTAAAAAAATTTCAAATCTTTTCTTTAAAAAGTTAGATAGAGCATTTTATAATAAATAAAAACTATCTCATGTGGCAAAAAAATCTTATCCAAATTCATCTCATATCTAATATAACATTTTCTTAATAAAAAATAAAATTGAAGCTTAAAATATCAAATAAACTATCAAAACTTTCACTCCATTAATTAACTCTAATGACTTATACTACTTTTATTTATTTTTTTATTTAAAAAATTATATCAACCAAGAAATCTAATCATTTGTTGAAATTATTTAGTAAAAAAAATTCTGATTTATCGTTTATTTATGTTATTACATTATCTCTCTATTTATCTTCATTTAGTTCTCTATATGAAAAAAATCTCAATAAAGGACCAACAATTAATATCATCTGAAACTTTCACATTCACAAAATAAGAACAACAGATAAATAGTAAAAGTAGTAGTATAATGCATCATGTTAGCAACTCATTTTTACTCATACTTTTGTGTATGTTATCTTAGAAGTCAGTGTAATGCTGAATTATACTTACACATTCTGAATTCTGATATATATGCAAGAGACGAGAATGATAATAAAATTGAATTAATTAATTTAAAATGAATGGTGATAGAACAGCTAAAGACAGCCCTGCTTCATTCTCTTAACGCGTATAGTGTATGGTAATATATTGATGCTACTGCTATGCCATTTCTATCCAATGCCACATCACTCAAGACGTGAAACCCACACCTACCACACTAAATATACAAGAACCATAACTTATTAAAGACCTCACATAATCCTCTCCTCAACACACCAATAGACACTTCCTCTCTCTCTCTCTCTCTCTCTCTCACTCTAACCAACATCACCACCTCATTCTCTCCGAGTTACAATAACAACTTTGTTTTCAACAAACATCTACCTCTCCAATAGTAATCAGAAGCAACATAGCCACCATCCTACAAGTACACTAAACCACTCATCTTAATTTCTTCAACAACACTCCTCTCTTGCTTATTTGAGATGAAAGGGAAAGCATTGGGTGTCTTTAAATCCAAGCTTCTCAAGCCATGCAAAAAACTGTTATTTTTCTTCAGACTTAGACCCAAGAAACTTGTATTTATAAGAGCTCTCAAATTCCGTCCTCATAAGTCCACATTCCAAAAGGCCTTCTCTACAAAACCAACGATGTCTTCTTTGTTACAATCAGTGTTTCGTTCCCCCAAGAAATCTAAACACACTGACATGTTACAAGGGCTCAGTAGTCCCTCCAATGTGCATAAAACTCCAATGTTTCCTTCACCGCTTACCCCGGCTTATGTAAGGGTTCGTGCGGGGGAGAAAAATGAAGAAGCCTCGAAGCAAGAGGTGGAAGATGCGTGCAGGAGTTTTGAGAACTATTTGGTGGAGATGATTGTGGAAGAAGGGAAGACAAGGGATTTGATGGATGTGGAGGAACTTCTATATTGCTGGAGGAACCTTAAGTGCCCTGTATTCATTGATTTAGTTTGTAGATTTTATGGTGAGCTTTGTAAGGACTTGTTTTCTCCAGATAGTGAGGAAGGTGACTGTTCCAAGTGAGAGAGAGTAAATAGATTTTTTTAACTATAATTTTCAATTTAGTATTCCAATAAAATTGGATGTGAGAAAGCTATGAATGCAGTTTATATGAAACATCTTATGAAAAGATTCATCGTGAATTGTTCATCCTCAGTTTTAAGGAGAAAACAGATTGTCCTAAAGTCTTGACACTTTTGGTTATAGCTATGGCCTTTTCATATTGCCCCTTTTGTCTTTTTGGCAATAATCAAGATAAGCATAGGGATGAACCCAGATTTAAGACTTCTAGCATGTGCTAGGCAATATGAAAGCAAATCAGCAAACAAGAAAGCAACTGCAATTTGGCGTTTTATCAAAAATCTCAAATCATTTTATCCTATGGCCCTTTCGAGTCTCAAATATGATAGCATTTTAACAATAGACAGTTATGATCCTACATATAGTAATAACAGCATAATGTCACACAAAAAAGCACTCTTTCAAAATACTTATACATAGATGATTGAAATAATAACGGATATTACAATAATACAGCATGATTGAAAGAGATAAATAAATCAGTACCTGATTTCTTTGGGGGCAAGGGTGATTGCGTAAAAGCCAAAAGTAATATGTTTCATCATTGATGAGTGAAGATCATGGAAGTGCATTCATGGAAGGCAGTTTTAGTTGCATATCTATTTACAGTTTATACTCAAATTTGAAAGGCAAAAAGGAAAATACAGTGCACTAAAGAAACTAAAGACAGCTGTAACTACCAGATATACCAAGTCTCTAATTAATAGAAAAGATTACAAACATATAGCTAGTGAATTGAGGTTCTAGCATAACCTAGTAGTCATTGTTATCTTGACTAGCTAAGGTACCATTGAAAGAACTCTAGTACAAAAATGATGTGGTTTCTGTTGGTTGAATTATCAGTCAAAAGGGCCACCATTTAGCTTGAAGAATGCTTTGAGATATAAACTTTAGACTTCACCACCATCTGTCCAATTCTGAACCCGGGCATGATCATAAACTGAACTTCGTAGGTGGCTTGTTCTTTGTCCGAAAGAATTGCGCTCTCTTTTTCTTCCTCAACAGGTTCCATGTACAAGCTGGAGAACATGCTTCCTCTGCTCACAGAAAACAGGGTAGCATCAGGATCTAATGAGACCGCAGATCCTAGTAAAACCCAAACCCATTTTGCCATTTTTGCAAACAATTGATAGAACTCAGTTCTCGGGTGCTTGCCACTCATTACAAATCTTCGGTGATCCAAATTTCCAAAGAATGACTCTTCCATTTGTGGATGAACAACAAGAAGGTATTTTGCTTGACAAAATTTGGCAAAATCTGAATGTGGATTCTCCATTAGTGCACCAAATGGGTCATCAAACTTCATGACATCACTCACATCATAAGCTGTTAATGCAATCCCATGAAACATTCTCCGTGCAATGTAGGCCTCAAAAGCATACTTCTTGTCACACCTTTTGGAATAAACAGCACCATTCTGAATGGAGTTTGCTGCCTTATCAAGGTCCCAACCCGAAGCTTTCATCAAACTAATCAACGGTTTTGCAAAATCATGGATAGACTTTGAAGCAGCATTGAAGACATCCTGAAACTTAGTAACACTCAAAACACTTGCTTTCTTCTTCTCCAAACTAATCTGCCTGATCTTCTCTGCCATATTCTTATTCCCTATCTCCAAATCATGTAGCTCTTGCCGCAACCGAAGAATCACGGAATCTTTGCCACTGTTTTGAGACTTGAGCTTCTTCAACAAGGCCTCTTTGGCCACAATTTCAGCCCGCAAGAGATCAGAATGAACTGCATTGAACCTTGCTTTCTTGCATTGTTTCAGCTTATATTCACGCTTGAACTTGCAAAGCTTCTCAAGCTCAGCAACAACCCTGTCATCAGCAGCAACAATCTTCTGTGGGTCATAAGGGATGTGAGCTTGCTGAAGCTGAAGGTATGCCAATTTCATGGCTGAAACAGCATCAAATATCCTCTTCAAAACCTCAAAACCAGCAAAAGCATTCTCTTTTGCTGACCCTTCAATGGGATGGGGATGCACTTTCTGGTCATAGCATCTGTTCTCTTCAGTGTTCTTCTCACTCAGAGAGGCCTCATTGCATATGGGCCTGTGCAAGTGATTGAGATTGGGGGTTTCCGAAGAGAACACCCCAATAGATTTCAATTTGCAAACTTTAGCAAACTTGCATACCATTTCTGATATGTTTGAGTTGGGTCTCACAGGCTTAGAGCTTGTGCATTCCATGGCAAAGTTTGAAATTCAAAGTTTGAAATTCAAAGTTCAAACCTTGAACTCATACAGATCGATCTAACAGTGACCCTTTCCTTGCTTCAACTAAAAAAACAAAACAAAACAAAACAATTCGCAAAAATCTTTAAAAAGCATAACACTCAAAACACATTTGATGAAATGGGTTTTTCTAGCCACATTGCACACACACAATAACCCAGCCAGAACCTAGATTCCAGGCAAAAAATCCTGGTAGTGGTAGCAGGTAGCATCCCACAATAAAAAAAAATGCTTTTTTTTTTGTTTAAATTGCAAACGCAAAGGCCAGATATCAGTACTGGTAAGAGAGTTAACTATGTCACATTTAAACACTCAAAAACAGAGTGTTTTATTCAAAGTTGGCAGTATCCATGAAAACCCAAAAATTAAAAAAGCACCCCTGAAAAAAAAAATAAAGAGGCAAAGGCATGAATGTTTGAGAGAAAGCAACAAGGTATAGCTAAAATGTATGCAGAAAGTGGAAATGTAGTTAGAGAAGCAGTGAAGAAGAGTACGAAGAGATTTCGAGGTATCATGGTTGGAGTTGAGCGCTGGTTGGCACCATCTTCTGTGTCTCTGACATTTGAAAGTTTGAAACTTTGAGTGGAATGCGTGCGTGTTTGCTTCTCAAACACTGTGAACTGAAACGTTAGAAAATTATTATTATTATTTTGGGTGTTTGGGAAAGAGTTCAACCGGGAATCTCAATCTGTACTGTTTCAAAAAACTGAAAGATTTTCAGAGAAAAGGGTACATGCACTGCAGCAAGCAACGGACACGCGCAAAGCAATACCGTCAAATCAAACCTGTTTACTAAAACTAACGTATTACACACCTTTAAAACTATTAGTTTTAAAATTAATCAATAAACATTTTTTTATTACATGAATACTATCAAAAATTAAAATAAAATAATATTAATATTTAATTTCTATAAGTATGATTAAATTTAAATTTAAATTTTTTATTTTAATTCTTATAAAAATGATAAAAAATATATTTAAAATATTGGTTAACATTTGATGAAATAAAATGATATTGAAGGTTAATTTGAAATTTGGAAGAAAACAATGAAATGATAGATTGAAAAATAATATGGCACGCGAGTTTGTTACTGATACTACCTGTTTGGCTGTTTAGGTTATTTCAAAATCATGGATCCCCATGCAATGCAAGTGATTCCATCCGCGTCTCGGAACTCACCGCACGCGATCGTAGCCGTTGGATTATTTGCGTGTGGGCCCCTCTCTTCTTTTCCCTCTTTCATATTGATACCAACACCACGACGGCGTTTCTCTTGGATCTAACTCCAAGGTCTTGTTTTGTTTTCTTTTTTAATTTTTCAAATGGATGGTTACTATACTATGTGTAGCCACATTATTGTTTATGTATATGTATCTATTACATAGGAATATTGTTTTTATTTTTATTTTTTATATCTAGGGGTTTTTAGTAAATTTTTATTTTGAATGTTATTTTTATATAATAACTTTTATCAATTTTATTACTAAATTAAAATTTATCATGAATTAGATTAAATTTATAAATTTCATATAATTTAAAAAATTGTTTAATTAATTTATTATTTATTTTGTATCATATAAATAAATAATTATATAAGATAAAACTATTCAAATTTTAATATTTAGAATTATTAAAATATAATACTGTATGATTTAAAGACTAAATTAAATACAACATTGATACACAATTTTAAAAATTAAATGACAAATTGCGGTTAATAAATAGTATATAAAATAATATAATATTAAGATCAAAATAAATATTAAATTAATTAGATAATAATTTTATATTTCATAAATTAATTCTAGTTATTATTATTGGTGTAAATTTAAAATTTTACATTCACTTTTTTTTATCGATTATTGTTTAACCCATTTAAAAAATAAACTAGGAATAATATTATAAATTTTAATTCATTTATTACATCCGTTATATTTTTATATTAGATGATTATTTAATTGGGGTGAAAATTAGATATGATATTGGTATTTTAGATAATCGATACAAAAAAATTTGTTTCTTTCTCAAACTTTGTTCCTCTTCCTCGCATCAAGCTTTGTTTTGAGCAAATATTCACCTCTTCACACAGAATTTGTTTCTCAATAACCATTGTTGTTACAAATTTTTTTAGGTAAGCTTCAATATTCAACTTGTGTGTATATATTTTTATTTTTCTTTCAACTAAAAATTAATTTTGCTCTTTGTCTGTATCTCTTGGACCTCTGTATCATAGCACAATTGTAAGTGTGATCCTCTATTCAAAGTCAACATCTCAAGTGTTATTGTTAGTCTTATCCCATCCTCGAATTTTTAGGTTTCCTTATTTCGGTTGAATATTTTTATTAAGGTAAGTCTTTGAAATTATTGAACTACATATTGTTGTGTTTGCTTATTTGTATCATTGTATGTTGGTATTAATTTTGTATGATTGGTATTTATATTGTTGAACAACACTGATTTATATTTTCTGTTCAAGGATTAAAATTCTCTTTACATTAACTCTAATTGTTTGATGAATTTCTTCACTTACCTTCGAGTTGTAAAAACACCTAGTAGCACTTAAACATTTAGATTTACATATAATGCTAATGCATATATATAGACAATATAAAATTGTAACAAATCATGCTCATAATTATCACATCGAAGGAATAAGTAGAAGTAGCAAAACAAATTTTCTTGAAAAATAAACACAAAAGTAATGGTTGAGAGATTTTTCACATGCTTATAGATCAAAACATTATTAGAACGTTTAACATAGGGATAATAAAGGCCTATAGATTTTCTTTCCTAGTTGATAAAGATGAGAGATGGAGTGAATATGAGAGATAAAACAATTTTTTTAATATTATACATAAATATAATAAAATATGGTTGTATATTTATTTATTACATAATAGAGCACTTGTATGGATATGTATAAATTTAAAAACTAATGAAAATAAGATAAGATAGATGTATCTAAAGCATTAAAAAAATCTGACACATTATCGCAACTATTAAGGATTTGCCTGGGGTTTGGTATTATCGGGAGCGTCGTTTCATAATGTTGTTGCCTTCCTTTTCTGTAACAAATATTGTAAGTATATTGTATGTCATAATAAATAATAATAGATTCTTGTAAACTTTGAAATTTTTAATTTTTATATGTTGATTTTATTTTACATCCTTACTGTTGATAAATTATGTAGGTGTTTTCCTCTTCAGTTATAGAAGTTATTATTATTATTATTATTGAAATGTGCTACGAAGTTCGTTAATATAAAAATAAACTTTTTAATATTATATAGAAGCATGGAAAACAAAATAGAAGAAGTATCCAAGAAATGAAGAGTTGATTATGGTCGCGCGGTTTTTTGGTTTGGGTATGTTTGGTAGTTATGGTTGAAGGTGTATTTAGATAGTATTTTAATTAAATATTTTTTAATAATTTTTATATGGAAATTTTATGTCATATGTTTAACCTTAAAAAAATTATTAAAACAAGTTTAAAATAGTTTATTTTAATAATTTTTAAAAAATTATAAGAATCATAAACTTTTCTAAATAGGGCTAAGGAAGGTGCATTCTTTATATTGATGTCTTCAAAGGTTAAAAGACCAATTCTACTTTTTCATTAATAGTGTATAAATCTGAGTCAATTTGATGCCGTATTGTATTTGTTGAATTGAATAAGGTGTACAAAGGGTTAGAATATCTTTATACTCTATGTTTATATAATATATGTTATTTTTTGATTAAAATATAAGTACCAAAGAAAATTTTGATCACTTTACTGCTGGCTAACACAGAGTATTGGCATCATATTTTTGGTTCAGTATCTGCACATTTTTTAACTAAAAGAAGAAGAAGAAGAAACTGAATCATGACTATGATATGTGCAGATTTCTCTCAACACTTAGAATATTAAAATTATGTATGTACTCCAACATGTCGGACTTGATCAATGAAGTTAATATAAAAAAACCTATAAACTGTGTTGCATGAGGAAGACCTCAATATTCTACATCAGGATTGAATAGTGTTACTAACTTCGGAGACAAAATAACATTAATTTAATTTTGAGGTACTATTATTTTTTAAACAAAGTTATACTTGAACTAATGATGTATTATTATATTATTTAGAGTTAAATTTTTATATAATATCAGTATAAAATTATCAACCCAGTAGAAGTCATATTATAAATATAAATTTTAAAGTAAATATTATAAAAATTAATTTATTTTAGTTATATAATAATTGATGATTGAATAATATTATTTTTTTAATATTATTAATATATTTTATTTAAATTTTATTAGTTTATATATGAATTTGACATCATATAATTATTTATTCAGTACAATTAAAATTAAATGAAAATGTACAAAATTGCATTAATAAGAGATAAAAAATAAAACAAAAAATTTAGTAATAATAAATTGTTATCAGATATTACTAATTTTAATTGCAGTCAACAATTGCTGTAGTCATACATTCTTCAATTCGTAATGAATAATAATAGTCCAGAGAGTAAAGATGCATTAATAATGTCAGACCTTCACTACGTATAATTATTAAGTTGTTTCTTCACTCTAATCATTTAATTAGTGACTCGTCCATATGGTTAGGTGGTGCGAGTAAGAACTTATTTTAAGATTCATTGAGGTACAAAATAGAAGAAAGTAAAATATCATTTATTAGCACGGAAAGATCTAGATCCAGCATTTTTTTTTATATATTTGATGCTTCTTTCCATGGTTTCATTTCAATTGAGGAAAAGAAAACTATTAAAATCATTTATTAACCCGAAAAGCTATTAAAAGTTAGACAAGAATGTTAAAATTTTAGAAATCATTCAAACAGAATTTTTTTCAATAAAAATATCTATCATCTAAAAAAAAAATTAGACATTAAAATCAACCAATCCAACATGGGTGATCTAAATATATCATATAACTCAAATTCATGTATATCAATGATACTTCCTAGCAAAAAGAGCATAGATTCATTAGTTAATAACTTAGATGGGTTATGCACAGTAGAAAAAAAAGGAAAAAAAAAGTATGAAAGATGGGTTATCTCTTGTGAAAGGATAAAAAAGAAAAGATGGACTATGGATCAGGTAAGCAACATACTCCTGAAGCCCAAATTTAAATTGTGTTTCCTCAAGTCCAAATTGAAACCCAAGGTGGGGAAGTTTACATGAATAGAGCAAAATCCTAAATAAAATCTTTGCCATTAATAGGTAAGTACGATGACACTTTGTACAACAGCATGGTACATGAGTGATATGTCAGGCTTGGGCCTAGTGTATACACCTAATTTTTTTGTCTTGATGGTAATAATAAAAAGACCCAAAAAAATAATAACAAGTACTATAATTTTATTTTTAGTTTTAAGGGAAGTGCAAGTTAAAAGAAATGTAAAAAGATAATGATTTTTTTTTCTCATTTGAGTTTTAGTCCTTTTAATTTTTATTTTTATTATTAAAAATTAGTATAAAAATAATCAAAAAAGAGAAAAAAGAAAGGAAAGAAAAAAAATAAAAAATTAGAGAAGTCTTACATCAAAAAATAAAAAGACGGAATTTACATTCAAGTCCCATATGGAAATTTTAAAATTCTTTTAACTTCCTCTTCTCTTATATAAAGAGATGGTCTCCACAAAATTTGGCATGAATGAAAATTTAAGACATTAAAATCTAATGCAAACATATAGAACATGTGTTATTTAATTAACTTTTTATGAAAAAAATATGATCATATTATTCTTTAAGTCTTAATTTAAAAGTATACATAAGAGTTAGTAAATAAAGCAACTAACTTGTTATAAATTTTTTGTATAAGCTATCTCAAAAATACATCAAAAAGTAAAAGAGACAACTAAAAATTTGTCCCCCAAAATTTTTCAAAAAACATTTCTCATTTAATAGTCTGACTGTTACAATCTAATTTCTGTCATATTCAGGGAAAGTTTTATCCCTGTAGTATAAAAGTAGAAGTGAAAAGCATTTCCCTCATTCTCAAGAATATAATACCAATCAGATATAAGAAATTTTTATTTTCATCCTAATTTTTGGAGAATCGTAAATCATTCGTAATACCAAATATCATCTTAATCTAGATATTTATCATTTTTAGAGTAATTTAGTGAAATAGATTTTAAAAAAAGAGGTTCAACAGAATTGCTTAAATTCCATCTTATGGGAGAGTATCAACTGATTGTCATTAAGGCATTGGTTGAGAAAAAATATTAAACAAAAAACAAAGTATATTAAAAGTATAGAAATTATTTTATATTTACCCCATTTAAGTATCTGACAATTATTTAGTATTTATCTTAAAATAATTAAAAATACATACTAAAAGTGCATTAAATAATTCTTAGCTAGCTAGTGCTGTACTCACAAAATATTCATTAACAAGACTTTTTTTTTCTAAATACTTGCAAACAAAAGTTGAATTAGTTTATCATATATAACTTATATGTTCTAGATCAACTAAAAACAAAATTGAAACTAGCTAGCAATTTGATTCAGCTTGAATCCCCTGATAAAAAGAAGAGTCTCTGAGTTTTATTCAGCGAACATCGATAATAACAATTATATATGGTTCTTGTTAGTTGGAAGAATCTTATCAGAATAAAGTTATAAACTTATAATTGACGCATACACACGCACGTGTGCATGTAACTATGTGTGAATTATCTTTTGATAATCACATCGATTACACTTCATTTTTTTTTAAAATAAATACACGCTATGATTCAATGACTTGTCCTTAATGCAAAGTGATATACACTCACTAGCATTATCCATCTTCTTATCCATGTAAGCAACGAAGAATGTACTAAAAGAAAATTTGACCAGCCAGCGGATCTATTATTATATGATTTTGCATTTGCAATGATTTGTAGGTATATGAACATATTCTGATTTGGCATGGAAATTAAATAGCCCATCTAAGATTGTTAATTAATTCATCTACAAAATAAATTGTTTATAAATACCACCTAAGGTTAATTTCTGGCATAATTTGTATATAATTATGTTCATTAAACTTAAAATCCTATGTGTACAAATAAATTTTATTTCAATAATTTTATAATCAGAAGAGATTAATTTTCAAAATCAGCTATTGGTTAAAAAATATCTTGATATACATAAAAAAAATGTCAACTAATGTTGAATTGAAAACAAAAATTCAATAATAGGAAATTATATATGTTAAATTGAAAGTAAAAGTGACAAAAAGTGTAGGTAGTTTAAAGGTAGACAAAAACCGTAATTTTGCATATAAATAAAACTTGGCACGAAGCGAGTAGAAGATATCCATTTCCTACATAAGGGGTAAATAAATTGGAAGCACATGATAGAGAAAGAAATAAAAGAAAAGGATTCTTCTGTCAAAATCAAACAAATTTAGGGAAAAAGAAAGAAGAAAGAAAGAAAGTGTCAGCTTTATTCAAAGTTGAATAATTGAGAAACCTGCGCTCATTTTCATCCCTTCACATTTCCAATATCACTATCAAAGCTCTAGGTGTGGTGGGACAACCATCAATTTTAAGCTTCAAAACTATATACGATTCGATGGAAACTGCTGGAGACAATGATATCTTGCTGTTAAGAACTGGGCCTTCAAGAGATTGAGATTGAGAGAAACTAAAGTGACAGTGATATATACAAAGACCATACACATTCAAGAACCCTTGCTTGAGAACAAGAGAATTGGAATAATTAGTTAAGTATTCTTTTGATTTGAAGTTGGATATATGGAATTAATTTTAATAAAAAATATAAATTAATTAATTCAAATTATATGCTTTTTATTTGAAAGTTTGAGATTTGAATGATACATCAAACAAGTCTTATAAGTTAGAAAGATAACAAGGCGTTTCATTTTCTCCACTTATGTTTATCTATCAAGACTCAATCATGCTACAACAAAACTTGTTTCATGGATTACAGGGTTGGAAAGATAATATATAAAACCTGCAGTATATGTTATGTTTTTGTGTACGTAGTGTATTAAAAACTAAAAAGTGCCTTGCTTGTCCATTCCTTTCTTCCATAACATACGGGTTATGTTGTATATTTACATCATTGGTTTGATTGGTTCCTTGTCTTCATTTCTTAGACCTAATTAAGGAGCTTGGAGACAATGCTACGTCGCAATTAATAATTCTAACTAACATTAACAACACACGGTGCTTGAACAGTTTCTAAAAAGTATGTATTCAGGATCCCCTTATTGATTAGCTAAGTCAATTTATGCACTAATGTTTGAGAAAAAAATGGAACTTACTAATGAAGACAAAAAAATTGTTGAAATATTAAATTACATTATTTCTCTTTAGTTATTTCAAGAATTACACTACCATCTCTTGAAAAATTAATGAAATGTGATAATTTTAGTTCATTTTCCAGTAAACAGACGTCTTAACAATAATGAACAACTATGACTCAGCATTTTTTTAGGGATTTTTTATTTTATTTTTACAAATTCTTCTTTTGATTTTCCCAAGTCAAGGTTAATATATAGGAGATTTATATTTGGTTATTGGTGATGTTGAGACTTGCCCACAAAGAAAAGCCACTCTCAAGAAGCTTATTCATCTTAAAATGGATTTAAGTATAGTTCAGATTAATTTTTTTATAAGAGAATGTATTTTTCAAATAAAATAAAAATCGTGTAATTTTAAGTATTTCTTAAAAAAATAAAACAAAAAATTATTCTATAGAAGAAGGGGGAGAAAAAGAAGGAGGTTATAGATGCTTATTTGATTGTTGATTGATTAGTCTATTTGGATTTAGAGAAATGAGATTGTTTTTAATAAAGAGTTAAACTGGGGTTAAGAAAATTATGAATCTTATAAAAGTCAAGGTCTAGGCCTTGATTGATCTCAAAAACCGAAATTTCAATTCCGTTCTTACAATGGTATACCAATCCTGCAAGAAGTTTTATAGTTTTTTTCTCCAAGAGTTTGTAACATTTTGTAATGAGGGTTATAGTCCCTATTAATATTTTTTTTGTGTGTGTTGATAGAAACGAGATTCTTTATTCTATCAAAAATGCTTAGTTTTAATATTTTTAAAAACTTCGTTTATATTTTTTAAATTAGATTAATTGGTTTAGTTAACCTTCCATACAATTCTGGATGAAAATGGTGAAGGATTATTCTGTTTACCACTTTACAACATCGCACGGTAATTTAACCTTAGTGTTCGGGAATTTTCTTTAAATTCTTTAAATATACAACTAATTTTGTCCCTTCAAATTAGTTTATTAAGCTACGAGACATGAATTATGAGTATGTAATTTTAAATTTTTGCGTTATGTTTATATTTTTTATTCATTTTATCATTCTCTCCTTCCTACGTTTCTTTCTTATAAGTATTTTCTTACAAGCTTGAATTAATTTTTGAAATTGTGAAAAATCTTCAATTATTGACTTTAAATTTACTTACCACAGTCACCTTTTACGGGTTAATAATTAATTTTCTAGCTTATACGTAAGTTGTGGGCTTTAATTTCATTTATATTAACGGACAAGTCAGTCATTCTCAATCAAAACTTTTGAGGATCACTAATTAAAATTCTATCCTCTTGTGTATGTAAGGTTATAAATTATGGTCAACACAAGTATCGTAATATCGAAATCAGCATCCATTAGAACAGCTACTTATCGTTATCTTGATCCACAATGGTTGTTTCTAATAATAGCATACATGTTTATGCAATTGTCGTTATCATAGTGCACGAATGCATGTATCTAGCTATTAGCCTACCTATCTATTACTAAGACCCTAACCATGATTTGAATCATTCATAATTATTTCACCACAGAAAAATAACCTACACATCAATTAGCCTAAATTAGAACATACGTATGTGATACTAACTATATTCGTGATGGGGTTGGTTTAGTTTTATGCCAACAAAACATCTAAAATAATTAAAAAAATATTTATGATCTAGTTTAGTTGAAATATATTAAAAAAAAATTAAATCAAATCAAATCAAATCAGATTAATTTTTGTGGTTCAGTTCGATTTCGTTTTATGATTTATTTAATTTTGTTTTAAAAAATCTAACAACAAATATTAGTTAATAGAAAATATAAACAAAAATTAAAATTAGCATTAATTTATTTTTAATATAATAAAAAATAATAAGGTTTAAACTTAGGATTTTATGTAAACTAGCATTGATTAAAAATAATAATAATAATAATAAATTTATATTCAACATGCTTCAAGATAAAATTTAAATAAATATATGATATCCTATGTCAAAAAGTAATTAGACAAAAAAAAATATGACTAACTAACAAAAAAAATATGTCAACAAATTATTTAAATTTAAAATTTTATAAATAAACTTAGTTATATTTTAATAAATTTTATTTCAACAAATTAAAAAAATAAAATATTCAATACACAATATATGATAAAAATTTAAAAAAATATTTTCATTAAGTGTTAATCAAAAAATAACAATTTAACAATAAAAAATAAAAATATATAAAATAATATGTGTTTCGATGTGGTTTGTTTCGATTTTATAAAGAGAAACTACAAATTAAGCTAAATCATATAAAAAGTTGCAATTTTAAAAAAAAAATTAATTTAATTTGATTCGATATTAAACTTTAAATAAGATTTATTTGATTCTTAAATATGATGTAGGATAGGAAAGACTTGTGGCAGCGGTTAATAGAAATTTTAAATTTAGTGTATATTTTGATACCCTTAAAAAAATTCAGTAGCGTAGCTTGTTGGTGTTAGTTGGGCCCTGTTGTGGGCTCTGACTCTGCATTACTGCTGATTGCTTGAGTACATTCGGTACAAAGTTAATAAATCCTTTTCTGCCGTTTTCAAAAAGAAAAAAAGAAAAATCAGTAGCCATACATTCAAATTTGGACTTTACCTTATACAAAAGCATGTCTTTGTTAGTATCTATGTCTATCTATAAATATAAAATTTAAAGCGCATATTGTAATGCTCGTACGTCACTTTTTCTCTATTATAATTGCATATCATATAAACATTTTTTAAGTATTGGAAGTTTTTCATTTCAAGATTTTTTAACCTTTTTATCCTATTACTAACCTTTCCTATATATTTATTTAAATTTCGTTATCTTCTTGTTTCTCTTTTTATTTTCTCTTAATTATTTTAGTTACTTGCTTATAAAAATTATTTTCGTTACTTAAATTAATAGGACAATTTATTTTTCTATATTTTTTTAATATTTTTTCATATTAAATTTCATAAATTAAGTCTAATAAAGTAATGTGTAATTATTAATTATAGAATAAATATATAGATATTTTTAACTTTTAATAACAATTAATAAACATGAACAATATTCTAATATAAATGGTTAAGAAAATATTTATTAATTAAAGTAAAATATACCATCTCAACAATATATATATATATATAACATATTAAACTTAAAATTATTTAAGATAATTGTCTATCCAAATATTTTTTTTTAAATAAATCTGATAATAAGAATCTTCATCACATTCCAAAAATATAAACAAAGTTCTTTATTTAATTTTTTTTTAAATATTACAATTTATTTATAATATTTAAATTTAAAATATAAATAATAAAATATGATATAAATTTATTGTATAACAAATCATATAAATTATAATATATTAAAAAATAAATTCTTTTTTATTTTAATTGATGTGATGTATTATTTTTTTTATTTGCGGTAAATATCTTATATTGTCAAGATTAGAAAATTTCATAATTAATTATTAGGGACAACATTGTGTATATATTATTGAAGATCATATAGATAAAAAGGAGACACTTTGGCATGGTGTCAAAGCAAGGTAATATTTGATAATCATTGCAAAAAAAAAAATATCTACTACTAAAATGGAAGGAGCAAGTGAAACTCCTTATAACAGGAAAAGATACAAAGACATACAAAAATATATCTAAAAAAGGATCATTGCTATATGATTTAAAGCAATAATCTTGGAAATGTAATCACGCAAATGAAATCACATGGAGAAAACTACGAAGAATGGGGTTGAGCTTTGAAGGTTTCACTATATGCTCGGAGAAAATGGAGGTTTCTAAATGGAACTCATAAGAAATTACAAGAAGGTGCACCGAAGATGGAGGATAAATGCACAGTTCAATCGATGCTAGTCTCATGGGTGATAAACATGATTGAACCAAGCTTACGCTCCACTATCACATATGCAGAAGATATGAAAGATCTCTAGAAAGATATCGAGAAATGATTCTCTATCACGAATGGTCCTAAAATTCAACCATTGAAAATTGAACTTGGTGGGTGCAAACAACAATGATTCTTGATGGAGGACTTAAATTGAAAAATATTATATGTGTGTCAAAATTGAGATGCAATTTAATTTCAGTATCACAATTATAAAAAAAAAGTAAAATTTATTGTATTGTTCACTCATGAGTTTTATGTTATGCAAAAAATCAGTTCAAGGATACTTATTAGAATGAGTGAATAGAGAAACAGGCTCTATGTCTACGGCAATGATTGCAAAATCACATGTCAAACTAGAGTGGAAAGTAGAATTGATATGTAGCACAAGGGAATATGACATATCCTTCTTACAAAATGGTGCAAATGCTGCCTAATTTAAGCGATGATTGTAAAAAACATGAATATATTATGTGAAGTTTGTGAAAGATTAAAACAAACCCTAAACATGAGACAAGCTTCTATTGAATGATTTTCATACAACAAACATTTTTTATTTAATATATTGTGATTTACGGGGACCTTATCACACTCATTCATCTTGTGATGCATCTTATTTTTTTTATAAAATTTATGATTATTCACGAATGGTATGGATATATTTGTTGTGTGAAAAGTAAGAGGTGTCAATCATAATGATAAATTTCTTTGTTCTTGTTGAAAGACAGTCTAATAAACAAGTCAAAGAAGTACGTTGTGATAATAAGATTGAGTTCATGTGTATGACTTCATATTTTTTGCAGCATATAATTATTCATCAAATATCATACACTGGGACACCACAACAAAATGGAAGGGTCGAGAGAAAGCATAGACACATTCTCAAAGTTGCTCATGCACTAAGATTTCAATGATCATTACCCATACGTTTTTGGGGATAATGTGTCCTACTCGCACGATACTTGATTAACTTGACGTCATCATCTATTCTTCATGACAAAATTTCTTTTGAAATGATATATGAAAAACCATCTTATTATAATCATCTTAGATTTTTTGGCTCATTGTGTTATGTCCACAATCAACAAACAAAAGTGATACTTGTAAGTGTGCCTTTGTAAGATACCCATTTAAAAAATAAGGATGAAAACTTTATGATATGGAAAGAAAGGATTTTGTTATATCTTATGATGTCAAATTTGTGGAGAACAAATTTCTATTTGCTGGTTAACTTAAGAATAAAAAGTCTACTTGGATAAACCTTCAATAACATTGGACAACACTTGAATTTTAAAAATAGTATGAATGAAATATGTAAAAAAGATGAATCCCTCTATATTAAAATATCTGTGAACACTGAATTATGTCCGAGGATAAATTTAAAACCCAAAATAAATCATTTTATGGTTTTAGTCTAAAATCAAAAAATAAGAAAAAAAAAGAATTGAAAAAGAAAGAAAAATAATTTTTTAGTTAAGAATTTAGTTAGAAAGTTAGTTGGATTAGTTAATGATGGTTAAGAATTAGTTAGAGAAAAAAGAAAAAAAAAAGAAAAAAAAAGAAAAATAATTTTTTAGTTAAGAATTTAGTTAGAAAGTTAGTTGGATTAGTTAATGATGGTTAAGAATTAGTTAGAAAAAAATGAAAAAAAAAGAAAAAGAAAAAGGAAATGAAAGAAAAATAAATCTTTAGTTAAGAATTTAGTTAGAAAGTTAGTTGAATTAGTTAATGATGGTTAAGAATTAGTTAGAGAAAAAGGAGAAAATAAAAAAATAAGAATAGAAAAAGAAAGAAAAATAAAAAGAAAATAAAAAAGAGAAAAATTAGAAAACAAAAAGGGGAAGCTTATTCACTTTTAGAAAATTTTTCCCTTCCTTTTTTCCCTTTCCCTTTTTGAAATTTGATCTATAAATAGGGACTTTCATTTAGTTCAAGGAGGATATTTCTAAGAAAAAATTTCAGAATTCCTAAGGAGGGAGAGAGAGGAGCATTTTAGGTCATTGAAAGGGGGCTTTTTAGATTTTTTTTCTAAGAGGAGCACCAAAGAGACTCTTGAATTCTACATCCAATTGAGCACCTCCTTGGCCTCCATGGAATCAGTTATTCATCATCTTCCAAGATGCTATCAAGTGGCATTCAAGAACATCAATGGAGGTTAGATCTTGCTTCTATTTCGTTTAATTTTCTTGCGTCTTCTCGGATTTCCGAGTTCATCTTCGTCTCTATTTTCATTTTCATTTTGGATCAGTCAAATGATCTCCGATTTCAGTGATTTTTGTTGCGTTCTCTTCGTATTTCTTTCTAGTTTCTGAAATGATATTATTTGTCTAATTTGGATCAGAAATGAAGTCTTTATGACCTGATTACTAAAGGATGTTCGTCCTGATACGCAAATGAACCTAGCTTGTTTGATTTGTGCATACCTTGCTCATTTCTGGTCTGTTTTTTGTCAAATTTGTTTTTTTTGATTTATATGGTGTATATCTTTCAACTTTTTGGTTTTAATTTTTTATATCTAACAAAAAATATTTTCGAAAAATTCTGAGATTTGAATTCAAATTTTGGCGCCAAAAACTCGGTGTTCTTGAAGTTCATTTTCGTCTCTGTTTTTCGTTTTTGTTTTTGATCAATCAAACAATCTCCAATTTCAGTGATTTTTATTTCTTTATCTTTCTCTTTCTCTCTAGTTTCAGGAATGATATTATTTGTCTAATTTGGATCTAAAATGAAATTTCTATCACCTGATTACTGAAGTATGTTCATCTTGATGTGTAAATGAACCTAGCTCATTTGATTTGTGCATACCTTGCTCATTTCTGGTCTGATTTTTTTCAAATTTGTTTTGTTTGATTCCTATGATCTATATATTTCAATTTTTTGGTTTTAATTTTTCAGATCTACCAAAATATATTTTCGAAAAATTCTGAGATTTGAATTCAAATTTTGGCGCCAAAAACTCGATGTTCTTGAAGTTCATTTTCGTCTCTATTTTTCATTTTTGTTTTTTATATATCAAATGATCTTCGATTTCAGTGATTTTTGTTGTGTTCTCTTCATATATCTCTCTAGTTTCAGGAATGATATTATTTGTCTAATTTGGATCTAAAATGAAATTTATGTCACCTGATTACTGAAGTATGTTCATCTTGATTTGTAAATGAACCTAGCTCTTTTGATTTGGGCCTAACTTGCTCATTTCTTGTTAGATTTGTGTCAAACTTGTTTTTTTATATTACTGTGATCCATATCATTCAATTGGTTGGTTTGAATTTTTAGATATACCAAAAAATATTTTCTAAAAATTCTGAGATTTGAATTCAAATTTTGGTGATAAAATCTGGTGTTCTTGAAGTTCTTATGTAGATCTTGTTCTTTTAAACTTGTTTAGGTATTAGTTTCCATGTGTGGATCCTTCTATATGTATTTATTTCTGATTTGTTTATGTTTATATGTCCTCCTTTCTAAATCAAATCTTCAAAAACTCCATTTTTCTAAACAACAACTTTCAAAGCTTTAAAAGATCTGAGATCTCACGCAATGAACTCCAAAGTTGAAAGTGCAGCATACCCTGTCTTTCGATGTTCAGAGAATCATATGAGTCGCAGTGCAACCCTCGCTTGCCTTCGACTCTGTGCATGTGGATCGAAGATCTCTCTTCAAAATTACCTTTTTTTCAAAATAATTTTTAAAGCCTTAAAGATCCGAGATCTCACGCAATGAACTCCGAAGTTGAAAGTGCAGCATACCCTGTCTTTCGATGTTCGGAGAATCATATGAGTCGCAGTACAACCCTCGCTTGCCTTCGTCTCTGTGCATGTGGATCGAAGATCTCCCTTCCAAATTACCTTCTTTCAAAATACTTTTTTAGGGCTTTAAACGATCCTAGATCTCACGCAATGAACTTCGAAGTTGAAAGTGCAGCATACCCTGTCTTTCAATGTTCGGAGAGTTATATGAGTCGCAGTGCAGCCTTCGCTTGCCTTCGGCTCTGTGCATATGTGGGTCCAGGAACATATGTAAAATCTAAATATGTTTTAAATAATTCTAGGTCTCACGCGATGAGTTCTGTATACGAACTGGTAGCATACCCTACTGTTCGGGATTCAGGAATCATACGGGTCCTAGTGCAGCCTTCATTTGCCTCGGATCCTGTGCATATGTGGACTAAGAATTTTTTTTTTTGAAATATTCAAAATACTCGGCTTTTTTTCAATCCCCTTTGAAGGTCAAGCCTTCGAAACAGAACTACGTAGCCTTGAATTTCCCATTGCACCGGGGAATACGTAGGAGCAGGATCAAGTCCTGTCAGGCTATTTTCATACAAACCTATTTATTTTTATTATATTTAAGGGATCAAACAAATTGCAAAGAAAATCACACACTCAGTTTAAGGGTACCGTTCTTCGGAACGGACAAATAGGGTGCCTAACACCTTCCCTATTTGTAACCGACTCCCGAACCTAGAATTTCATCCTCAAGTTAGGGTTTTTCCAAATGTTTTTCCTTAAAATAAAATTTGGTGGCGGCTCCACAAACCATTAAATTCTTTTTAAAAATTTTAACGAGTTCGTCGTCTCGTCGAAATTACGGTTGCAACAGATGGTGACTCCACTGGGGATATTAGAGAGTCAAGCTCGTACAATTGAGTGCGCATTGTATTGATCCCTTCCTTGTTTATTTGCATGATTTATTTATTGTACGGTTTATTCATTTGCTTATCTATCTATTGTTGTTTGTTTATTCATTGTGTAAACCTTAGGGTAGAAGAACAATAAATTGCTATATATATCTGCTGCGATTTCCCCAATTGCAGATATCCCAATTATTCGTGTGCCCTCCACACATTACATTAATGCATTCATCTCATGAGTGGGGCCCTGTACCCGGGTCTGAGTGAAGCCTAGGATAGAGGGGTCTAGTGGTGTCACTTTGGATGCACGTCCTGTTTGACAATCACGAGAACCCCAACTAGAGTGCGTCCTATTTATAATGCCCTACAACTGGTAGCATTCCCTACTGTTGTAGCAAGCATCGTAAACTGGAACTTGGCTCTAGTGACCTTGATACCTTAAGAATACAAACCACCCTTATGAGAGGTTCATCCATTAAAAGTCATAGACCCTTAGGACAGGTAACCCACATAGGAGGCAAGGAGGGCACGCACCCCTTTCAAGATACAAAGACTCATATACTGCTCACTGGCAGTTGAATAGAGTCACCCAAGGTGGCAGAGAAGAAAAGGAAATCTAAGATTGGGGAGATACAAAATCAAAAAAGGAAATCTAAGATTGGGGAGATACAAAATCAAAAAAGGAAATCAAAGGAAAAGAAAGAAAATATAAAAATTAGAAACAAAAAATCAAGAAAAATAAAAACTTCTAGGAAAAATTAGAAAAATAATTTTTGAAAACACTGAAAATATAAAAGATTCAAAAAAGAGAAAATGAAAATTCGAAAACCTAAAGAATGCTTTTAGAAAAATCTTAGCAAAACTAAAATATTTTCAAACAAAAGCAAAGGTTTTTTCTAGCAAAATAAAAAATACCAAATATAAAATTGCTAAAAAAATAAGAAAGAAACACCCAATTATTTTCAAAACCTTTAAATCTCTAAAATTATTTGTGCATTTCAAACATTCATTCATTCATTCATCAAATAAATTTAATTTATCATTTGAAAGTGGAGATTTTGAAAATCATCCCATACATTTTCATACTCATAGAAGCTTTGGTATTTTTGTCATTCGTTCGCATTGTTTCTCAAAAAATTAATTTTTAAAATTTAACAGAAAAATTGAAGACAAGCTTCTCGGCACCCTTATAGAACTCGTTCCTAATCAAGAATCATGGATGAGTTGGAGAGACAAAATGAGAAACTAAGAAATGAGGTCAAAACTTTGAAAGATCAAATGGCCAAATTAATGGAGGCCATCCAGCTGTCAAAACAGAAGGACAGGACGAGGTCCCTTCCAGAAGAATCCGCTGGCCCATTACATCCTCACGACTATGGTCCGCCAAAGTCTCTACCATCAAACATGCCTTCACTAAATGAGTGTGTTCACCATGGATTCCCTCATGGACATACACCTTTATTCAACCAAACACAAACACAAACACAAAACCAACCTTTAAATCCTACAGAAACTCACCAAATCATCCCAAACACTACCACACAACAACCTATCCAAGCCTACCAAATAGCTCTTGGGGGGACAAACCCTATGTTCACTCAAGGGCCTCACCCTATATACATACCGTCCTCTCAGCCTCACAACGTGCCAGAAGAGTATCCAAGTTGTCCTTCCAACGATAATGCTGAAAAATGGAGAATCTTAGAAGGAAGAATCCGGGCAATTGAGGGAAGTGCATATGATATCAAAGATGCATCTGATCTATGTCTAGTCCCAGATGTGGTTATTCCTCCAAAGTTCAAGGTTCCTGAATTCGAGAAATATCAGGGAACTGGTTGTCCGAGGAACCATTTGACCATGTATTGTAGAAGAATGGTCGTCTGTGCTCATGATGACAACTTGCTCATCCATTTCTTCCAAGACAGTCTGACCGGGGCAGCTGCAAATTGGTACACTCAGCTGGAACGGACATATATCCGTTTATGGAGGGACCTAGCTAATGCCTTTCTGAAGCAGTACAAGTATAACCTGGAGATGGCTGCTAGCAGAACTCAACTCCAGAATATGGCCAAGAAGGGAGAGGAGACCTTCAAGCAATACGCCCAACGATGGAGGGAGTTGGTTGCTCAAGTACAACCTCCCTTGTCTAAGAAAGAACTGGTCAGTATGTTCATCGACACACTCCAAGATCCTTTCTATGACAAGATGATCGGTAGTATAACTACTAGCTTCTCTGATGTCGTCATCATTGGAGAAAGGATCGAAGGTGGCATGCGCCATGGAAAGATTGTGCATAAGCTTACAGGGGCAGTCAACGCCATCGGATCAGGAAAGAAGAAGGCAGGCAAAGCTTATAATGTGGCTTCTAGTCAAGGCCAGTACACTCCACAGGTGGCACATTATGGTCCAGCCAGTTACCAACCATCACCATACACACCCTATATACCATATCCTTATATCGCCACCACCTACCAAACACCCTACCATCCTACTTACAACTATCCAATGCAAGTACGACCACCAACACCATACACGATACAAACACAAGTCACGAGCCAAAACCTTAATCAAAGCCTGAAAAAAAAGAGAAGAAGTCCGTCCAGTTCGACCCTATTCCAATCTCCCACACCGAGCTGCTACCTCGGCTGATTCATAACTCTTTGGTTGCACCTAATCCTCTGAAACCTCAAGAGCCACCATATCCTAAATGGTATGATGCAAACACCATATGCGATTACCATGCAGGATTCATCGGTCATTCCACGGAGGATTGTCTAGCATTGAAACGAAAGGTACAAAACCTAATCGATGCAAAGTGGCTGGATTTTGGGAGGCTTGCTTCTAACATAGAAAACAATCCATTGCCGAATCACGAGAGTTTGTCAACCAGCTGAAAGAGACGGGAGTAGCATAATGAGTTGCCTTGCACAAGTCAGGACTGAGGATATTCATCCAAAAAAAAATGTCGTACTTTTCAAAATCAATCTTTTGTAAATAAATATCAATGAATAAATACAAAAATTACATTTTTCATGTTTCTCAAGCATGTGCCTCACATTGTTGGCTTTACTTTTAAAATTTACCATTCCTTTTCATCACTCAACCTGATTCTTATCCTATACATAAACAAATAAATACCTATTGGTGACAATGCCAATGCTGTAATAAATGATTTTGAACGTTGGATTAATCTAACTCAAAAAGAAAAACCCAATGAGGAAGCAGAATAAACAACCAGGGATTCTAGATTACCATTCAAAGTGTCTTGTCAAACAAAAACATCCCGCTGGAAATCCAGGGAAAATTAGGGATGCAAGATAAGATCCGCTGAATTAGAAACCAAATGATCCCGGCAAGATCAACATCCAACTACATAAAATTCAAGAAAAAGAAGAAAACTCGCTAGATTAAAATAGTCCAGGAAAAATTTGGGTCAAAATTCAAGAAGTGAAACCCGCTGGATTAAAACCCATAAATAATCCAAGCAAAAGTAAGGTAAAGTTCAAAAATAAATCAACAAAGTCATGATCAGAAAAGGTCTTGCCGGTTTCCAAATACAATTCAGGCAAAATTAGTATCAAATAAAAGGCCTGCTAGGTCTAAAACTCTCAAAGGACGGCCTAGGCAAAAGTTAGGGCAATCAAACAAGGAGCCTGCTAGGTCGACAATCCTAAAAAATGACCTAGGCAAAAGTTAGGGAAATCAAACAAAAGCCCGCTAGGTCATCAATCCTCAAAAACGACTTAGGCAAAAGTTAGGGCATACAATCAAGAGCCCGCTAGGTCGAAAACCTGCAAAGGCGGCCTAGGCAAAAGTTAGGGCACAAAAGGCCCGCTAGGTCGAGAACCCTCGAAGACGACCTAGGCAAAAGTTAGGCCACACAAACAAAGGCCCGCTAGGTCGAAAACCCTCAAAGGGCGGCTTAGGCAAAAGTTAGGGCATACAATCAAGAGCCCGCTAGGTCGAAAACCTCGAAGACGGCCTAGGCAAAAGTTAGGGCACACAAACAAAGGCCCGCTAGGTCGAAAACCCTCAAAGGGCGGCTTAGGAAAAAGTTAGGCATACAATCAAGAGCCCGCTAGGTCGAAAACCCGCAAGGGCGGCCTCAGCAAAAGTTAGGACAAACAAAAGACCTGCTAGGTTGAAAAATCAAAAGAACAACCTAGGCAAAAGTTAATGTCAACCAAGAATCCCAGTACAATCTGACATTTCTGCATCTCATACTTTCCAAAACTGGGGCAAAATTTTTGCCACTTCTTAAGTTTGGTTAATTTGACAATCAAGATTATGAATAGCAGCATTGGCATTTTTCACCAAAAGGTGCCATTTGGGCAATCAAACCAATATCCTTCGCCCTTTCCTTTCAAATATACTACCTTAAACATTATTTGCAAAATTTTGCATTTCCTTCCATTAATTATCCAAGATCACTTTGCATACCTCAAAGGTACACAAGCCAAAAAGGAATATGAAAAATGTAAAAATAAAAAGATAAATTTCGAAAGGTCATGACAAATCGGATGAGTCATCAACCATTACAGCACGACATGACTGTTTCCCAAAAGGTCATCCTTTTACCAGCCATAATGCTGTTAAGACAAAAGGAGTGTGTCTCATCCAATAATGCTGACTATTGATGGGTCTCAAAGATCTTGGAAAGAAGGTAATAAAGTTGACCAAGAAGCCAAGAGATTGAGTCAATCAAGCTCATCCTGATTTTTGGCTCCTTTCACACCAACTATAAGGTTGCCGAGAAAGAACCTATCGAAAAAATAAAAAAAATATAATAAAATCAAGAGAAACAAAAAGTTTTTCACCATCTCATGGCATGCATTCATTCCATAGCATCTATTAAATAATTATGTCAAGCATTAAGAAGTAATAATCAAGTTAAAACATCACATCCTTCTGCATTCATTCAAACATCATGATAAACATCCGGCATCTCATAATCCATTGTCAATACTAATTAAGACCAGGGAAAATTTCCCGTATCAAAATCAAAATTGGGGTAAATGCTTGCCCACAAAAATTCAATTTGAGGTCATCCTCAAATCCTGAGTCAAGCTCAAACTGGGGCAAACGCTTGCCTACAAAAATTCAATTTGAGGTCATCCTCAAATCCTGAGTCAAGCTCAAACTGGGGAAAACGCTTACCCGCAAAAAGTCTCATTTGAGGTCATCCTCAAATTCTTAGTCAAGCTCAAACTAGGGCAAACGCTTGCCCACAAAAATTCCATTTGAGGGCATCCTCAAATTTTGAGTCAAGCTCAAACTTAGGAAAATGTTTGCCCACACAAAAATCAAATTTGAGGTCATCCTCAAATTTCAAATCAAAAATCAAGTTAGGGCAAACATGCGCCCTGAAAAATTCAAGATGAAGCAAACCTCGAAGTATGAATCAAGATTCAAGCTGGGGCAAACGCTTGCCCAAAATCCCCTCAAGTTAAGGCATTCCTCGATTGCCAAAAATCTTCCAAACTAGGGCAAGATGTTTGCCCAAAGTCCCTTCAAATCAAGACACTCCTCAATTATCAAGAATTTTCTAAACTGGGGCAAAATGTTTTCCCAATTTTCTTCAAGAGAATAATTATCAAGTGCTTAAAAAACCCTCAAGTTCAAGGAAGAATAAGTAATAAATAATTTCAAACTAATATTTTCCGAGGCAGTTGACGAAGAAGTCCATATTCCACTCCCGTGCATTCCTAAGGCACATCATATTACTTCCCACATCTGTCTCAATGGGTCATTCTTTTACTTGCACTAATAGGCCATTACTTTCATGTTGCCACACCTGTCTCCACAGGTTATTCTGTCTCAGTAAGACATCTCTTTTTCTGTACTCGTCTTTTTGTCTTGACAAGCCTCTCTTTCCCATACCTATCCTAACAGGTCATTTAGCGCTTTTTGTCTAGCATGAAAAACCAGCTTTGTCGCTTGTCTTAACAGGATGTCTTTCCTTTACCTGTCTTAACAGGTCAACCATCATTCCACCTTTACATTGTCTGCGCCAACAGATTTCATTCTCGCGCCTGCCCTAACAGGTCACTTCTACTTTTTGCTTGTCTTAACAGGCTACTTCTGCCTTTTGCCTGTCTTAACAGGCTGTTTTTCCTTTGTCTGTCTTCACATGTCAATCTTCTTTTTGTTTTCACATGACTTATCTTAATAACTATGATCATTCTTGCCTTGCCTGTCTTAATAGGTCATCTCTGCTACGCCTGTCTTAATAGGTCATTTCTACGTTCTGCCTGTCCTAACAGGCTTGCTTTTTTCTGTCAACAACAGGACCTTTTTCTACCTGTCTAAACAAGTTTCCGTCATCCCGCTTTTCCTGTTTTAACAATTATTTTTTTTATACCACTATATCGTGTCTATCTTAACAGACGTCTTCCTTTCATCCTGTGAACAACAAGACTTTTACATTTTCATCTGTCTTAACAGGCTATCACTATTTTGTTGTGCCTGTCTTAACAAGCATCTTTCTTTCATCCTGTCAACAAGAGGACCTTTACATTTTACCTGTCCTAAACAGGTCATTTTGCACTTTCCTCTGCCTGTCTTAACAGGTGTTCATCGTTCTTCTTCCTATTTTAACGGGTATCTTGTTTCCTTCCTATTAGCAACATGATTTTTCTTCATTACCTGTCATAACATGTTTCTCTCCTCATTTCAATGTCTGTCTTAACAGGATTCCATCTATATTTTACCTGCCTCAACAGGTCATTTTCATTTACTTTGCCTATTTAGCAGGCTTGCATCTTTCCTGTTATCAACAGGACTTTTGTGCATCTTACCCGTCTTAACAGGTTCCCTTCACTTTACTTTTCCTGTCTTAACAGGTTTACATTTCTCCTGTCAACAACAGGAGTCCATCTACATTTATTCTGTCTTAACAGGATAGTTTTCGTCATTTACTTTTCCTACCTTCCTACCTTAACAAGGTTTGCTTCTTTCCTGTCTTCACAGGTCCTTTCCATTTCGCTTTTCCTGTCTTAACAGGTTTTCACCATTCTGTTGTGCCTATCTTAACAGGTGTTTTTCCTCCATCCTATCAACAACAAGACTTTTACATTTTTGTCTGTCTTAACAGGTCATTTTCATTTTCCTTTTCTTGTGTAGCAGACTTGCATCTTTCCTGTCATCAACAACATTTTTTCTACATTTCACTTGTCTTAACAGGTCATTTTGCATTTATCCTGTCAAGCAAGATTTCATGTTTAAATTTTTGCATACATCCTGTCAAGCAGGATTTCATTTGCATTTATCCTGTCAAGCAGGATTTCAAGTTTAAATTTCCGCATACATCCTGTCAAGCAGGATTTCATTTGCATTTACCCTATCAAACAGGATTT
Organism: Canavalia gladiata; assembly: GCA_037954105.1. Taxonomy (NCBI): domain Eukaryota; kingdom Viridiplantae; phylum Streptophyta; class Magnoliopsida; order Fabales; family Fabaceae; genus Canavalia; species Canavalia gladiata. Next base: position 40,711,598 of record CM075664.1, on the reverse strand, counting down.
CATGTTTAAATTTTTGCTCAAAGCCTATCACATCAGGCGCAGCATTTTAATTTCCTGCATTTTGGCCTATCACATCAGGCCCCTCATGTTTAAATTTCTGCTCAAAGCCTATCACATCAGGCGCTGCATTTTACTTTCTGCATTATAGCCTATCACATCAGGCCCCTCATGTTTAAATTTCTGCTCAAAGCCTATCACATCAGGCGCTGCATTTTACTTTCTGCATTCTGGCCTATCACATCAGGTCCCTCATGTTTAAATTTTTGCTCAAAGCCTATCATATTAGGCGCTGCATTTTAATTTCCTGCATTTTGGCCTATCACATGAGGCCCCTCATGTTTAAATTTCTGCTCAAAGCCTATCACATCAGGCGCTGCATTTTAATTTCCTGCATTTTGGCCTATCACATCAAGCGCAGCATTTTACTTTCCTGCATTCTGGCCTATCACATCAGGCCCCTCATATTTAACTTTTTTCTCAAATCCTATCACATCAGGCGCTGCATTTTGGCCTATCACACCAGGCCCCTCATGTTTAAATTTCTGTTCAGCCTATCACATCAAGCGCTGCATTTTACTTTCTGCATTCTGGTCTATCACATCAGGCCCCTCATGTTTAAATTTCTGTTCAGCCTATCACATCAGGCGTTGCATTTTACTTTCTGCATTCTGGCCTATCACATCAGGCCCCTCATGTTTAAATTTCTGTTAAGCCTATCACATCAGGCGCTGCATTTTATTTTCTACATTCTGGCCTATAACATCAGGCCCCTCATGTTTAAATTTCTGTTCAGCCTATCACATCAGACGCTACATTTTATTTTCTGCATTCTGGCCTATCACATCAGGCCCTGCATGTTTAAATTTCTGTCAAGCCTATCACATCAGGCGCTGCATTTTAATTTTCTGCATTCTGGCCTATCACATCAGGCCCTGCATGTTTAAATTTCTGTCAAGCCTATCACATCAGGCGCTGCATTTTAATTTCCTGCACTCTGGCCGATCAAATCAGGCCCTGCGTGTTTAAATTTCTGTCCAGCCTATCATATCAGGCGCTGCATTTTAATTTCCTGCACTCTGGCCTATCACACCAGGCCCTGCATGTTTAAATTTCTGTCAAGCCTATCACATCAGGCGCTGCATTTTAATTTTATGTATTATGGCCTATCACATCAGGATCTGCATGTTTAAATTTCTGTCAAGCCTATCACATCAGGCGCTGCATTTTAATTTTTTGCATTCTGGCCTATCACATCAGGCCCTGCATGTTTGAATTTCTGTCAAGCCTATCACATCAAGCACTGCATTTTAATTCTCTGCATTCTGGCCTATCACATCAGGCCCTACATGTTTAAATTTTGGTCCAGCCTATCACATCAGGCGCTTCATTTTGGCCTATCACATCAGGCCCTGCATGTTTAAATTTCTGCCCAGCCTGTCACATCAGGCGCTGCATTTTAATTTTTTGCATTCTGGCCTATCACATCAGGCCCTGCATTTTTAAATTCCTGTGCAGCCTATCACATCAGGCACTGCATTTTAATTTCCTACATTCTGGCATATCACATAAGGTCCCGCATGTTTCAATTTGTGTTCAGCCTATCACATTAGGCACTGCATTTTAATTTTCCGCATTTTGGCCTACCTTAACTCAGTGTTCTTGAAGTTCATTTTCGTCTCTATTTTTCGTTTTTGTTTTTGATCAATCAAACAATCTCCAATTTCAGTGATTTTTATTTCTTTATCTTTCTCTTTCTCTCTAGTTTCAGGAATGATATTATTTGTCTAATTTGGATCTAAAATGAAATTTCTATCACCTGATTACTGAAGTATGTTCATCTTGATGTGTAAATGAACCTAGCTCATTTGATTTGTGCATACCTTGCTCATTTCTGGTCTGATTTTTTTCAAATTTGTTTTGTTTGATTCCTATGATCTATATATTTCAATTTTTTGGTTTTAATTTTTCAGATCTACCAAAATATATTTTCGAAAAATTCTGAGATTTGAATTCAAATTTTGGCGCCAAAAACTCGATGTTCTTGAAGTTCATTTTCGTCTCTGTTTTTCATTTTTGTTTTTTATCAATCAAATGATCTTCGATTTCAGTGATTTTTGTTGCGTTCTCTTCATATATCTCTCTAGTTTCAGGAATGATATTATTTGTCTAATTTGGATCTAAAATGAAATTTATATCACCTGATTACTGAAGTATGTTCATCTTGATTTGTAAATGAACCTAGCTCATTTGATTTGGGCCTAACTTGCTCATTTCTTGTTAGATTTGTGTCAAACTTGTTTTTTTATATTACTGTGATCCATATCATTCAATTGGTTGGTTTGAATTTTTAGATATACCAAAAAATATTTTCTAAAAATTCTGAGATTTGAATTCAAATTTTGGTGATAAAATCTCTGGTGTTCTTGAAGTTCTTATGTAGATCTTGTTCTTTTAAACTTGTTTAGGTATTAGTTTCCATGTGTGGATCCTTCTATATGTATTTATTTCTGATTTGTTTATGTTTATATGTCCTCCTTTCTAAATCAAATCTTCAAAAACTCCATTTTTCTAAACAACAACTTTCAAAGCTTTAAAAGATCCGAGATCTCACGCAATGAACTCCAAAGTTGAAAGTGCAGCATACCCTGTCTTTCGATGTTCAGAGAATCATATGAGTCGCAGTGCAACCCTCGCTTGCCTTCGACTCTGTGCATGTGGATCGAAGATCTCTCTTTAAAATTACCTTTTTTTCAAAATAATTTTTAAAGCTTTAAAGATCCGAGATCTCACGCAATGAACTCCGAAGTTGAAAGTGCAGCATACTCTGTCTTTCGATGTTCGGAGAATCATATGAGTCGCAGTACAACTCTCGCTTGCCTTCGTCTCTGTGCATGTGGATCGAAGATCTCCCTTCCAAATTACCTTCTTTCAAAATACTTTTTTAGGGCTTTAAACGATCCTAGATCTCACGCAATGAACTTCGAAGTTGAAAGTACAGCATACCCTGTCTTTCAATGTTCGGAGAGTTATATGAGTCGCAGTGCAGCCTTCGCTTGCCTTCGGCTCTGTGCATATGTGGGTCCAGGAACATATGTAAAATCTAAATATGTTTTAAATAATTCTAGGTCTCACGCGATGAGTTCTATATACGAACTGGTAGCATACCCTACTGTTCGGGATTCAGGAATCATACGGGTCCTAGTGCAGCCTTCGTTTGCCTCGGATCCTGTGCATATGTGGACTAAGGATTTTTTTTTTTGAAATATTCAAAATACTCGGCTTTTTTTCAATCCCCTTTGAAGGTCAAGCCTTCGAAACAGAACTACGTAGCCTTGAATTTCCCATTGCACCGGGGAATACGTAGGAGCAGGATCAAGTCCTGTCAGGCTATTTTCATACAAACCTATTTATTTTTATTATATTTAAGGGATCAAACAAATTGCAAAGAAAATCACACACTCAGTTTAAGGGTACCGTTCTTCGGAACGGACAAATAGGGTGCCTAACACCTTCCCTATTTGTAACCGACTCCCGAACCTAGAATTTCATCCTCAAGTTAGGGTTTTTCCAAATGTTTTTCCTTAAAATAAAATTTGGTGGCGGCTCCACAAACCATTAAATTCTTTTTAAAAATTTTAACGAGTTCGTTGTCTCGTCGAAATTACGGTTGCGACAATATCCATTTAAATATTTTGATCATGTATTTTATATAATATGTATAAATTATTTTAAATGATATTTAATTTAAAATTTATCAAATATTATTTATCAAATCAAATTTGTTTTACAAACAAGTAGTTGGAATAAATATTTTCATAAAGAGGATTTTGGAGCATTCACATTACGAAGGACACAGAGTTTGTTGATGAGCACTCCCCTAGTCTACGGGAAACAAATCCTCTCTTATGCTTGTAAATTTGAATCCTCTTCGCACCATTTCATTAATAATATGATTGAATTAGAAGTGACAATGACATCAATATAATAAAAAAAATTATAGCATTTTAATAGATTTCACTTTTCCTCTTGTGTCATGTTGAAGTTAAGTTAAGGAAAGAAATAGATTCTTTCCACTTAAAGTTATGACTGATAATTTCAACTTAAAATTTGACACCATAAAGATGAAATAGAAAATTCACCACCAAAACTGAACTCATTTATTAGTTTCGCATTGTCCTAAGGTAATTTCCTTCCCTACACGATAGATAAGTTTAATTGTTTAAGTCACATGCTACTTGAAACAACAATACAACTCAAAGTTACATCAACAAAAGGAGCCCCGATGTTGAAGTTTTGAGGATCTAAGAGTACAATAAAGACTTGATTTTTTTTTTGTTGCATCCAGAGAACTTTATTTCTTGAATTATGCTTTTTGATAAATTTAAAGTTTGTATTATAAAATAACTTTTTAATATAAAAAAAATTCATATAAACTGTATGGCTTTTCCACTCCACCTAAGAACTATAATCCTGACGAAATATTTAGGATACGAATGCTTGCACTTTTCATGTGTTAATTCAGTTCAACTCTTAGTTAATTGATCTTATTCTTTGAAGTCTGAAAATTCCTAACCATAATGTGGGACAGATGTGGAAATCCATGTTTGGATGGTACTTATTTTTGGACTTTAGAAACTCATGTGATCATAAAATTATTGATAATTTGTATAGTTGTTTATTCTCTACTTTGGAAGACTATGTTTTTATGTATTTTTTTGGGTAATAATTGGTTAGATGATGTTCTCTACAAGTTTCTAATATATTTAAGTTTTAAAATATTTTTATATATCAAACAGAAGTTTTCTAAAAATCTGGATGTAGAAAAGCAACAAGGCAGCCATTCAACAGTGGAAAAAACCACAAGTAGGAAAGTGCACTTCTAAATCTATAAAAAGAAAATAATTTCGATTTACATAATGAGTTAAATTGTAACTTTTCATTAAAATAATTTTTGTATTTAATTAAAATAAAAAAACATGTATCAAGAGATTACAAATAATTATTAAAATTTCAAACAATAAAAATAGGAGTTAGTATGTAATAATATTTTAACACTCGATTCTAATAAAATAACAATATAGAAAACGAATATCTTATAAAAAAGATGTGTATTAATCCAGTATATAGGATTTAAATACGGATAATTTACTATCCGATCAATAAACATTTAACATAATAATGAGATTAATAACCACCGAATGTTTTAGAATCCTGATATAGAAAAGGTGAGCCATGGATAATGACTCGATAATTAAGTATAGGGAATGGCTTTATGTTTTCAAGCACAAATGAAACTTGAATGCAGCCCAGTCCAACGAGACTGTCTCAGGAATCCAAATACATTCAAACGAGACTTTTAAGGAATGTAAATCTACAACATATCTAAATATAAAACTAATTAATAATTATAATTTAACGCAAATTAATACAAAGACAATCCAACGGTAGCAAAACAAGTGATATAAATATGAATAATGAACATTTTTATAATATCTTCATCATCTTTTGATATAATTTTTATTTTATAAAAATTAAATCATTAAGATAAATATTATAAATCTACATTAACAATATGATATATTATAATTTTAATATAATATATCAATTTTGTATTAACATAATTATTTATTAATAGAATATATCACACTATTAATATAAGTTGACGCTCTGTAAATGTATATTAATTTAATTTCTATGAAATAAAAACTATATCAACACAGGGTAAATCCGTAAATGTCAGAAAATAGCTGGTAACCACATGATAATTGTTTTAGTGTGTCCATCTAACATAACTAAAATGCGCAAATATTAGTACACAAAAAAAGTTTATTACCAATAAGGAAAGGTAGCCCGTAGCCGTCAATTATATAATAATAATCTTCAAGATGCCTGGTCTCCACAATGAAGGGAGGAATATCTCTGAGATAGTGATATTTGAATCAAAATATGGAAGAGATAAACCCTAAATTTATCCCCTTCATTTTTATTATCCATTAAATTAGTTCTTGTACTTTAAAAAATAGCAATAAATATCAATCTATTTTTTAATACGTTATATTACTCTTTAACTTTTATTTGTTTCTTCCACATATATTCTTTTTAAAAATTAATATAATTTATAATATATTAAAGATCTTATTACTATTATTTTAAAATTTAAAACTAACTTGATGATTTATATAAATGTTAGAAGCTTACTCGAAGTCATGTAAATATTACGTGTTTTAAATTGATAATTTCATAATTTATAAAAATTTAAGGAATTAATCACTTTCATATAACAAAAACTGAATCCTCCTTTTTTCTTTGCTGAGGAATCTCACTGTTCTATTTTTTTTTTCACCAAAGTATGTATTTTTTTTCATTTTATAATACATCTTTTTTTTGTATTTTTATATCAAATTAAATTAATTTCTTATTAACTGTTTATTAAAAGAGACTTTTACATTCACTAATTTTTCTAATTAACATTTGAATTATTTTTCAATCAATACTAAGAATAATTATTATTTATGGATTATCATTAAGACAAACTTTTATCAATTAAATTAATTTTCAATATAATCAAAATTATATTTTTTAAATGGTTTGTATCTTTTTATTTTTTGAATTTGTTTTATAATTCATAAAACAATCTTCTACTAATTAAGTTATTTTTAAAATATATTTTATATATGTTTTTAATATTCCATTTTTACAAGTATTTTTAGCCTATGTTTGTATTGCTTGAAATGGAACGGATAAAAAATGCAAATGAGTGAAATCAGATTGCTTAAGGCGATGAAACGGGGGACTTAAGAAGTTAGAGAATTTCCGTGGGATACCCACAACATTGCATTTTTTCCTTTATTTAGATAACGAGAGAAATAATGAGAAAAAAATAAAAAGGAAAATGAAAAGATATATTGTTTGGATAGATAAAAAAGAAAATGAAAGAAATCATATATATTTTTTATTTATTTAAATTAATAAAATAAAAAATCATAATAATAATTGTTATATTATAAAAATTTAAATTAAACTAAAAATTTATTTTTTTATTATATTATTTTTTAATATAAATTTATTTATTATTTTTAATATAAAAAATGTAATAATTTAAAGTTTAAAAATAAAAATAAAAATAAAAGGCCTTTCTTCCAATAATGTTTTACATGTGGGATATCTTAAAAAAAAAAAAATTCAAATTTTCAATCCAAATAAACAAAAATCATATTTTTCTAACTGAACAAACAAAGCATTCATTCCTAAGGTGGAGAGAAATTCACAAAGGATAAGAGACAAATTTTGTTCTTTCATTTTTAACCCACTTCTTCCCATGCTCTCAACTGGCTGTTCTCATTCTGAAAAAGCAAGCTCTTGTCTTCACTTTTTGTATTTTATATATTAAATAATATAATAAATATTTTAAAATAAATTAATAAACAGTTATAATATTAAATTGTTTTAATTTTAAACGTATAGATGAAAATTAAATAAATACTAATAATGAATAAAAAAGAAAACATACTTTATTGATGTAAGGATAAAAATGTTATTATATATAATTTATTTTTTTTTATTTTTTCGTTCATCTAAATAAATAATTTTTTTACTATTATTCTTCCTATTTCAGTTTATTTAAATAATACTTATTTTTTATTTACATCTCTTCTATTTTTTCTCTTTATTTTACTCCTTATTCAATCAATACATGAAATACTTGTTATTGTGTTATAAAACATATTTTTTATATATACACATCGAATCCATGGACCAGACAAAGTTTAAGTGTGCAATTTTCATTTGACCACTCTGAGGGGGGCTCATATACAAGTTCACAATCATACAAACACATTCAAATTCTGTAACAATTCAATGTTTGAGGTAGTAATGAAGGGATGAAACAATGAACAAAAAATTTGAATATAAATATTTTTTTTATTATTGTAAAAAAAAGTTTGGGCAAGAATTTCTCTGGTATATTTGAATATAATGTTTGGGGTGGAGCATAGACATATAGCAGGTTTTGCATGGCATAGTCTGAAATACTGTGAAGGTTGGTGAATTATAATGGTAATTTGGTAGAAGTAGTCTTAAATATGGATTGTGATATATGAGAGATATAGTTGGTGATGCATGTTATTTTTAGCGGAAAGTGAAAAGCATAGGGCCCTCATTTTGAAATAGTTTTGGGAGCAATGTATTGAGATTGAATGAATCCCTAGCGAATGAACGGAAAGGAATATTGCTACATGTGATCTCTGAATAGCTGTGTGGTGAATTGTAGTAAATGGTAAGCTGTAATCCGACCAACACCAAATAATCTTAAAGCATGAAAACAAAGATATATGCTCATGTGAGATTTCATCCTGAAGGAAGCATTAGGTCTCACTATCCAGGTGTGCCTGTGGACACTAGCTCTGCTGTACACTGCTCATTTTCAACCTTGTCTTCACCTACCTATTTTCCCAAACTCACCTACTTCTCATCAAATTACCTTCATCCTAACTCTAACCGGATCAATTTCCATCACAACTTACCCTAAACAAATTAACTGCCAAATTAAGAGGATAAACTTTAATCTATTGTTGGAAATCCCATCCAAAATGGATATCCCACGAAATCCGTTTTCAAAATGGTAAAGTGAAAGTTGGAAGTTTTAGTCCAATTATTGGTACTTTTTAGTTCAAGATACTAATTCACCTATGCGTTCTTTTTTTCTTTTTGGGAAGATATTCTCATTCCCCCCCCCCCCCTCCCCCATTTTACAAACGATCAAAATAGAGTGAAAATCTTATTCGTTCAATATTGAGTTCATTTGATTTCTTTTTACTTCTTTATTTTAGGAATTTTTTAAGATATATAGAGCAAAAATCTATAGATAAGGACAGATTATTACGTATGGATTGAACCGATGATGATTTTGGTAATTGAAATAATTACTTGCTATATTTAAGTTATATACTTACATAAATTCAAACTTGTAATTAAGATAAAATAGTTCCATGTCACCGAATCTTTCACCAGCAATTGATATTTCTTTAGCGATTGATCTGCACTAATGGGAACAGAGGACATAGATAGATAGAGCACACATAGATGTATTCCCTGGTCCAAAAATACACCATTTTCTTACAGAACATTTGTCTATACCTCCTTGCATTTGGAATCTGAGCAAATTGATGGACTTTTTAAACAGTCATTTTGACCAAAGGCCATGACATCCCTTTCTTTTATGTATCATATTGGTCAGATATGAAAGGGTTGAGTGCTTTTTTTCAATGTCTCAGTCCCTAACAACTACACATCATCCACACACGTGCATCGGCAGAGGCTATTCTTGTAAATACATGGGTGGCTCCTCCGTGTGAGAACTGGCCCACTCTCTAAGGTACCTAGCTGCTAGAGCATATTAATGCAACACAAGATGTGCAGTACATTTTCAACATCTTGTACTTTTTTCCATTCCCAAAAAGTTCTAGTGGAACCATGGTGAACCAAAATATTGTATTTATATGAATTATTAAGTACATAATGAATCTTTAATGCAAGTACCAAAATATTCCAAACCATTCCATATGCAGTGTAGATATAAAAATGGTTCGCCCCTTGAACCAATTATTTTAATCCCTCACAAGAAGAGAACCATGCAAATGTTTGGTTTGAGAGAAACTAAATAGATATTAAAAAAAATGTTAACCTAAGGAAAAATTTTAAACATTTGAAAATGATATATTTTATATTTACTATTTTTTAATTCTTAAAATCAATTATGAGTACTGAGGATAGCAAAGCAGATAAATAAATAAATAAAAATAAGCAAGCTTAAGATAATTTGTGTCCTTTTTATAAAAGATTAGTGGTTATCATGTATCCAAATACCAAACCACTGCAGCAATAATTTATACTAGTTTGACATTACATTGAAAACAATAACTATTAATGAAATGACGTAGAAAAGAACATGAAAGATGCAGTTAAAAAGAGAAGGAGGTTAAATTTTATAAGGCTTAGCTCAAAGGTTGTCTTGGAGAACAAAAACTATAAACAGAAGGGGAAAAAGCAGAGGAAAACAGAGTAAGGGTGTGAAGGAAGTGTGTGTGCAGTGAGAGCAGGAAGCATCAGAAAGAAGAGTAGTGGTTGTTTTAGCTTTTCTGGGTTTGGGAATCGTTGAAAGACAGAGAAGAAAGCCTGCAAGAGAATCCGAGACCTAAACATGGTAAAGCTTAGGAAGTGATGATCTCAATAGATTCACCTTTGTTTTTCTGGCCCCCTTTATTTTAACCTCTCTAACTACTGTGCTAAAACCTCTGCCACAACACACACACACATACATCAGATAAGCCGTACCATTCCATCCAAATTTTCTACCTTTTATCTATTCTCTCTAGCGTTCTGCGTCTTTATTACACACTACACACTGAGACATACAATAAAAGTAGAGTGAGAGAGAGTTGAAAAAGGTTGTGACTTTGTGACAAATGGACTAAGTGTTAGGTATTTGTTTAGCTCCATATTTGCATGGAACGTGCAAACCCTGGATGTTGTAAACCCTATTATTGGTCTATAGCTTGAAACACTACTCTTCATAGGGTCAGAGTGAGTGTTTGTGTGTGTGTGTGTGAGAGAGAGAGAGTGTGTGTGTGTCAGAGTGTCTGTCACATATCTGCAACCATATATCACACAGCTTCTCTTCTAAGGCTTCTCTGAAGGATTTTTCTTCTTGTTCATGGAGAGGAAGAGAAATACCACTAACCTTTGTTGCAGTGTCTCCTTCTTTATGCTCTCAATTTGCACAATCATCTTCAGCAGTAGTGTTACTACTGCCTCAACCATCAAGTGTTTAGGTATGCAATTTTTACATATACTCCATTTTGTTTAACTCTATGATACTATTTCAAATCACATTAAGTTTGTAATATCTTAGTTTAATTCATCCACACCTCTTGGTCCTTTGTCCATTGCAGATACTACTAGGTGTCCCATGCTTGCCAAAGCTGATATAGATTTTCAGGTATAGACTAGTCCTATTCTTTGTCCTTCCACTACATGTACATGCTTTCTTACTCCTTTTCAATCACCTTTGCTTATCCCCACTTATTGCATGTAGCATCAAATTAAAAATTCCCCCCATCCAACATTTATTTGTTAAATTCTAACATTACTATGCTGAACATTACATTTTAGACTCTACACACAACTATTTCAATTCATTTTTTTTAATTATTAAAAACGGTTCTCTGTTTTGATAAGAGAAATTCAGACCCCGCCCGTGGATTGGATGCTATTTTAAAGTTAAAAAATTAATTCTTGTATTTTTTAATAAAAATTATATGCTCTAATTAATTTAAATATATATATATATATCTAAATTATATCCAATATTTAATAATTTAAAATCAATTTTATTAAATTTTAAATCAAACCAGCAGGAGTGTAAAACTGTGATATGCAACTGAAACAAGGTTTGGAATTGGATAGTACAGTTTCGAAAATCTAACGATCGAATTATTATTATTATTATTATTATATATCTTAAATAGTATTTTTTTTCTTTCCCTTAGATATATTTAAACTAAAATGTAGAATGAATATTTATATTCAAATCTAACCCCTGAGGCTGAGTGAGAGTTACACAGACAAACTGGCAGAACAAACTGATAGTGGCTAAAATGCGCCAAAATAGGGGCAGTGTTGTTGTGGGACCCGTTACAATGTGAGCCGTCAGATGGATGGAGTCCACAGTGATTAGGGAACACGTGGGTGTGGTACTCTGTGCCTCTCCAATGGCTCCACCGTTGTTCCTGACCCATTATTCAATCATGTTCAGCATCACAAAACCAACGGCGCACTTTAGAATCAAGCAGGTAAATTCGCTGTGTCTCGGTAACGTGCGCGCACAGTGTACACTGTACAATATTGCTCAGCGCTTTCACCGCAAACAAAGCCACAGTTCTATTATGGCCGAATCATGTTCATTAGAGAGTGCACGTTAGCCTCATCTTCTACGTATATGTATATATATTGCTGATTCGGATGTAGCCCCACGTTATCACAACCAAATTATGCTGTTGCTAGACGTGGTTCCTATTCAGCTTGATTAATTGTAATTGTTATTTCATCAATAGCTGAATATTAATTTGAAATTGATTGTTGTTGGATTAAAAGAAAGAGGATGATTATTATGGTTTCATAAATTTACCATTGATTATGGGTTAATTATGATTTTTTGGGAAGTTGAATATTTATTGTTATTTTTGTTTAATTTTTTTATAATATTGAAATTCATTATTGTTGTTTTCTAAATTTAGCATTGATTATTGGTTAATTATGATTTTTGGGCAGGAACATAAGGAGGAAATTGGACAAGGCATGGTGTCTGAAAGTAAAATCGAGGTCTCATCAATGGATTGGCCTAGGAGGTTTCTGGGAGGACCTGGGTCATCGCCGCCGCGGTGCACCTCCAAGTGTGGCAAATGTACACCCTGCAAACCGGTTCACGTGCCGGTGCCGCCGGGGACACCGGTGACCGCGGAGTACTACCCGGAGGCATGGAGATGCAAGTGTGGCAACAAGTTGTACATGCCATGAATATATTTTGTTTATGTGTGATGATGTATTTATTTTTTCCATCGGTGTAGTATATAGTTCATTTTAGTGACTATAAAGACTCCCACATCTTTGGTGAGTTACTTTAGCTTTAGCTTGTGGTGGATATTGGATATGAAAAGAGAGTACAGAGCTTGATTTGATGTGAAATATATTATATCTTCACACTGATTACGGATTAATGTTAGTAAAAGTGAAATTATATTGTTACATTTGGCTATGTGGTGCTTGTGTTGTTTTTTTCCCTGTTTGTCTTCTCTTCCTCTATTTTATTCAATCAATTGTTTAATGCATCGGATAGAAGGAATCTATGAAGACTTGTTCATTCAACAGGCCCATTTCCAGTGTCAGTTCGTTTTTACGTGCCAGAATATGGAGGCCAAAATCTGAAAGTGTTGCCCTGTTTTTTGTAGTTTCTTTTAATTTTTATCCCTCTTGGCTTCATTTGTATATTTAAATATTTAGTGTATCTACGGAATGAAATTGTCTAACAACAAAATACAGAATAGGTAGGAGGGTTCATCGGAATAAATTCACCTTATGAACTTGATAATTTCAATCAAATTAATCAAATCTATTCAAATTGATTTGGTTAATTTGTTTATTTTACTTTAAATTTTAATTAACTGACTGCAATTGTTTTGGTTCACGAACTTATCTTGTTTCAATCTTAATCAATCAGATCACTTTGTTAACATTTGTTCTATTTCTTTAAACTTTTAGATTTTAGTATTTAGACTTTTTTTATTTTTGTCCTTTGCTTCCATTTTATTTAATATTATTAAGTGTCTTTGGTTATATTTATTATCCAACATTTTTATGATCTTTTAAGTAAATACATTAATGAAATATATAAAATTATAAATACAGAAATATTATATATTAATTAAAAATCAAATTAATGTTTGATATTAATTTAACTTTATATGATAAATAATGTGTGAAAAATAAAAAATTATTTGTTTTTCTTTACCTAAGTAACACAATCTTAATCGGGCTATTTCAGTTCAAATTATCTGAATATTTTTTAAGAAAAATCAAACAAACCCAATTCGATTAAATTTAATTAATTTGAATTTTATTTTATTATACCGTGATCACCTCATCACAAACAGGAAGGAAGAACATCAGAACAATCAAATTAAAGGTTTCTGGATGGAATAGAATGCAAAATTCCACGTGCATCCCTATGCCACATGATAGGCGACATGATATTATGAAAACAATTGATATTATTTTTTAAGGCATACACAATTTATATTATTATAATTTGTTTGATGGTTATTTCAAATGTTTCAGAGATGCCTTAAAAAAAAATCATAATTTGTGATATACATGTAACTTAGTTATGACATTATAAAGGGTTCATACATAAGGTATAACTACATCATCTTTCTTTTCAAAACTTTGACTTCTAGTATTCAACAGCAACCATATCTTCTGACAAGTCTGCATGGCAATTCTGTATCTCGTAAATGTATAATCTAGTTTTCAAATTTTTAAAAAATAATTATATTAGTATAAAATTCTAGGTGAGTCTCTTGTAAAATTTATTTTTTATTTTTATAAAATTTTATAAAATAACAATTTTTTATTAAATAAGATGCATAATGATTTTTGTAAATATCTAATGATAAAAAATTTAAAATTATTCTAATTTAACATAATTTCTGGATTTAAATTTTATATTATATAAAAACAAAAAATGTACTGATTTTAAGTATTCAATTGTGTTCAAATTTTAGTTATATCCTTTAACAATTTTTTAAACTATAATGATCTTATTTAATTTAAATAAAAAATTCAATAAAAATTATTTAAAATCTAAATAAAAAACAAAATACCTTATAATAAATTACTTATTATTAAAAATTATCTAAAATAATTAAATAATATATAAAAATGTATGACACGAAGAGAATGATACGAAGAGAATGATAGAAAAAATTTCTTTCCCATTCTTACATGTTGATCAAGTTGATGGAACACCTCACCAAATGATCATAATTTTAAAGCAATTTAATAGAATGAGTGATGATGTTATCTTAAAAACAGTTTATGTTAAAATTTATTTTATTTAATATTTTTAAAAAATAATTAAATTTTATCAATTTAATCATTAAATTAATATATATTTTATATAAATTATATTTACAAAATTTTTAAAAATTTTATTAAATAATTTTATTTTAACTTCAACCATTCAAATAAAATTAATCTCTTGTTTTCATTACTAATCAAATCATTTCATATATTCGATATATATATATATATATATATATATATATATATATATATATATATATATATAATTTATTATTTAGTTTAAAGATAAATCACATTAAATTATTTTACTCAATAATTTTTTTTATGATGTGAATTTAATAAATTTAATTATTAAATTAAATTTTTTATTATGTTGATCAAATTTACAAAATTCTATAAAATTAAATAATATTTAATAATTTGTTAAATAATATTAATTTAATATATAATATATTTTTAAAATATAATTAAATATCAATTTTATTTTAAAAAAATAAATGTATGGTGATTCTATTTGTATTATTTACTTTTACAGTTAGATTTATTAAATTCATATATTAAAAATTATTAAATAAAATATTATAACCTGGAATTTTTTTTGAAATAAATTGATTTTTGATTTCTGTGCAATATAGCATCAGTGAGACAGGGTTTTCATGTGAAATAGATTGTAAATATTTTAAGTGAAGCAGATGAAATTTGAAAAGAAAAGACCGATGAACGATTCTAAAAGTAACTGAAGTGATACGTCAAGATCACAAGGTATGGATAGGTCAAGATTTGGCAAGTAGGACCCACAGTCAACCATAGGAAGGTGATGCTTCAATTGTGGGACACTTCTCACCCATCAACTATTTTTCCATTTCATAATATTACTTTTGGTTAAAACTTCAAACAATACTCACTATCATATTCATTTTCCCAATACCAATACATACGTTTTTTGTGAAACATTAATGTGTCTTCAGCCGTGGAAAAGCCAAATTTCCAACCACTAAATACTAAAATATATGACTCAATTGCAATGGCTAAACCACCCATAATCTACTTTGATATTAAATTAAAATCATTGTTTTTGAAGGAAAATAACTTAATATTTTTAAGTTACATATTTTGTTTCTTTATAATTTTTACTTTTTAAAATATTATTTTTATTTTGTTTATGAATATTAATACATTTAATAAATTTAATATTTTTAAAAAGTTATATTTTATTATTATTGTAAAATTTGTTTCAACTTAATTTTTAAACTTAAAATTTTTATATTTTAAATTAATAAAAATTATAGATTATAATTTTAGTAATTTATTTTTTTAATTTTATCTTCAATTTTAAATTTTTATCATTTTAATTCATTATTAACATAATATTTTTTTTAGTAATTTTTTAAAATTTAGCATAATTTAAATAATATTTATGCAGTGTATGAATATTATACTAGTAATTTATTTATTTGCTCAAATCAAATAGAATATTATGCATTAAATCTGTAATTATCTACATTTACAATGGCATACAACCCCACAAACTTACAAAGCACCAGAAAGTTGTCTTTAACTAACATGCAATAAATATAAAATTCCATTTTCATTACATCTCGAGTTGAATTATACTTGAGCACATTTGATTTAACCTATCATTCTCATTACATCTCAATTTGAAAAGTGAACCCTTTTCATACATGTTATTTTTCGAAGCGTCATATTTTAGGTTTTATTTGAGAAGTTATTTGGAAAGTTTTATTTTGAATGGTTCAACCTACAAGGAAAATATGGAGTTACTTTCTGCGTCTCCTTCTTTTTAAAAAAAATCATATAAAAAATATTTATAAAATAAAGTGTAACGTATTTTTTAAAATTTATTTTTAAAATATTATTAATGTATTTTAAAAAAATATTTTCAGAATTCATTAATAATATTTTAAAAAAAATTTCAAAAATTGTATTTCAAAAAGTCATTAGTATATTTTAAAAATATATTTTCAAAATCTTATTAATGAATTCTAGAAATATATTACTATAATTTTATTAATGTATTCTAGAAATATATTTTTAAATTACATTAATGATATTTTAAAAATATATTTTTAGAATGTATTATAGAAATAAATTTTCAAAATTTATTTTCAAAATTCAAATTTTCAATTCTAAAAATATATTTCAATAAATTTTAAATTTAAAAAAAAATTCCTAAATAAAAAAAGGAAATGTTGGGATCTTTATTAGAATATTTTTATATATTTTTTTTAAAAAAAAGGAAATAGGTGGGCAAAATAAAAAAGGATATAAAGAGCAGCTCCCGAAAATGTTATCTTGTTTGGCAAAAGGTATGATCACTAAAATATCCATTTATCATATAGGTTATGCATTTGTGCCCAGCCCAATTTGAAAATAAAGGTAAATGGATAAACTTAAGACAAGGCCCATTTGATATATGAATAAAATTGGGCCTATTGACCCAAAAAGGACGATATGGCCTGTCTTTATTTTTTTTTTCTCTTTCTGGGTAAACAGGACGATTCTGCACATTAATTGTCTTCGTCGATGACATTTTTTTTCACACTTTTCTCTCAAAATATAAATGAAGAGAAAGAAAAAAAATATTGCGTTTAATTTTAGAAGTGGTTTTCTGTTTTCATTCTTTATTTTTAGTTTTTAATATTTTATAAAAAATTAATTATTTTTTTATTTCATTAATTTTAGTACAAAATTTAAAAAAATTAAAACAAGATAGTATTTTTTAAAATAAAACTTTAAAAAAACAAAACATTTAGTTTTAAAAATATTTTATGAAATAGTAAAAACAAAAAAAGTTTTTTATTTTTATTCTTTCACTATTTTTAGTATAAATGTTTAAAAACAGAAAACATAATAAAAATATTTTTACAAATAAAATTAAAATAAAAAATATTTTCCAAAACTAAACTAGGGAACTAAAATGCTCTCCTCTCTCTTTGTCCACATAAGGGATTGTAGTGTTAGAGTATAAGTGCATGTGAGAAAGATAAAAAATAAATTTTTTATATTTTTATTATTTTCACTTAAAAAGAGTTGAAACGATAATGAATCCAATAATACATGTTATTAATCAACTCCCTTATTGAATTGGAGATTATGGTATTAGTACACGTCTTTGAACTATTTTCTTTACAAGTGCAGCGTTCAGAACTGATATTGATAGTAATAAAGTTGTGTATGGGTGGCAATTATGTTTGATTAAAAACGATAAGAAACACTAAATTAAAAAGAAATTTAACTCATTTATAGTAAACGTGTGTAAAATAATAAAGTAAGATTACATTTACACTACTACTAAATATATGGATAAATTAACAGGCCAACTTAACTAATAGTCTTATATTTTTATCCCAAATATATAAAAAACTTAAATATTTAAAAAATTATCATTTATAATAATTTTATCTAATTTAAACGAAATTATTATCATAAAACATAT
Organism: Canavalia gladiata; assembly: GCA_037954105.1. Classification (NCBI taxonomy): domain Eukaryota; kingdom Viridiplantae; phylum Streptophyta; class Magnoliopsida; order Fabales; family Fabaceae; genus Canavalia; species Canavalia gladiata. Next base: position 40,693,504 of record CM075664.1, on the reverse strand, counting down.
GTGATCTCATACAAATAAAGAAAGAGTTCATTCATATTAATTTTTGTTCTTTTAAAATATTGTATGGTTAGCTACGCAGCTTTATCTTCAGTATCTTTGTAATGATTTTTTACCATTGTATTTTTAAAAAGCGAATTTAAATTATGGATAATACTAACGAACATTTTAGGATATTAGTTAAAAAAATGGAAAATAAGTGATGAAAATAAAAAATTTATTATGCTAAAAACATACAAAGATATTTGATAGTTTTTTAAAATTAAAATATTTAATATATATTAAATGTTCCTCCTAAATTTAAGATCACAATAAAATCGATTTAATTGATAAGAATTGAAATAATATTATGTAAAATTTAAAATTTATTTTACTATCAAATATAAAAATTTTATTGGTAAAATAATTTATAAATATATATAATATTTTTTAAATCTAAAAATATATCTTAATCCTAATAAATCTTTAAAATTAATTCATCTAAATTTTTTTCCCTTATAAAAAGATAAAAATTGAAAATATTTTAATAAAACTATTTTAAATACAGGAAAAAATTTACAAATACTTAATTTAAATAAGAAGGTATAATAAATAAATAAATATTAAATTACATAATTTAAAAATAAAAAATTGAAAGTTTGAAATTAACAGTAATTATTTTTATTAAATTTAAATTTTAAAAATAGTTTATTTTTAACTTAATTATTATAATCCCATGAGTTATAAAACAATGCGAATTTTCCTAATACTTTAGAATCGGTACTTGTTTCTGCTGTATTAAAATGAATCATTGTTAAAAAAAATTTCATATTTATCACTGTTACTTATTAAATAAAAATTCTGATCTTAATTTATTAGTTATTTATATGACATTATTGAGTAAAATTTTTAATATTATTAAAAGACAATTTATTGTATTATGTAATTAATATTATTATTGATATTTGATTTAAAATGGCATTAGTTTCTTTAAATATTGCGTTTTTGTTATTATTATTTTCTATATAAAAATCTTAATGAAAATTTATGATATATAGAAAAATTAAACGGATAAGAAAAACTGTGATTTAACTTCTTCGAAGTAAATAAATACACTTAAAAATAATATAATTAATTAAAAAATTAACAGTTGAGATAATGGTAAATTACATGCAAGTGAATAAGAAAAGAAAAAAAATTGTTAAACTTTCAAACATAATTATAATGTTGAATTTTAGTTATTGAATCAATGGTTATAATTGTATTTTATTTTTTTTTATTTTTGTAGAAAATTTAAATTTATAGATACGATGTTGAATCAACACAATACATAAAACAAATAAAATAATTGTGTCAAAAACTTTTTTATGAGTGCTAGATTATAACCTTTTTACAGGGAAAGTGTAATAAAAAATTTCTGGTATTTAATAAATTAAAATTATAATGTTAAGAGAGACTAAATAAATAAGTAAAAATGACTATGGAAAAAATTATTAAGATTAGTCTAATAGGTTGAAAATTGAAATAATTTGATATAAGATTTTGAAGTAGAATTTTATTATTTTTTATCTTGTAAAAAAAATTATTTAAAAATGAAACAAATAAAAGATTAATAAAAATATTTGAAAATATAATATATAATAACTAAGTTATGCTTTATTTAAGACAACTAAGTTATAATTTTTTATATATAATAACTGTGTATTGTGTTTTGGAGAACATACCTTACCTGCCATGGCTCAAATCCGAGGTAGTATTCGTGTTCTTGAGTCTCCACAGACGTGAATTCAGCTGGCAGCGAGATTGGAACGTATATTTTATTTTTACTTTTTCTTTTCTTACTTCCCCGCGTCTCCTACCACGCTGCTCATTTAAATTTTTACGTCATCTTATTACATCAAGATTTTGTGTTTGTGATTTGTGATTTTGTAAATACAGTTTTACTGTTCTATCAGCCACGAAACCAAGTTGTCCATCATCATCGTGATTATGTTTAAAATTTTTAATTTTATCAATACTATTATTAGGAATGAAAGTAGGACGAATCGAGCTAGATTTTGAATGTTTAAGTTTGTTTAAAAATTTTGAGACCTAAATCTGGATCTTTTACTTGTTAAATGCATTTTTTTTTTTTTGTGAAGATCTAGTCTAATTTAAAGTCTACAATGCCTGTAAACCTGTTTAAAAGTCTATATTACAACAAAATTAATAAATAAACTTAAAGTTTATAAATAATTAATTAAAAAATCTTACAAATTTAAAGCCTATAAAATAAAAAGGTTATTAAATAAACCTAAAACATATATATATATATATTAATATTATGTAAATAAAATATAAAATAAATATTATATAAATATAATAAATTAAAATAAATATAAATATATAATATATAAATATAAATAGACTCCTGAATAGATTAAAAAGACTTTTTTATAAGTCTGTATTTGTTTATCTAAAAAGACTTTTTAAGAAACCTGAATTTATCTATTTATTAAACGAGCCGAGCTTATCTAGGCTTTAAACGAATCAAGCCGTAGGCTCTGTAAAACGGTATTGTTTACTTTCATCCCTAACTATTATATAAAAAATTACAATATTCTTTCATTTATATATATATATTATTTAATTTTTAATATAATATATTACATTCACATTTATTTTTATTATTATAATCATCTTCTATATTTTTTAAAAAATAAAAAATATTATACTAACATATTTTAAATTTTCATAATTGTATCTAATATTTTTATTTTTTTAATCATTATTATTTGGTTATAATATTAAATTATATTATAAAAATTAGATTTTTTTTAAAGGGTATCGAGACCTAACTATCTAATCTGTTTTAAGACATTTTTAGGATTTACAATATATTTTTTTAAGAATTAGATCATCTTAGTTAGTATGGTTAAGTGAAATTTAAAAAAAAAAGTTATTTGACTACATGAATTTTTCATAATTGTAAAGTCTGAAAAAAATTTACTACAAGATGGTTGTTAAAAATAAAGAAGTTTATGTTTGCTACGAATTTAATTTTTTTTTTGTTAGAAGTAAATAATAAAAATCATCTTAGTTAGTATGGTTAAGTGAAATTTTAAAAAAAAGTTATTTGACTACATGAATTTTTCATAATTGTAAAGTCTAAAAAAATTTACTACAAGATGGTTGTTAAAAATAAAGAAGTTTATGTTTGCTACGAATTTAATTTTTTTTTGTTAGAAGTAAATAATAAAAAATTGTGCTAGAAATGATGGAAAGTTGGAAAGGAAAAGATAAACAGGTGTTCAAAATTAAAAATATAAGTAATTTTTGAATAAAATTTTATTAATAAAACATTAAGTATAATTAATTTATGTTTATTTAAATAATATAATAAATTTTAAATAATTAAAAAATTTTATATAAAATTTTAAAAAATAAAAATATTAAATATAATTACATTAAAACTCAAAAAATATTAATATAATTTAGTTAAAAATTTATAATCGTTAGATTTTCGATATGTATAAGTATAGATGAGTGTAAAGATGTAGAAATATCTTTTCTCAATAAATTTTTACATCTTTTAATTATTATGTTTATTATAATAAATAGATATTTTTTAAAATACAAACATTATTGTTCTATACTATAAATTCTATCATTTGATACAATTCATTTATGTGAAAATAAGGTAAATAATAATAATAATAATAATAATAATAATAATAATTAAATCTTGAATAATTAAAATCAAAATATATAAATTAGATATTTTTTAAAAAATATTACATAAATATTTTAAATAAATATAAAATTTTAAAATATTTTAATTTTAATTATTTATATATAATTATATAGTTCAAATTTAATATTTTTACTTGTATAAAATAATTTTTATTAAATACATTTTTTATTCGCATAAACTTTATATATATAAGGATTATGATAATTTATAAATAACTTATGTTAGAATTATTTTAATTAATATTTTTTTAAAATGATAAAATTTATCTATTCAACTGTTAAATTAATAAATTTTATAATATAAATCATGTTTATAAAATTTTATAATATTCTAAAAAAATAATATTTTATCATACAATTTTATTTTAATGAATAATATATCTTTTTTAATATATATTTAACTGTATTTATTTAATAAAATATTAAATTTTTTTAAAATTTTATAAAATTTTATTAATATGATATACTTAATAAAATTTATTAATTTTACAGTTAAATTTATGAAATACAGCAATTTAAAAGAATTATTTAGTAGAATAATTTTAAAGTAGTTTAATATATATATATATATATATATATATATATATAAAGGAAAAAAGAGAAATTATTTTATTTTAAAATTATTATGTGTTATTTTATTTAATATATTTTTTTAATAATTAAATTTAGATCATACATTTAAATTTATTATTGGCATTCAATACATAAAATATAAATAAAATTAAAAATGATAGTTAGTTTGAAAAAAGAGGGAGCTAGATAGCGTCAAGATGTGAAATGTGCCTTCAATGCTATTTCTGCAAGTATCTTATCTACATTTTGTGTCAAGTATGAACGTAGTAGGGACGGATTTGAAAAAAGGATACATAAAAGGTTGTAAAGTCAAGTCTAATTTATGTTTTGTGATATAACAAGTCCATGTGTCAATTTTAATGGGTTGGAAAATTTATATGAAAGATTAGTTGGAAGATACATCATTTTTAATAAGTTAGGTATAGGAAGTATTAACATACGTCCAAACAAAATTTTATTTAGTTTTTTTTTTTTATCTTTTTAAATTTAAAGATACTGGAATCTTTTGTTTTGATTCCATAATAAAATAATACGTATACAATGTATTTAATATTTATTACTAATAAATATTTAAATTTGTATTTTTAAAATTTATACACTTACAGTTGGCGAAAGTAATGACTGTTTCGCACCTACAGTCAATGATAAGATGTGAAAATGGACTTTTAATTTTAGGGTAAGATAAAAATAAAATCATGAATTTTGTTGGAAGTTTTGAAATGAACAAGATAAGTCCACTTGATACCTTCCTTCACTGAAAGTTGGGAAATGAATGAATGCTAAAGAAATCAGACCAGAAAGAGCTCTTACCGGTCTCAAGAAGAATCTGCAGTGTAAAAAGGTGCTACTAGTACAGAATCTTGACAAATGTTCAAGCTCTGTAGCTGAAAATTTCATAAGAGAAGAAAGCTGCAAGAGGAGGATGAACAAGTACTTCACCACAGTGACGCATATCATTTTACTATTGAATCAGATTAAAAAAATATTGATATCCTTCAATTTAAAAAGGTAGCAGAAAAAATATCATCTTATTTTTTTATTTTTGTTTTCTCAGCACCGATGATCCCATATTCCAACGGTAACCTAGGTTTCGTTATATCTAGATTGGATGGAATTTTTAAAAATAAAATAAAATAACAAAAATCAAATGATTTATATTTAAATATATTCAATATACGGTATGCGTGCTTATCCTACCCTCACTAGCCTGTTGTGGGTTCAAATTTCAGAGAGGTTAAATTTTTAAAACTATTAAAATTGATTTAATAATAAAAAATTAGAAATTAGGAAATAGAAGGATTCAAACCTCATTCCATTTCATGTTTTATAAAAAAAATTGTATGTGTATCCATTTTAATCCTTTGCTTTTCCTCCATAGACCTTGTTCCTTGTTCAAGCCGCAAGTGGCAAAGCCTTAATATTTTTCTCCTAATTCATGTAGAATTATAGGATTTAAAATGAGCAAATTTATAAAATAAAAAATTTAAGACATATTAATATTAATTTAAATTAAGTATAATAAGATATATTAATTAAAGTTATATACTTTATTTTATTTTATAAATATTTAATTTAGAGGAGCTTTATTCAAAATTATAGATGTAACTTATCCAAAATTCTGAATACTATATATAATTTAATGTCATTTGCAAATATATATACTGAAGAGTCCTCACTAGCCACTAGATTTGAACTAATATTGTGGCTAACATTCGTAAGTTATCCAAGTCTAATGTAAAGTGTATGATTGATTGAGACTTGTAAATATGCTGAAGGCAAACCTTTTAAGATATGAAGATTATAGTGGCCTAACTCTCTTAGGTTATCCTATTATGATGTAATTTATATGATTTAATGTGATGGTCACTTGCAAATTTGTTGAAGTCGACATCTATAGATATAAACCAACGGTGGCTAAACGTTCTGCATTGTCGATGCTCCTAATTAAATATGTACTTTCATGTTTACCCCCAATTACTATTACTAGTATTCTTTTTTACAAAACTATAGAATATGATGAAATTTGGATTTAGAATTATATTAAATTATTCTAATTTTTAATATTTCATTGCTAGAACATTTTTACTGACTTTATTATTATTAAGATCGGTTTACCTGCAACTATGTCTAGAAAATAAAAGGGGGAGGGGGAAGCCGTCCCTTAAGAAAAATTAATTTCTTTAGTATGTAGTATTCAAACAATTATTTGCTCACTTCTAAATTTTTTTACAAAATTATTATATCTACTATAAAAATATAATAATTTATATAATAAAAGGAAATAGAGAATATAAAAATATTATCTCTACTATAAAAATATATAATAATTTATATAAATATATAAAATATGATTAATGATATAATAAAAAGGATTGAAAAATTATTTAATTTTTAATGTCTATAGAAAATGAATATAAAAACAAATTTTATTGCTTAAAATAATTTATAATACTGGTAACATATATTGTCTAATAAATCATCTAAAACTAAAAATTTAGCTGATTTTCCTTGAACTGAGCTAAATTTTCATGTTGTCTAAACTGTCGATAATTATTAATAATAGTTAATCATTATTAATTTTTTAATATGTGTCAACATTTAGTCCCTTTTATTTATTTTCTCTAGTGTTGTTTCTAAATAGTATAATCATTTTAGCTTAGTACTTAGAAAAAATAATTAGAGTTGCTGATATTTCTTCTATGGAAATTAATTACAAAGACGGTAATTGGTGAGAAGATTTCCCTTATAACCTTCGAGCAGACATTTCTTAGTTGAATAAATTATAGTCCCTTAAAAAACAATGAAAAAGTGTACATTCCGATTAGAAAAAGTAAAATATAGGCTGCCACCACCATGGAGTAACTAGTTGCATGCGATGATGTAAAAGACCGCGCTTTTCTTTATTTACATTATGCATGCATTGCACGTGTTTGTACCTTCGGTATGTTCCGTGTAACGTTTCTCTTCAAAGGATAAGGATTCTCAGTTAAAAAAAGTTGGACACTGTATAATTCTGAAATTATGGTTGTTGGACAGATGTTAGATTATTATTATTATTGATGTTTGCATAAAATATTTTTATTTTAATACGTTTATTTTTCTTTTATTTATTTTATTACGATATATTTTTTAAATATAAAAATATACTTTTATTATTAACTACTTAAATGTAAATTTTTATACTTTAATATAAAATATGATAAAAAAATGATTATTATAAAAAAAAATAAAATATAGAAGTTGGTTGATAGAAAAAAAATAAAAAATATTAGAGTTAAATAATTTTTAAGAAGAATACAAATTGTTCAATTAACAAATAAGATCAAATTTATAAAGTATAAATCTTTTGTGTTAATTATTTTGATATTTTTTTTTATTTTGATATTTTTGCTTCTGTCTTCATATTAAATGTAATTAGATTAGTGTTAATAATAACGTAAAAAGATTGAAAAATATATCAGCTAAATATTAAATTAATATTTTTAAATAAATTTTTATAAAAAAAAATATGTGCAGCAGCTCAAGAGATTTATAAAATAAGATGAAGATAAAATCTATCTTTTTAAAAAGGTATTTTATGGTAAAACATAAGCATAAAAAAATATTACTTATTGAGTATAGACTTTGCAATAAGCTTATTTGAGTCTATCTTTTATGTGAAACATAAAGAAAATAATTTTTTTATATTTTTTTTTTATGTTGATAATCTTTTAGTGACCATAAATGATACAAGTTTACTTAAAGAGTTCAAACAATAAATGATGCAATCTTTTGAGATAACAAATCTTAGTCTTAGTCTTATAATTTATTTTCTTGGGATTGAAATCAAACAAAGTAAAAATGAAGTGTTTATTTGTCAAAAGAAGTATACAAAGGAAATACTGAAAGAAATTTCAAATGGAGGAGTGCAAAATAGCTAGCACATACGAATTAAAAGGAGAAATTAATCAAGCAAGATTGTGTTGATAAAGTTGATGAAGGATATCATGGAGCTTAATTGGAGGTCTAATTTATCTCATTGCAACAAGGTTAGACATTCTATTTTTCTAATGTCTCCTATCTCAGTTTATGCATTGTGCTAGTGAAATATATTTAAGAATAGTAAAAAAAAGATTGCGATACATTAAAAGCACTATTGATTATGTTATCAAATTTTAGAAGTGTCAAGAATTTAAATTGTATAAATTTTTTGATAGTGATTAAATTGTATAAATTTTCTGATAGTGATTGAACTGGATTCATAGATGACATAAAGAGTACTTCAACTTATTGTTTTAACTTGGGTTCAGGAGTTTTTCATAGTGCATAAAGAAGCAAGAGATTATGACTTAGTTTATTGCAGAAGCTGAATTTATAATACCAATATAAGCTAAAAACCAAACATTATAGTTGAAGAAAGTCTTATATGATTTACACATGTAATAGAAGAATGAAATTGATATTTTTGTTGACAACCAAGTAATAATTGCAATTGCAAATGATCCAATGTATCGTGGGAAGACTAAATATTTGAACATCAAACTTTATTTTTTGAAAGAAATACAATAAAATGAAGAAGTAAACTTAGTTTATTGCAAATCTAAAAATTACTTAACTGACTTATTTACAAAACCACTTTCTATTAGTAGATTTAAACATTAAAAAAAAATTAAAATTTGCAATTTCAAAAGTAAGGAGAGATATTAAACATATGTTTCTATAACTATCTTTAGTTTATTTGGTTTATTTTATTCAAAAAGTAATTCATATATTTTAGAAGCAAGTAAATACTTTTTAAATTTTATAAACAAGCAATTAGCTCCTATACTTTATACACAAGTAAATAACTCTTAAATTTATTGAAAAAAAATAATTTTTAAATTTTAAGAGCAAGTTAATTTTTATTTTTAATTTAATATAAAAATAATATTTTTATTAAAATAAATAAATAAATAATGTGTATACTTTTCTTCTTCTCACAATTTCAATATCTTATCCCTTTATTTTTCTATTTTATTTTTTTTTATAAACCAACATGATTTTTATTGTACATTTGCAAATTTATCTAATATTTAAAAAAATATAAAATCATATATTATATCAATTCAATATAATCATAGAATTTTAATATTCTTAACTCATTATACATCTGCTGATGAACTTAGAAATAATTTTAGAACGTTCCTCCTAATATTTGTTATTTTGACCTCAATAGTTTCGAGTACATACAAAAGTATTCAAAATATCACAGTTTATTATCCTACCGTTAAATTCGGTCACTAAATTATTTTTTTTTAGTGTACCGACACCCAACTTGGATACCATGGCTTCACTTAGGCATTGCCTCTTGCTAATGTTATGTTTAGGATGTCTCATAATTGTTATAGTGTTGTCTTAAGTTAATTTCTTGGAATCATTCTATAATAATTATCAAATTTTACGATCATTTATGATCATATAAAAATGATTTGAAACAGCAGGTTTATAAATTTTATTATAAGATAATAAATGATAATTACATCTAAACTTATTAAAATAAATTAAAAATAGTACTTATAAGTGGATAGTAAGTATACAGTGTACATACTATATTAATTGTCGCACTAATTTGGGATTCAAGGAACTTGATTTTTTACTAAATTCTAAATTGTATTACGTGTATGGATAACTTCTTAACTGCTCATACAATGTTGGCGAGCTAATTTTGTTTAAATAATTTTAATAATAATATAAAAGTTGAGCATTTATTTTACCATTATTATATATTATTACAATTTCTTTAACTACATTTAATAGATATACAACAAAAATTAAATTAATTAATAAATAAATAATTTTCCAAATTATTTAACTTTGTTGAAGAAGACAAGTAAACTTAGAACGATAGAAGTAAAGTTTGATATCTTCCCACTATTTACTTTTCTGCGATGATCTTATTTATTTTAATTTTTAAAATAAAATTAACAAGAAAAATTAATTATTTATAAAATTAATTATTTTAATTTTTAAAAAAGAAATATGTACTTTTGTAGTATTAAAAAATTTCCAACAATAAAATGTATATTTTGAATAATGTTTCACTTTATTTGATAAATAGTTAAAAAATTATATATTTCTAAATATGTATATAGAAAATAATTAAAATAAATTTTTATATTCAATCTGATTTTAGAATAATTATTTAAAATATATAATATTTTATAATGATTTATAAAACATGAAAAGAAGTCATTTTTGGTATAAAATAAGTCTTAATATTTATTAATTAGTAATTAATTTCACACATTATGATCATCATGATCATGATAATACAAATTATAAGATCAAATATATAATTAAAATAATTTTTTATAATATAAAAATGATAAGATTTAAATTTAATATAAATTTATTAATATTAATTATTTTTAGTATAAAATTAAATTTATCAAACTTAAAAGAAAATCTATTAAATTAATACGGTGAAAGATTTAAGATTAATATAGTTTAATATAAAATTTTAAGTTAAAATTTAATCATTTTTATATTATAAAAATAAGTATATTATATATATATATATATATAAATTTAAATTCATAAAGAAAACTTTTTTTTACTATTTAAAAATACATCAAAATCACTAAAAAAATTTAAAAGGTGAATTTTTACATAAATAACTAAAATGGATTGTTCGAATGAGATTTCTTAATTAGTATAATAATTACTTTAAGTTTCATTAACTATTATTGAATATTATTCCTAGACCCGTCGGACAAAAATGTTTGAGGATGGTCTTATCTATCTCATAATTCCATGTAATACTATTGTTGTTAGAAAATAATATATTTATGATTTAAAAATAATTATTAAAAAGATCATTAATTCTTAATGGTATAATAATTTATAATTAGATGGCATTATAAATTTTTTTACATAATCCATTTTAATTAAATTTAATTTTATATTTAACTAAGGTATTTTTGTAAAAATTTACTTTTTATCTTCAAATTTAATTTGTAACAATAATAACATTTATTAAAAAAATTTCATATTAATCATAATAATGAAATTTAATTCAAAGTAATATTTATTTTGATTATTTTTTCAATATGATAGAATCATAATTACAAAAACAAATTAAAAAATAAAATGTTTTTAGACAAAAAGTAGAATGTCTGCGGTATTATTGCATCCAAATGTTTATATTAATTTTTTTTTACATAATCTATACTAATAGATAAAATTATTATAATAATAAATAATAAAAATAATAAGTTTACAATAGTAAATATTGTTTGATAATTTAATTTGAATTTTAGTTTGATTAGAGATAAAAAAAATACTAATTCTAAAACGTGGATAATTTATTTTATATCTTAATTGATTGAATTTTTACTTTACATATTAATTATAAAAATATTAATATTATTAATAATTAATTTATTGAATTTTTTACTTTATTTATATCTTCTTTTATAATTTGATTATGATAGTTTGAAAATAATTTATTATTATAATTAGATTTGATTTAATTCAAATCATTATCATTTATTATTATAAAAAATTATTAAAAAATTATTAAAAAATATTTAAAAAAGATTACATGACATGAGATTTAAATAAAAATAAAAATATTAATCAATGTCCTTAGAAACTAAAAGTAGAATATTATTATTAAAAATATTATTATTGCAAAAGTACTTTGGTTTTATGTCTTCTCAATATTATTTTTAATTAAAATTTATCAATTTTTTTAGCATGAACCATAATTTTTTTTATTTTATATATTTTGAGATATTGCCAAAAAGAATCAAAAGATGGTAATTATCCTTTAATAAATAATTATTATACATATGAACGTTGATTTTTGGAATATATGGAGAGTAAAACCTTGGGGGGGAAAACAGTTATAAACTTAATTTATATAAGAAGAGTTGAGTAAGGTTGTTTTTGTATCTTGATAAGATTTTCATTATTCTTACATTATAATTTATTTAAAATATATATTGAAACAAAATAAAAAAAGTAGAAACTTATCCTTGAGTTACATAATTTACTATGAATTTTCTTTTCTTTTATATATGTTATACATTATAAATGATTATAGATTGACAGATGAAGGAAAAATTTTGTATGTAAGAAATAAATTTTAATTAAAAAATAGACAGAGATTGCAAAATAAAAGAAATACATGGAACATTGCCATGAACACGTAAATAAAAGATATTGAAAATGTTGATAGTGATATTATGTAAGTTTTTGTAATGTTTTGAATTTAAAATAATATAAATTAATTTCATGCTTATGATATAAGATATTTTATACTCTAAATTTTAATATATTATAATATGATGATTGTATTTATTTCAAGATTTTTTTTATTTAAAGAAAAAAATTAGAAAAATGCAATGTAAACAAATTTTAATCAGGTAACATTAAATTGAATTAAATGACATTCAAATTAAATGCTTAAATGATAAAATAAAAATGAATATAACTAAGTTAGATGATTTTTTAAAATGATTTAATCTAATCCCTAAACACCGGAAATTACCCCCTGTTATTTATTTTCTTCATTCCTTACAAGTAATCTCAACTGCAAAAAGGTCAATCCCAACGAGGACAACTGTGCAAGGGAAAAAATCAACAATTCAACAATCAACACCACTAATGTAATTTTCCACAAAAAGGCGGCACCGTCGTGGCAATATGCTATTGTTAGAGTCAATTTGGTGACCCAATGAAAAATCAACACTTGTGAGGCCATAATTTTTTCTCAACCAACCAACAAATCTAAGGAAAAAAAAAAAGAACGAATCACGCTCGGTTAAGCAACCAATCCACGGTCCACCTGTTACCTTTGTAAGTCTTCAACCCTCACACCGTAGTCACGCGTAAGGAAAAGCGACCTTATTTTTTTCTTTCTAATTTTTCATTCATCTATTTTTTCCCTATTTTTCTTTATCCAAACCCATTAAATAATCAACCAATAAATAGCCACCCCCCTGACCTGAGACCACAGTTTAAGTTTAACACCAACTCCAATCCTTAACCGGATTTCACAAACGCGGTAGAACCCGAAACTTCCCCAAAACTTCGTTCCCATTCAATTACGCTCCAGCATCCCACCAACCCTAATAGGCAATAACCAAAAAGGAAACACATAATTTGATCTAAATTCTTTGATTTGGCTCAATTATTTTATTTTTATATTAAGCCGCTAATTTTTCAAAAAGAAGCTAGTGATTGATCGTGCTCTCTTGCGAGGGCACGATCGGAATAGTAAAAACCTAATGCCAGAGATCGAGCACGCGGCTGAGAGCACCGCCCTGTTCGGGAAATACGACCTCGGGAGGCTGCTAGGATGCGGCGCGTTCGCGAAGGTGTACCACGCGCGGAACGTGGAAACTGGACAGAGCGTGGCGGTGAAAGTGATAAGCAAGAAGAAGGTACTGGGAACGGGATTAGCGTCGAACGTGAAACGCGAGATCTCGATCATGAGCCGTCTCCACCACCCAAACATCGTGAGGCTCCATGAGGTGTTAGCCACAAAGACCAAAATCTATTTTATCTTGGAATTCGTTAAAGGAGGGGAACTCTTCAACAAAATCTCCAAGGGACGATTCAGCGAAGACCTCGCTCGTCGTTATTTTCAACAGCTTATATCAGCCGTAGGGTACTGCCACGCGCGCGGCGTTTTCCACCGCGATTTGAAGCCGGAGAATCTCCTCTTGGATGAGCACGGGAACCTGAAGGTGTCGGATTTCGGACTCAGCGCGGTGAAGGATCAGACACGTGTGGACGGATTGCTTCACACGCTTTGCGGAACCCCTGCTTACGTGGCACCTGAAATTTTGGGCAAGAAGGGTTACGATGGTGCTAAGGTTGATGTATGGTCCTCTGGGATTATTCTTTTTGTTCTTGTTGCTGGTTATCTTCCATTTAACGATCCTAATTTAATGGTGATGTATAAGAAGATTTATAAAGGGCAATTTCGTTGTCCGCGGTGGTTCTCCGTGGATTTGCGGCGGTTTTTGTCGCGGTTGTTGGATACGAATCCCGAGACGAGAATAACGATTGATGAGATTGTTAGGGATCCGTGGTTCAAGAAGGGGTATAAGGAGGTGAAGTTCCGCGAAGAACAGAAGAATGTGAATGTGAGTGGGAATGGGAATGAGGGTAACAAGGTGAAGGATTTGAATGCGTTTGATATTATTTCGTTTTCTTCCGGATTGAACCTTTCCGGTTTGTTGGATTCCAACTCTCCAGAAGAGGGGGAACGGCTTCTGTTGAATGGTTCGCCGGAGGAGGTTGTGGCCAAGGTGGATACGGCCGCCAAGGCGGAGGGACTCGCCGTGAGGACGAGGAAAGAGTGTGGGTTGGAGCTGGAGGGGAGTGATGGTAATTTTGGAATTTTGGTTGAGGTTTACCGGTTACCGGGGGAACTGGTTATCGTCGAAGTAAAGAGAAGGGATGGGGATGCTGTTGTTTTCAGGGACGTGTGGAGGAATAAGCTTAGGCCTCATCTCTGTACTGCTAGCAGTAGCAGCAGTACGACGTCGCATCAGGATCAAACTGAATCTCAGCCAGTTGTCGATGAATGATTATGCCTGGCTCTTTTTTCCATTTAAAAAAGGGTAAATTTGAAATTCAATTGAGCGTTATGGCCAAAATGTAATTTCGGTGGGCCATTGGCGTAGTTGGCACACATGGGATGCGCGTGATGAAGGTTCCAAGTTTTCATGTAATATATTTATTATGCTTTCGGCAGTTCTATGTAAAGTCTTTATCGTTCAAAAAAACATGTAAAGTGTTTTGTTTAGCCTTACTTTTTAACATTATTTCATTTTGTATCCTTTTTAATTTCAATTTATAAAATGATACTTTTTTTACAATTACTTTATTCGCTCTAATTTTCCTTCTGATCGAAAGCAGGAATTGGAATTATTATTATTATTCACAAAATTCCTTTTGCAGATTGTTCTTGGTTCATGAATTTATTATAACTATCTTTTATAATATTTATCGGTTTGATCTGTAAAATATTTAGCCTATGTGTGGTTATGGGTCCAAGTCTATTATTTGAGCGTTTTCAACTCAACCTATTCTTCAGGGTGTTGGGACGAATGTGCATTCAACCGGAAGGAACATTAATTCAAATATAGTTAATACGAGTTACATTAATCTTCAAAAAGTGACAATAACTATTTTTATTCTTGAAAGATGAAAAGTTTATTATTCTTTTGAGTCGTTTATTTTAGTTTCTGTAAAATTATTTAAAAAGTTGACTTCTTATCTCTAAAAAATAAAAATAATTTAAAAAAAAACATATCATCAATTTTTGTGGAGATAAAAATGTTAGATTACAAAGTTGCTTTCCTTTCATAGGCAACAAGATTCTCTTGAACTGTTTTCAGCTCTAACTGCAACTAAATCACATTTTCTCGCTTAGAAAATCCAGAAAATAAAAGAACAGAATTGGACGAACCAGTTCGTGAATATTTATCGATTAAGTAGAGCTAGTTTCGATTAGTATATGTATAGCCTGTAAGAAGTTAAACCCCAAATGAGGAAAAAGTATCAGAGTAATATGATATACAGGTATACTAGCTACACTTTTTTTGGATATTCCTGATAGCACCACTAGGCAAAGCACAAGGTTCCCAAACCAAACCAAATTCATGATACATGATACCTTTTGGAAAAGATTAGGTTAATAGTTTTTGAATAATTTATGTTTATCTATTAATTAGTTATTTTTTGAAGTTAATAGTTTTTTATATGTTAATTTTATCTTTCGTATTTTATAATTAAAAATATACTATTTAAGAAATAAATGTATAATATATAAAATATTGAATAATATTTATTTAATTTTTTATGTTTAATTATCTGGATATCAAGATATTGTATCAAGTTCATAGCTATTAAATCATACTGATCAAGACTTTGTTTTATGTTATTTTGGTTAAACCGAACACCCACTTTTAAGTATTAAAAAATACAAGATGGAATAGAATATTACAACTCACAAATTGTACCAATAGAATATTATAATTAGACTAATTAAAACAAGGATCATTTAATGATATATGGTTAGATGAAGAAGAATGTTTTATGAGAGATAGAACATAGAAAGTTAAAAACTTAAAAAGGGGAAGTATTATCTCCACAATCAGGTTGAGTCACGTTGTATTTTTGGTGATAAGCACCAAACGAAAATACAGGTGATATATTTATGATCTTCTTTAATAGCAAATGGACACGGTGCAGTTCTTAGTTGTGCTTGTCTTAAATGGGACATTTCTTTTCTGTAGGAGCAGAGGTCCACAACTAACATAGGATATTAGACTTTCAAAAGGATCTTCCCATAACCCTCTCGAGGTTGCCATGCGTATGATTCAACTTGGCCAAGCAAAAAGCCGTTACTTGTGGATTAATCACCTCACGAAATGTGTGTGATTCAATGTCACTTGCCAAAACCAACTTTCACGAGATCATCACACAAACTTTTGGAATGCTTTAATTATCAATCTTGGAATCTAATTAACCGTATATTTTCTTAACCAATTTTAATTCATTCAAAATATCAAAGGATTACCATTGAAATATTTGGATTAACAGGTAGATTTTATCCAACTTAATTAAAAATGTTAAAAATTTTCAACGTCTATTATGATTCTGTCCATTGAGAATACTAGTAATTTGAAAAGATAAAATAAAATTAAAGGATCACACCCCAAAAAATAGAAAAAAGAGACCATCATGGAGCTAGGTATTACCCAAATTCGTAGCATAAAATATGAAAAAGTTTGCGTAGAATCTCACAAGAGAGTTGCCCAAACTGGACAATTAAGGCCATCCATGTTATATACACTTAATCTGCACCAAAATCACATCTAATACAAGTATTCTTCCGGAAACTGTTTCTGTCTATGCATGGGATATATCTAATTTATTGTCTTTTTGTTTTTTCTATCTCACCATTTTAAAAATTTGGTTGGTGTTAAAATCCAGTCTTTCAAAAGCCATTATGACTCGTGATAGTTGGAAACTTGGCATGACTCAAGTTACGTACATGCCACGTCCTTTCTCATAACATAATGTCTTTTTATGCGAATAAAAATATCAAATTTTTAATTATATATAAATTATTCCTTAAAATATGGATACACCTATATCACCCTCATTATAATTAAAAAGAGATTCCAGAATCTAATGTGCGATACCTAGCATGGTCTGTCAGCAAAGTGAGCGTTTTATATATATATATAGATGCATATTATATTTACCTCTGTGGGTCAGGGCATGAAAATAATTATAAACTAGTGTGTTAATAATGCTAATAATTGTAACAAAAGAGATTGCAGACAAAATTTACTAAAAATAATGAATGAGAACACTCTCTTCTAATGGGCCCATGACAGAGAAATATGCAATAAGTACTGATAATAATTTATTTATAATAGGATAGTGATGATGACGTCGATGGTGTGATCAATACGAATCAACAATTGCATTTTAAACGGGAAACCAATGATAGCATACTTTCAATGATTAGTATTGACAGGAATTAGTGTGGAGCACTTGAGTTCTTGGCTTTTATCCTCTCAAGACTTCTCCAGTGATACCAAAGCAAGTGTTTTAGCTAATTAGCTTTGTCTCTGCTTAATTTATGACTTGAACGTTAAAGCTTTACAGATATGAGAAGTTGGATTTCAGCTGTGCCGGAAATATCCATAATTCAATATTGTTTCGTTGGAGAGAAATAGGAAGAAAATTTTGTTTTCTAAGACTTGGATAAACTTCATTTCTGTGCGGTTTATTTTTTTTTTTTCATTTTCCTTATACAGAGGGATGAAATTAAATTTGTTAAGGTTTACCAAAATTTTTCTTTCTCCACTTGTCATAATAATAAGAAGGAAATTTTTTTTATTTTAAATTCTTAAAATTATTAAATATTTTTTAAAAACAAATAAAAATTATATTAATAAAAAATTAAAATTAAAATTTATTTTTTTTAAATTTATACGATAAATATTTTTTTTCTATTTATCTAAATAATAATTTTTTATTTTTTTCTCTTTTATTTCAATCAATCCAAACAATATTTTTTTTATCATATTTTTATTCCATTTCTTATCTCCTATTTATTTTTTAATTTAACCGAAGAAAATATTAGTGAATAGCGTTTAAGTTTACCACAGGGTATTTTTGACCGTAATATTTGTACAGCGTTGGTCAAAAAGGGTAAAACAGCAGCATGAAACTCGCATTTGGTGTTAAGCACACGCGACATGGGTCATTTTCCTAATTTGGAATACGCCAATTTTAGGTAACCGAATGATATTAAAAACAAATCCATATTAAATAATAATATCATTACTTCTTTTTTTCTTCTCTCGATTGTATGAAGTATTTATTGAATTACATCAGTATGCAATAAATAATATCACTACCTATATAGGATAATTGAAATTAAATATGTATTAGATACATATCAAATAAAAGGAATATGAGCTTTGACACCATCAAATTAGTAGGCAACCAAAGTTTACAGTTGAAAAACAAAACATAACTAGACCAAAATAAAAGACAAAATCAATCATAAAAAAATATAAAATAAAATCCGCAATAAAAACTTATTTTCCAACTTCTCATTATCAATATATAACTTAATTTGCATAATAAAAATAATTAATTTGATAAAATTCAATTATTTAAATATTTTTAAAATAGAATAATTTTAAAATAAATTATTTCTAAAATAAATTAGTTTCTTTCTTTATATAATATATATATATATATATATATATATATAAATTATATGGAAAGATAATTTAGCAGTTTCTAAAAATAAAATTTCATAATAATCATATACTTAAGTAATTACACATACTTTAATTGAAAAAGAAAATGCAATATCATAACAAGATAATAAAATTCATATAATAATACAATAATCTTAAAACTTATATTATTTTTATTTTTATTTAATCAATTTTCACTCATATAAATACAACATAGTAAAACTTGAAGATGTTATAAATATGATTAATTAAAACTAGATGATAAACTAATAAATTTATATCTCTTAATTGTTTTTTTAACATATAAATTTGTACAATTTAACCGTTAAATTATATGATATTATCTTCATAATTATGTATATAATATTTTATACAATTTAAATGTTAGTAAATATATTATTAAATAGTAAATATTTATTTATAAAATATTATACATTAAAATAAATAATATAATAAAACATTAATTATTTTTTATTTATATAAAATTTGATAAATTTTATCTACATATAAATTTTTATTTAATAATTAAATTATCTAAATTTATATTTAAAAAATTATTAAATAAAATAAATTTACAAATTTAATACTAGATATTAATCGACATTATATATATATATAACTTTTGAAAATTAAATCACTCTTCAATATATTCACAATTATGCATACATTTATGAAGAGTAATATAATTCTCAAATACTTTCATAATTTTTTTATTTTTTATTTTTTATCATATATCTATTATATTTTATATTTATATTTTTTTTAATCTTTCTCTTCATTGCAAAACAAGTTGTAGAATGACATCACTCTTTTATAAATGCCCCTCCTGGCTCCTCATGATACTTCACACATCTCGGAACTTGTCAAAATCAATTACTCATTTGGGAACAAAAAGAGTGGACGCTGTCCTTTTAGCATATATACCCCAAAGGAAGGGGATAGATTGGATGGCCAATTGAATCCTTTAAGCATCATCTCTTAATGCTCCAATGGACAATCAATTTAGCCCATCAATGTACTCAAAATAAATAAATATAAGCTCTATATAACAAATGCCTCATCAACTTTTGAGCTGCAAATGCCAGTATATAAGAACCCATTCAATAATAAAATTAAAAAGTATACAAAGACTCATTTAAAGATTTAAAAATAAAAAATAAATTGTAATAGTATTGATTTATTATATTGAAAAAATTATAAAAAACTCATTTGAAACTCTAATCCATTAGAATTTGTTAAGTGGAGAAGGGTTAAAATTAATTAGAATAATTTCGAATCTTATCACTTTTTAAAATATTGAAAAAATTTTCTTTTAAAAATAAGTTTATATTAAAATTTAGTATAATCTTTTTAACTCAATATAAAAATGATAATTTATTAAATTTACTTAAATGTGAGTTTAAAGAAAATATAAACTTTGATTCATAACACTCAAAACATAATGAAATTTGGTAAAATCACGTTCAAAACACAAGCATGAGTTTGAATAAATTCAATGGAAAACCAAACATGGAAAAAGCGACAGATTCTAGTCGGGTACGGTGCATACCTGCAAAAGAAGATCAAAGTCACCGTAAGTTACGATAAATTAGTGGTTACATTATTAACGGAAACGTTATAAATTTGATTTTTGCAGGAACAAGTAACTTCAAGTCCTCCGAATGAAAAGAATACGACAAAAGGCTGATGTATACGACGCCACCAACCACGTGCTCTTCAGAATATATATAGATAATATATAACCAAATTTTATTAGAATTATTAGAAATTTTAATTTAACTTAATTTAATCTTAAAAGTTAGTTAATTTTTATTTTTCATTTTATATACTGTGATTACCTTTAGACTATGTATGAGTTTCTAATATACTCTTCTACTCTTGTGGAAATCTAGAATGTAAATTTGTAAAACTGAATATTTGCATACGGTATATTAACGAATCTAAAATAGAGTTTCATACTATATTAGAACCATAGCAAATTTAAATTTATTTTTCTTGTAACAAAATAGCGAGAACCATAACAAATTTACTTTACATATGTTTTTCTCCACTGTTCAAATCCACTGCCATTATCAAGTTTCAAGGTGTCTTTTTAAATCCACTGACACTGATTTGGATGCAAATGATGGAAACATCCGTATACCTCTCAGATTCTGCTACTCCTTCCTTAATAAATAATGCAACTTCCAAGTAGAACCCCCCTTTCAATTTTTACCTCAAAAATGTTGTCTTTTCACGTCCTAGTTTGGTGATTCATCTGCTTCATGCTGCATTCCAATCTGGGTTTTGGAGCTTCATTGACATGCCTATGGCCGTTATCTTTGGAGGTACTTGGTCTCATCCTCTTCCCCAAATGCAAAGATTGAATGATTAATGATGTCTGTCATACTAATTTGGAAACTCAATCCTAAACTGTTGTTCATATTGTTGCTATAAATGCTGATTATCAACACAACTATTCACTCTCTTAACAATGGTATAAGCGTTTCTGCTAGTTGTTGCCTCTAGTTTGCTATCATGTAAAAAGTTGTAAATGGAATATACATGGCTTCTCAATTGACGTGGGAGAAGGTTTTAGTTGGTGATTTGGTGTCAAGAAGAGGAATGCGATGTTACGAACACTTGTTATGATGGTCTTTTTATCATTGAAATTAGTCAAATAGGTTAAGGCATTAACTTTGCATTGGATGATGCAAGTAGATGCATTACATTGCAATTTTTTTTTTTTTTGAGAAAAATGCTAAGGGCATTATTTAATGTATTGTAACTTAATTTTCAATTAAAAAATCATTTTAATTTCTTAAAGTTTAAAATATTGATTAGGATTTTTTTAATATTCAAACTTATATTAATTTTACGGGAAAAACATAAGATTTGAATTTTAGACTAATAATAATAATGATGGGAAATTAAATTGATCAAATGGTACAATATATTTGTCAAATAATTTAGGATAATGACAGAGCACTAAGTTGGTAGCTACATGGTGCCGTATAAAACCCCCCATCTAAAAACAGTAAGCTGGAAAATGATGGTAGAATTCCTATGATCCAATAAAACCGAACAAGTCTAGATAGAAAAGAAGGGGATAATTCAGTCCAAAGACGAAGATCTCCATAGCCTCTAAAATTCTTCATAAAAAAGAAGCATAATCTTCGGTTTAGGAACTTATTCTCCTACAATTTAGAATGGGTTCTTAATGATACAAGGATCTAGAATTTTTTATGCTAAACTCATGCGATTGCTTCCAATTGCTACTAGATTTTTCTGTGGAGAGTATTAAAGTTGTTAGAATTTGGATGAATATAATCCACACGTTCAAAATAATAGCTTCATGTCTGACTAATGCGTATTCCATGTTAGATGTGAGGAGAATTATTAGTATGGATACTTTTTGTGAATATACTATTCTAGACAGGGAAAAGGAATGAAAAGTCATGTCTTAAAACTTCAAAATATCATGGTTTTAGACTTTTAGTGTCATTATGTTCAATCAATGTAACAGATCACTGTTACGTTTGCCAGTATCAGAAGCAGGTCTGTATAATTTAGTTTTTCTTCATTTTGACAAACTCTGTTCCTTTTCTGTGTTTATATATATATATATATATATGGAAGGTATGTACATAATATCATGATGATAATGGTGTGAAAAGAGCTTTAAATATTATGCAATTACCATGCACGAGTTTGATTATAATAACAACGAAAAATTTAAAATATTTTTAAATATAAAAATTTAAAATTTTAAAATATTCAAATTCTCTCTCTAGATATGAGGTTAGTGCATGTTAGCTCATTTTGAAGACATAACTGTTTTTTTTTAGCATTTTGAGAAATTTTTTAAAAAATAAGTGATTATTTCACTAAATTTAAGCTGAATCAAAATGTTAGAGGGGCTGAAAGGGAGGTACAGGCGGTTTCAGATGAATTTGGTGGCAGTTCTGGAGCTCTTAATTAAACCATCAGAGAGTTTCTATTTTAAGACAATTCTTATTATTTTACATTTAAACCAATATTTTATTTTAATATATCTTATTTTATTTTTATATATTTCTCTTTTTATTATATTATATATCACATTTATCTTCTTCTTTTTTATCTATCACTATTTTATTTTCACTTTATTTCATTTATTTTTGAATGTATAACAACATTTATCCATTATAAAAAACACCCAAATTTCATATGCATCATTCTCTCTATAGTCCAATTGCAGGCCTTGACTGGGCAGTGATAATGAAAGTTCCTTATCTCGTAAGCCAAAAAAACATTGACCTAGTAACTTCTTCCAGTCCTATTTCCACGGTACGAACATAATAGTCATATTAGAAAAAAGAGAGTTATTTATCATTCTAGAAAACTTGAAAACCAATGATAAAATTTAATCCTTATTTCTTTGTATCTTTGCTAATGGAAGTGAACGAGTGCAGAGCAAGTAACCAAATACTAACACGTGTTACTTATCACTTAAATAATATAAAAATAAATTAATTAATAATTGTAATTAAAAATTAATTAACAAAACAAGTTCAAAATTGAATTTAATTAATAAAATATTATTATTATAAAAATAAATTTAAGCAATTTTAAATTTAACTTGTAACGAACAGTCAAAAATTTCCTTAAAAATATTAATTTTTAAAAAATAATATTTAATCAAATTAATATTCTTGTGTAAAACAATATTTTTGCAATAAAGATGATAGTTTTAATGAAAATCATATTTTGATACAATAATATTATTTTACAAAATAATATTTATAAGATAATAAAATATAATATAAATTTTTAAAAATTATTTTTACAGAAATAACATTAATTGATTTAATAATAATTTTCAATTAAATTATAATTTTTATTTAATTCATTTTAATAATTTATTGTTTTAATTGAAATTATTAAAATTAAAATTAATTTTAATATTAAAAACCTACAATTTATCTTCTACAAATAAAAATATTGCCAAATGGTCATTCAAATATTTAAATTAGATTAATATTTTAAAATTTTAAATTATTATAAAACTATTCCTTTAAAAATTGTCAAATTTATATTTTGTTAACAATTTAATAATAATTTAAAATTTTAAAGTATTAATTAGTTGACATTTCAATCTTTAGAAAAACTAATTTAATAACATAAATATATGGAAACAATATAAATATAGTGATCTCAGATCACATACCAAAAACTGTCCGCTGATAACTTTTGGTGTATAAAGTAAAAAATTATTGATTATAACATAAACAATTTCCTTCCAGTAATTAGTTTTAAATTACATTATTTCAATAAGATATTTTAAAAAACATGGAAAAAAAGCCGAAGAAATTTGTACCACTTTTATGATTTGCCGACAGTTTACCCTTGCAAACGCAATGTCCTTCTTTCTTTACCTTTATTCTCGAAAATAAAAATAAGCATCCTATATATAGTATATATAATGTACCGGTAATGATTCTTTTCTATATGAAGAGTTTTATCCAATAGTTAAAATTGACGGATTATTTTTTAATTAAAAAAATTTAACAATCTGGATATATACCGCTAGATGTAAAAATATTTTTCCTGTTGGTACATGTTAAAGGGTAAAGGGGCAAAGATCCTTCCACGCAGAATGAAAAAGGGAACTATACACCAAAGAAAATTATTAATACTAAAACAAGCATAAACCATTTATAGTTTTTTTCTGAGGCCAGCACGGCTCTCAATATTCAGTCGTGTCTTCAAAACAATAGAAGCCACTAGAAACGGTTGTTAACTATTAAATAATACATGAGCAATCAAACAAAACTTCTGCTAACAGAACTTGAGACCCAAGATATGTTATAATAAGGTCAGGGTATCGCGTAACACAAAGATATGAAGAAACATAATATGAAATGCAAAAACATAGAATAAACAAGTGACATAAAAAACTTAAAATCTGCTGTACTTATGACTCTGATTGCTGTGGCTGCTGATCATGGATCCACTGCTGTTGCTCCAACTGTTGTGATTGCTCTTGTTGGTCACCTTGCCAAACCCAAACAATATCTTGAAGAGCTGGCCTTATGACCTCTTTCAATATTTTCTGATATTCCAATGTGTCTCCGTTTGATTTTTTCACCTCCACCAAATGCAAAACTGGAGTGACCTCAAAGATCTCTGCATCAATAGATAGAATCCCCTTTCTACCTTCATGAAGACCCTCCAATTTCAACAAACCTGCAGCTCTTTTCCTTATTTTCAGCTTCAGTCTCTTGGCAACTTCTTTCAGCCTAGAGATGATGACTGATGCAGGTTGTCTTGAAGTAAATCTAGCTTCCCTTGTCTGAAAATTGTCTTCAAAGAATCCACAAAGATTAAAACCGGATGAAAGGGAAATGATATCAAAAGCATTTATGCTTACTGGCACAACTGAGTCTTGTCTTGCTTCTGCTGCTAAACCATCACTTTCATCACATGGCTCAGCATGATTTGTAACATCAGGAGAGACAGTATTGTTTTCCCCTTCATTTGTTTTCTGTCTACCATTTGGCCCCTTCCTAAACCAAGAACATTGCTTAATCATATCAATGGAAATCCTAGTGTCTGGATTCGGATCCAGCATCTTGCATAATAGCCGCCGAACTCGTCTTGGGAACCAATTAGGACATGTAAATTCAGCCCTGCTTATCTTCCTATACATCTCCATCAGATTTGAGTCATGGAAAGGAATATAACCTGCCAGTAAGACAAACAAAACCACTCCACAAGACCAAATATCTGCTTTGGCTCCATCATAACCTATCCTTTTGATCACCTCAGGAGCAACATAGGCAGGTGTTCCACAAGTTGTGTGCAACAATCCATCCAGTCTTTTTGATTCAGCCAGTGCACTTAATCCAAAATCTGAAACCTTTAGGTTCTCATTCTCATCCAACAGAATGTTCTCTGGCTTTATATCTCTATGGTATACACCTCTACTGTGACAAAAATCCACTGCATTAATTAGCTGTCTAAAATATTTGTGTGCAACATCTTCTTTTAGCTTTCCCTTGGCCACCTTCTTAAAGAGCTCACCACCTTTAGCATTTTCCATAACAAAGTAAATCTTACTCTTGGTGGCCATGACCTCAAAAAGCTGAATAATATTTGGATGTTTAACCAGTCTCATAACAGATATTTCCCTTTTAATATGTTCAGCTTGCCCGGTTCTCATTACCCTATCCTTATCAATCACTTTAACAGCCACACTTTGGTTAGTTATTGTACTTCGTCCATAATAAACCTTTCCAAACGTACCTTGGCCAAGTAGCCTTCCCAATTCATATTTTTGCATCAAGATATTTGATGTATTATTATTCTCCATAGGAGACATTGCAGCGGATGAAATAATTTAACACCAAGTCCTCAGCCAAATAAAATTTCTATATCATTTGCAAATATAAAGATCATATAATAGAAAAATTAGTGATTCAACCGTCCTCTCGCAGGTAATGTACTAACACAACAGGCACAAGAAGAAAACTTGTGTGCCAGTTGTGCATCAACGAATAGTGAAGGAATGAGGTAGAGAATTTTGGTCCACTCTTGTCAAGTATTGAGCAGGGAAGTAACAGCAAGGACATAACCTTATGGATCTCAGAGACAGAACACATCTTTCGGCATCCCCTTTTGTGTCTATGTTAAGCACAACTGAAAAATATATACAGATATGAGTGCTTCAAATTGCAGGCTAAACCTCACAAGTATGATGAAAATTTTGGAATATGATTTTCTAGGGTCTCGAGACAGTCTGAAAAACAAAGAAACTTCAACACTCACTTCGATAATTCTTTCAGAAGATTTTTGTTTTTATTTGATTATATAATCAGAGTCTCCACTAAAAATAACACATAAAAATCAAAGACTAATCATCAAGCACAGTCTAGAGTTAACGACAGAAATCTCAGGAGCAAACCAGATTCGTCCTCAAAATATGTGTAATATTTAAAAATTAATTTGACCGCAATCAACAACAATCAATTCCAGATATCACATTTCGATTAAAAAAATTGCTAATATGATTCAGCCTCAAAATCAGTATCAAAGTTCAAAGATCAAATTCGCTAGCTAGAGAAATAATCAGAAAATAGGGAACATATCGGTGTTGCTCCCACAACGGAAGCAGAATATTAAACAGAACCAAAACACCAAAATAAAAAAAGAAACGGTAAAGTAACGGACGAAACCTTCAGAATTGAGAAGATGAAGCAAAGGTAGGCTCGGTTGTGTATGCACCAATCCAGAGAAAGTGATAAAGTATAGTGTTGTAAGATGAAAATGAATTTATTAATTAATAATTAAGGCTGCTACTTATTGTTACTTTTCATATTTTTATATTCTTTTAATTATTGTACACAATTTGGCCATTGCCATCACCACCAAATGAGACAAAGGAAATATAACCAAACACGTGTAAACACATTAATGCGTCACGAGCAGGATTGAATCCTCAAGTCCCCACCTCACGCTTCTCACCGTAAGCTGTGTTCATCATCTTGCCACGTGGCTGATTCTTTCATACCAATGGTACGAAATAACCTAAAAACGCCACGTGGCACTTAACCGCTATGATAATCACGCGTTATTAACTATGATCCTCACGCCACCTCAACCCATGACCGCTTCGGCGAGTTGGATCTCTACGGAACCAAGTAGCTTTTTCCACGATAGTTTTGACAACAAATATGTTTAATTTTATTAAAATAGTATAAACAATTAAATTACAGTTAGAGTAAGTTGTACTGATGTGATACATGTGAAAGCAAGTTATATTTTGTGAATATGACTTGTATGAATTTTATAATATTTGAATAATTAGTCTCTAACTTTTACCGGAAAAGATAAAATATATTTTTATAAGAGATTAATCTTCAACAAACAATTCAATTTTTTATTATATAAAAAAAAATTATTTTAATTTAATAAGTAAAAACTAATATGAATTACGTATCTGTTAAAAATATTTTAAAATATAATTTTTTTTATATCCAGATGATAGGAACAAGATCTTCTATTTATACTATTTTTTATTATAATTTTTACTTTGATAAAACTATAAATAGTTAAAAGATAAATAAATGAATAAGGATCTTATTTTTTTACAGAAAAATATATATAATCTAATTTTTTTTACTATAGATAATAAGCTCATTAAATCCTACATAAAATTATCAGCACACTTATCAATTGAGTTTAATTCTAATTAATAATTACCAAATTAATAGAGATCCAAACTAAAATAAAAATTTTAACACATTTTTTACAATAATAACCTATTAACAAATTAATGATAATAAGTATTAAAAATTTTCAATTGAGTCATTAATTTTTATCCAATAAAAATTATTATATATATATATATTAATTTATTTAAAATTTTAATATTATTTTTTATAATCTAAGACAAAGAATAATTTAGTTTAAACTATTAAATATTTATTTTTATTATTTTAATTTGTATCATAATATTAAATCTATAAATTTAATGAAATATCTTATATATATATATATATTAATTTATCCAAATTTTTAATATTTATTTTAATAATCTAAAATAAATTTTTTTTAAATTAAAATATTAAATATTTATCTTTATTATTTTGATCTTCATCATAATATTAAGTCTCTAAATTTAATGAAACATCTTTGACACATAATAAATTAGATTTTAAATATATCTTTTCATTCCTAATAAATGATTCACTTTAATACAATTTTACAATTTTTTTATTAATTAACTAAAATGGTGAGTCATAAATTCTCAATTCACACAAAAAATTTTAAAACATAATATGTATAATATATAAATTACATATTTTTAAATTAAAAATTATTAAAATGATTAATTTTATAAATAAAATTTTAAATACAAATAATAATTAAAATAAAAGTTATAAAAATAATATGTCAAAATTTAGAAGAGATAAAATAAAGAAGCATACATATTTCTTCTCGTTCACTCTCAACTATTAGATAGTTGCATCCAATCCTCAAATACATCTTAAATTTTTTTTTTATTAATTTGCTAAGATTACATTATTCATATACAAATATCTTTAAAATTTTATATTTGATGTCTTAAGAATCTTGTAAAAAAAAATAAAATCTTTAGGTCGTACATATTTATTACAAGATTTTTAGTTTATAAATTTTCAAGAAAGATTATTTTCTCTGAAAATCACATTTAAAAATTTGAAAAAAATCAATAAACAAATAAGGTAAAGTCACATTTAAACCACAATTAAAACACATGCAATAAATAATACAATGCTCATTAAACAAAGCTTTTTCAAATGTTTTTATGACCAATTCATTGAATTTCTAGAAATTTTGCTATGTAGGTTAGAAAAAATATGTTCAAAATCAGGTTTTGATAAAAAGGTTTGAATAGATTACTTTTTAATCTCTTATAATAGAAAAATTGTTCAAATTTAACAAAACTATTATCTGGTGATCGATTACAGCCTATACTAATCAATTATCACACTTTTCTATTACTTTTAAAAAGATTAATAATAAATTATAACATGTAGTAATCAATTATTACATTTTCTACCATTTTTAAGAAGAACTGATTATAAATTATTGATCTTGATAATTGATTATCAAAATTTTATATCACCTTTAAAAGTTAGTTTTTATAATATATTATCAATTTATTTTACTACTTAAAAAAAATACTGGTAATTTATTATCTAACCATATATAAAAAATATGAATAAACAATGGAAGAAACATATTACTAATTTGCAAAAACCAAATTTTCGTGTAGCCTACAACTTTTATGTTGGTTATAAAAACTCTTTCTCTTTATATATATTTTCCAACACATGATTTTTAACCTTAAGATTTTCTTTTTAAAACCTAACAAACGTAATTTAACTTTATTATATTTGTAAAGTACTTAATATTTTTTTTAAAAAAAAATCTTAAAAAAACTTATCAATTATAAGAGATATGCATATATAAAATTTTAATCCTTCTTAACACAATAACATTTGGGAGACATCGTCATCAAAATCTGTCTATTATAAATCATCGAAGATCTAATTTTGCAAAATGCAAATTACACTATTCTAAAAATTAAATATGATTTAAACTAATAAAATGTTGATTTAATTGGAGGTTATCCACAGTGATTTGGATAATCTGACGACATATTTATTCATTTATATAATTTAAATGTAGCATATTAATTTTATATAATTTATTTCACTAATTAAAATTTTGAAATAATTTATATTACAAATTAATATTTATTTTTATTTAAATTAGATAAAAAAATTGTAAAGTAAGAATTTTTAAAAAATTTAATTTTAATATACAATCACTATAATTTTTAATTATTAACTAATTTAAAAATAGTATCAATATACTT